>CM021773.1:23981088-24238588 GCA_011076525.1 Nettapus auritus
GGTCCTGCATTTGGGGAGGGGGTCCTGCATTTGGGGAGGGGGTCCTGGATTTGGGGAAGGACCTGCATTTGTGGGGGGAGCTGCGCAGCAGGGCGGCGAGGGGGGAGCGCAGCAGGGCCGCAGCATCACCCCGCAGCCCCCTCGCATCGCCCAGCCCTCCCCCCCCGCACCTCTACGACCCCCCCACACCCCCCAAAATCCCCAGCAAGCCGCAGCCCCCCCTCCCCGCACCCCCCATACCCCTCCGGCTGCCGTGCCCCGCACCTCCCCGTATCCCCCCGGCAAAACCCGGCCCCTCCCCGGCCCCCGTTCCCCTCGGGACCCCTCCGAAGCCCCCTCCCCGAAACTCGGGGACCCCCCCAGGACCTGGTAGGGGCCGTTCTCCTGCAGGACCATCTCGGAGCATCCCGCGGGGAAGATGGACGCTGCCGCCCGGCCCCGCCTGCGCAGCGGCGGCCGCGGCTCCGCCGGGCTCAAAGAGGAGGGGGGCGGCGGGCCCAACGCCAGCCGCCGGCTCCTTCCCTCCCACACAAAGAGCGAGCCCGCCGGGAGATGGGGAGGGGGGAAAAGGGGGAGAAAATGAGGGAAAAATATAATAATTTAAAGCTTCCCCCCCCCGCCCGCAGCGCCGGGTGGAGGCGGGGGGTGCTGCGCAAAGCAACGCCTCCGCGGCGCTGCCCCCGCCTCTTTGCTGTGGGGGGCACTTGTCGCCTCTTGTCCCCCTCTCTTGGGCAGAAGGGGGTGTGAGGGGGTCCCCGAGGCATCCCCGGTGCCCTCATGGCCCTATCGTCCTCAGGAGCCCCCCTCTCAGCGCCCCAAATAGGGCCGGGGGCTTCGCCACGCTGCCCAGGTGGTGCGTGGAGGGATCCGGCCGCCAGCTCAGCTTTTTGTTCTGACAGAGAAAAGTGGGGAAAATGGGGAACCCAAACGCCCGTCCCTGCACCTGCAGCCGGCTGGGCCACAGATCACCCACGGTTATCACAGTTCGGCTTCACCGCTTGCTTCCCGGGGTGCTGGGTACCCCAAGAACCCCAGCGCAAGGCCTGGGGCACAGCAGGTCCTGAGCCCATCTTGGGCCCATCTGAGGAGCACCAAAACGCCCACGGCACCCACAATCCAAGCCTTGAGCTGCTTTGGCCGGCTTGAGGCACCCCAGGGCCTCGGGTGGCTGCGTGCCGCAGTACCAGCCACCGCCTGCTCCTCCCGCAGCCAGCTGTGGCCAAGTTGGAAATGTAAATGACTGCAGAAACGCTGCACTTGCTCACAGCACGGCTCGGGTTTGATTCCCCGCACCAGATGTGCCTCTAGAAAAATCGGCCTTTGTAGGGAAAGGGCCCTGCCTCAGCTTTTCGGGCTCCTCCTCCGTGCAGCCAGGCCTGAGAAGCTGGGCCAGGGGTGGGTGGATGGAGCGCCCTGATCCCTGTGGGTTTTGGTGATGTGGATGGAGAGGAAACCTCAATTCCTCTGCTCCTACCCACCACAGCAGGGTTCAAGCCAGCCACGAGCCCCGAATCACCAGGGAAAAGTCAGCACGGGTGCACACACACCTGATAGGCAGCTTCAGCACGTGTGGAAGTTGCTAATAAAAGAGCTATGGAAGCTCTGTCTCGTGGGATAAGGTTTAAAAATGAAAGACGAGTACCCCAAATGGCCCGAACACACGCTGAGAGGCTGCTCCTTTCGAACAAAATGAGCCAAAGTGAGGCAGCTCTAGTTATTGGGCCCTTGCTTCAACAAATTCAAAAGAAAAAAAAAAAAATACTGTAAGTTTTGAAGAGAGCCTGGTTTACAGGCAGGCTCTTCCTCCAGGCCCACGATGCCCTCACGGGGAGCACATGGAAAAGGCCACACATCGGTCTCGGCCCACGGGTTTGCTCCTCTCCTCCGGGCCTGTTTGCCATTGCCCGCTCGGCAATGAGTCAGGCGGGTAGGTAATAATTAATGCAAGGCCTGATTAAACGGAGGGAAAGCTTCCTGGCGGCCGTCCAGGTGGGTCAGTGTGGCACGATGCGAGCAGGGCTGCCCTCTGCAGACGCACGACCCAGCGGGAAGACCCCAAAATACCCCAGGAGCCCTGCCAACCGGGGAGAGAAGCCCGGGGGCCTGTGCACCGTCTGCTTTTGGGTTTCTTACTGAGGCTTCTTCTGCAGAGGGCTCAGGGTGTGGAGAGATGCCTGTGCTGCAGAAGGGACAGCTCCCCCTCTGAGTACCAGCTTTACCAGGCACTGAAATCCCCGAGGTTAAATGTTAGGGCTTCATTGCTTATCCCCCTGCAGAAGAAGAAAACACCTGGTGTCCCCAGTTCTGGGGGAAAAGATGTAATTTCCGATTCTGCGCACATCTTCCAGGATATTTTTTTTTAACCTTCCAGTAAGGCATCACTTAATCACCATGCCCTGGCCCTTGCACACCCGTGGGGCACGCACATGCCTGGAGCTGCCCATGGTCAGCTCCAGGCCATCGGTAACGGAGCTGGGCAGCGCACGCAGGTTCCCAGTGCTCCCAAAGCCATTCCCATGTGGGGAGCAGACCCTGCCATACAGCTACACCCTCACAGGAAAGCCGAGCGCTCCTGACTGCATAGCCGGGGCGGGCAGGGAGCGGGGCATGTTCTCACCGCCGTGGGAAGGAAGTGAAGAAATGTGGGTACCTCACAGGAAGCCGCAGCCAGCCCTTTCCTTATGTATTCAGAGTTTCCCACTGCCCCACGCATCTATTTTTATGCGTGCCCCGCACCATGTGCTGAGCATCCGGCAGGCACCGCTCCTGCACCGAGCCAGGGTCACCGCTGGGGTTGCTTTGCCCCGATGAAAACCCCACAGAGCTCCAGGATGGGCTTGCCCCAGCCTTCACACAACTGGGAATCCCATATGGCATCACGGGATTTCATCTGCATTTGCTGACGATTTACTGGGAGTTATGGATTTAGCTCCTCTTTAAGCCAAGCTAAAGCTTCTCTGGGGTTTAAATCTAGCAAGAAGAAGAAAAAAAAAAAAAAAAAAAAAAAAAAAAAAAGATTATTTTTAATCGGTTAATACTAGAAATCTCCTTGGAAAGGGGAATATTTGTTTGGATTACATTCATGTAGACCACTGCTTCTTTATTGAGGGAAGATGATGCTGAGCTGTTTTCCATCATTTTGGACATGTTACTCCTCCTTCCGAGGAGGTACTCCTCAGGTGATTTAAAAATCCAGACAATGCCTGTCCCTCTTCCATGGACTTCTCATTTCCACTGAGGTTTCTGCAGTCTTTTACAGGAAGAAGCTTTACAAATCTTCCCAAAGCACACGGGTGCCCAAGATAAACATTTAGGATAAAAACTTGTGCAAATAAATATCAGAATGAAACTCTTCTTCTTCCTCTTAGAAGACCAAATATGACTTTATCAGGAAAATACAGGAAAAATAATAATAATAAAAAAATTCTTCAGTGAATTTCTATTCTTTTGGAATTCGTATGAGTTGGGAATTAAAGACCACCGGGAAAGGTGCTGTTGTGTTGTTGTGCTTCACAAAAACCTCTGCTGTGTTCTTATTTTGATGCAGCAGTTATGATGCACATCTTGCAATCATAACTTTCTTGTGGGCCATATTCAGAGGTAAGAGATTTACGCGGAAAACTTTTTACGTGTCCCCCAGACAGCACCTGTGGCTTTACACGACCCAACCACAATTTTCTATTCCCTCGAAGCATGGAGCAGAAGGCCGCAGTAAAACTTCACTCTCCCGTTATGATCCCCCTGGCGCACAGGATGGTGAATGCTTTACAGTGAATTAGAGTGATTAATTTCAGCCACCCAAGTGTTTACAACTTTCTGGTGATCCGAAAGTGAGGAACCGTGCAGCAAACAATCAGACTTTGCCATGGAGCTGATCTGGAAAGACGCGTTGATACAGCTGCATGGGCTTAATTTTCAATCGTGCAATTCATAAGCTGGCTCGCACGTGCTTAATAGAGAATTTACAAATGGCCTGATGATTAGTAGGTATGATATCCCACCAGTTATTTACTGCTAATGAATGGAGAACCATTTCTCCATTCTCATTGCTAATGAGCGCGGTGAGATAGCAACAGAAAAGCTATTGCTGCCTCCCCGCAATTTTATTTATGTGCTTAAGAATAAGCTGTTCCTTCGGAAATGCAATGTTCACATTATGCAAAATGTTACGGCGAACGCGAGCTTTCCAACAGAACAATATAAAACTGCAAGGTTTTGTATTAATATAAATAAATTAAGATGCTACAATCCACCTTGCTTTGCAGCGCTATTTCTTTGGGAGAGGATCTGTAATGAATTCTATCAGCTACAAGTAAGTTTCAGTGCTTTTGGCCTGTACCCACAGACACACGTGGTGTAGACCTGATGTGCATTGGAAAGCTGTTTTTTTTGGGACCAGCAGCTGCAAGCCCTGGCCAGCCAGTCCTGGCACTTCATTTCTACATCCTCTCACCCAAACCAAAATTAAAACTCGCCCGCAGCACAAATGCAGGGCAGCACCAAGCACAAGGCACCCTCGACACCCTCTGCAGACGATTACACGATTTCACTGACCAGAGATCATAGTTTTCGTGCCCTGCTGCTCCATTTCCAACAAAACAAGGCCAAATTAGTCCTGCCCAAAGGTGGGGAGTGGTAGGGAGGCAAAATAAATGGGCTTTCCTAATCTTCAGGTGGATGGAGAGAAGGAGTAGGGGAAAGTAGGGGGGCATTTACAGCTCTCACGTTTGGGTTTTTGCTCAGCAAAGCCCATTTTCTGCACTAACATGTGCATTTTAATGCAATGCTAGAAGAGGAATTGCAGCATTTTCCAAAGATAACAAGAAAAGAGGAAAAAAAATGGTGTGAGAGGAAGGGGAAGAGAGATTTCCCCTGAGATGATGAAGAACCGTGTGGCCTTCAGCTTCCCCAAACGGGGACACGAGGAGGTACAAGGAGACATTCATGAGTCAGGTGCAGAAACCCAAACCCCACGCCCCGAGCTCTGCGCCCAGCAGCCCTTCAGCAGTCTGGGGATGTGGGCACCAGGGCAGCCACGAGCAAGTTCAGGACTAAAGCCTTTAAATTGTGACAATGACCCTGAAACTCCAGCCTGGCCATGCAGGAGCACAGACACACGTATAACCTACATTTACAAGCACAGGCAATTAATTTGTCTGCGATGTGCTGCGTGCCAGCAGGCTGTGGCTGTGTTCGTCTGATAACAAAAATCAGTCCCCAGTTATCAGCGAAGGCCCTGAGCCCGGAGGACCATGAGGGCAACACATGTGGGTGGCACCAGCACCATTCTGGGATTATTCTGGGATTATTCTGGGACTGATCGCCTCATTCCTGCCTGTCCCATTCTGTTTCCCTCCTGCTTTCCAGCAGGGAGCGTCTGGGAGGCTCGGGTAGGAGCTGGCTTTATATGGGAACTCACTTGAATTGCCAAGCAGGTGGTAAAAACCCAGAACAGGGACTTAGAAGCTGAAGAAACACAGACCACGCTACCAAGTCACTCAGAAATTAAAAGTTTCTTTTTCAAACCCAGCCAGATCCTATAAACACGGAGCACGAGGACAGACAGATAACAGCAGTGCCCTCTGACTGCTTCCTGAACACCAGCAGGAGCGTCCCAGGACGCTTGTCTGAGTCACGGCACGACAGAAATAAAACAGGCGGGGATTTCTCGCCCGGTTTGAAGTTCGGTGTCTAACTCAGCTCCTGCTGACAAAGCCTGGCGGAAATCTATTTTTATTTTTTGGGGTCTATTTATGCTATGCACACACCTCTCCAAGAATACAGAGCTTCACCCCCCTGAACTGTTGAGATCGAGGCTTTTTGGAAGTCTGCGATAGCTGTGTGGGAGCAAACCCAGATCTCGGCCCTCAGAGCCCGGCTCTTGCCATCTGTTTCACGTTTGCAATCCCTAAGAAAACGGCTGCAAAGACAGTCCCCTGAGTTTGACTCCCCACTTGAGAAAGCAAAATAAATCTTGGGATCACATTTAGGAGAGGGGCACGTTCTGAAATGCCACCGGTAGCAGCAGCTCCCTGCCCAGGCCTGGCACCTCAGCTCTCCATGCAGGACTTGCAGGCAGGCACAAGAGGGCCGAAAGCACGGCGTGCTGTGCTGTGAGAGCTGCCGACAGGGCCGGCACGCTGAGCGTGAGGACGGAAAACTCTAAAAATAACAGGATAAGCAAGGGTGGATCCCAGCTGAGCCTCGTTAGTCATGGAGAGAGGGAGTCACAGCCGGCGGCGAGGCAGCTCCATATAAGAGCAAGAGAAGGATGCTCCTCGCCTCCCAGCTCCCATTTTTCACTCCCCCACTTGGCCGTAGGCTTCTCCTGCCAGCAGGCTCAGCTCTGGGAGCCCACAGCTCTTACAAACCACAGAGCATCATCGCCTGCGGGTTTTTAGGGCCAGGTGTGACGTGAAGTATTTCCTCCGTGTGGTATTTTCACCGTGTGGTATTTCCTCCCCTGTGGTATTTCCTCCCTCCTGGAGCCGAGGGGTGGATCGATAACCAAACACCAGTGATCTGGGTTAACCCCTCCAAGCTGTGCGAGCCCCTTAACCCCCCCTCTCCTCCCCCCATTAGTGCAATTAGGGCACTAATTGCAGGCCCAGAAGCAGCCCCGGCCTGCCCGGCTCCGCCAGGCCCAAAGCCAGCAGGGCCGTGCCCGCAGGGGACACAGGTGACAGCCCCGTCCCTGTGGCCTCCCCCAGCAAGGTTCAGCTGAAGGGAAAGAAACGTGCCTGGATCTGGCAGGCAGCAGCTCCTTGTTCCCGGGCCAGAAAGCAGAAAATTGCTGCTCTGCTCCGGGCATGGGCCGGCTGCTGCCTGTCTGGGGGCTGCCCTGAGCAGAAGAGGAGCCGCAGGCAGTGTTCCTTTCCCCAGCCCCCTTTTCCAGAGGAACACTGCACACACCTTTTGCAAACAAACCTGTGTTTTTCCAAAGCCTTTGGAGCTCCGCAGCAACCAGCCAGCGGCACAGCTATTGATATGCCTTTATCAGAAGCTGTTTCTATGTCTCAGGCTCCCTCTACAGAGAAATGACAGGCTGTATTTTACCTGGCTACCTGTGTGAAAGGAATGGGGGGAAAAGCTGCTCATGGGATGAAAACGGTCAGGCAGGGCAGGAGGTTCTCCTTGTGTTGGGCAGCTTCCCTCCCCATCACCCCCGACAGGAGCCACAGGCCATGAGCAGAAGGCCATGAGCTTGGGTGCAGAGCAGGCACCAGGCCTGGCCTGAAGCTGGTGGCACAGTTTGGTTTTCATTTTGGGGAGAGGAGGAATGGCTGGAAATTCCTCTTGAAACTTCCCATTAAGCTAGTTACTGCTTCAAGACAGCTGCCCCTGTCTCAGGGCTGAAATCCTGTCCCTCCAGCACCGTGGGAGGGCAGGGGCTGATCCAGATTTCGGACAGCTCCGGGCTCATTTCCAGTCTTGTTTGGTGAGAAACGCAAACATAAGAGTAATTAGGAGGCATACCGTAAGCAGTATGTCATGTCCTACAGACAACATCAGCACTAAGTTTAAATATAAGTCCCCTGCTCCAGAAGGCTCTGTATCAGGACCAAGACATGCAACGAGAGCTCTGCAACCCTCACACTGTGTGCCTTCAGCCGTGACAGTGGGGATGTGGCCACCTGGCTGTCCTAGCTCCTAGGACACCTCTGTGCACACCACCATGGCCACAAACCCAGTGGCCACCTCCTCGAAGCCCTCCAAGCTTTCTGGTGCTGCAGAGGCTCTCCAGCATCTATTATTAATATCAGTAATTTCAGTGTTATGAACCTTCAGCTAATTCTGCGTCCAAACCCATTTCATTAGTATTCAAATGTGGAGCTAACAAGGTAGGAGGGACTGTGAACAAACTGCTGGAGAAGATGGGAGCTGGGAGTGACCCTGGAGCTGTAGAGTGGCTCTGTAGGGACAGCACCTTGTCCTTAAAACAGCTCCACATGGGAGGCCAGAACAGGCCACTGCCCAGAAGCAGCACTGCAAAAGGGATCGTATATTTTGCAAGACTTTCAGTGCGTGCCCTGATTATCATGTACTTTCCTCTGCAGAGCACCAGGCAGTTGAGAAACTCCTGGAGATGTTTCTTCAAGATTACAGCTCCCAGGTCAGCCTCCACAAGTGACGAGCTGGGAGATATTGAAGTTTGAGTATTGAGTATTGAAGCCCAGGAGCCCAGCACAACCATGCAAGCACCAGGGCTCACACCTCTGTGCTCAGCCGACCGAGCTGCTGGCTGCCCTGCAGGAGAAGGGTACGCATTTGCATCTGTCTTTTCTCAAGCACTTTAACATTCTTTTTTTCTCCGCTTTGCTGCAGCGCAACATAAATCTTTTTGTTAGAGCTGTCTGCCCAGGGGAAGGTTGGAGTCAAACAGCATTTAAGGCTCGAGCACAAAGCCTTCACCCAACAGAAAATCCTATTTCACAAGGTCCAGGTGAAAACTTCCACCCGTCCTCTGCCAGTCACTCGTGCTCAGCCCTCTGCGGTGTCATTGCCACGCTGCTCCCGCACCCGGCTGTGCAGCCCTGTAACTAAATGGGCTCGAGCAGCTCCTCATATTCCCAATACAGAAAGAAACCCAACCCTCCCCATAAAAGGTCTTCCCCATAAAAAAGGCCTCTTTCATCTTCGCAAGTCACAGCTAGAAGTTGGCTTTGCAGTTTTCAGCCTGAGAAATAAAAGATGAGGAAGCAGCAGAAGAAAGAGAAGGCCAGCCAGCTTGTGTCAGCCTGCACGCCAAGCTATTAGACATTGACTATTAATGTCTCTATGCCTTGCATAGAGAACTCAGTAAGGAATCGTGATTCACAGATTACTTGTTTTTAAACTGCGAGGATCAGTTTATCATCAAATTGCTATCAGGCGAGGAAAACAGGAAACACAATGGCCACACATGACCCAGGTACGGAATCCTGGTATTTCCCCAAGTCCCTCTTTAATAAATCCAATACAGGAGTTACATTAAATAAAAAGTTTAGATTAAATTTTTAATAACTCACTAAAAGCATTTCAATCCTCTACGGACCATACATACTACCCGCTTTTGTATGCAGAGAGAATTAAGCACTTTAATATAGTTCTCTCTCTCTCTCACTCTCTCTGTTTTGCATTGCCACCTACTAACCAACAGAATTACATCTCATCCCCACACTTCCCCTTCCCCAACCCCTTCGAATTGCAGTTATTTCCTCCAGCTCAAGGGAACGCTTGGATTTCATCTTAACAAAGCACGGACAGGTTGGAATAAATGGCTTTAGTGCAATTTTCTCATTTAAAGGAGATCTATAGATCACTGAGCAGGAAACCGAAATTGGTGATATAAATAAGATCTACTACTGCTGTGACGCAAATGACTCCATAGGTGTGACAGGGAAAGACAAAGTGGACGAAAATGATACAAGTACTTGAGAAAGCTGGAAACCCTTGAAAACAGCAGCTATTACAGAGTGCTCCCGTCTCAGGCAACAACTGCAGCTCAGGTAACGCACCCCGGGAACTAATTTCCACCAAAGCCATTAATGCTTTGCTTACAGAATTAGGATTGATTTTGGCTAAAGGTTAGCTGGAAGAAATATTTCCAAAGCTGGTGCTGGTTTATTTCAGTTATACCTAAGGATGCTTCTCATGCAAAAGTGGAATTATCCGACAATTAACAGCCAAAATATACTGAGCCCCACTGCTGGAGAAATTGTAGCCGCTGCTCAGAAGTATTATTCCTCTGCATTACTCGTGCCTGCTCCGCCTGGCTTGGGTGACCTTACTGTAACAACAGCCTGCAGCCATAGAAACTCACCGTCCACACTGGCACACGCTGGAAATCACTGAACTGACCAGATTATGTGATTATCCTGAGCAGCTGCTTTGGGAAATAAATATCTATACAGAGGCACGGGGAGAAACTGGGCTAGCAGACTTCCTTCCAGAGGCAGCTGTAGCTGACTTCCATAACCGCACTGTGGAAGCACATATATCCTAACAGCAGCCTTTCCCTTTGAAAAACAGAAATAAAGCCTGTTTGTTGTTTTTTTTTCCTGACCATATACCATGTTTTCAGCAGACCTGTTTAGCACTGCCAGGTTCACAGGACCTGGAGCACTGGGTACTGTGAAAGCAGCATTCCTAGAAGTATATCATATTTAAAATAACCTCTAAAACACATCGTGCTCTCTAGGTAAGTGCCAATTTCATTTAAATTTAATACTTAAAGCAGCCTCTGCCCCTCTGCGTTGGCAGTGGGCATCGATGGCTGGCTCTGTGCTGCCTAGACCTGGGTGCAGCTACCACGTGTGGCTGAGCAGCAATTTCCAACTGCAGGAAATCCCAAGCAGCAGGCCCTGAGGAGGGTCAATTTGCATGGCAAAGCCTACGTGTTTATTTGTTAAACTAGCTGCCAAACACAAGTTTCTTAAGGCAAGAAAGAAATCCTTTTGTTTCAGCAGGGGGAGTCACACAGCCTTCTGAACACAAAGCACTTGGGCGCTCAGAAAGCTTGTTTTATGTGCTTAGCCAAAATACTGGAAAATGGTTTGTTTCACATATTAGCGTTTAAAAAACATCATACAGCACAGGGAAGCCCATCCTCGCTTTCTGATTGTCCTTTGCTTTCTTAGGATGAGAGGTAAGCCCCAAGTGTCCTTCGCAAGGCAGCCACCCTGAGAGATGCCGGCCCTGGGCCACGTTCCTCATCGCTGCGAGGAGAAAAGTTCATTGCCAAGAGGGAGAAAACAGCTCGTGCTTGTGTGCAGATAAGGGCAGCGCTGTGTGCATGTGTGCCCACACAGAGAATAAATTGTGTGGGACGGCTGTGACGGGACACTTCTCCGAGTGGTGTGGTGCTTTGCTCTGCTGTCCGTGCCCCGGCCTGCGCTGTGGGCAATGTGCTTGCCCCTTGCTCCAGGCCCCGTGCTCCACGGCACAGCCAGCAAAGCCTCCCCCTTGTTGGCAGTAGGTATGTGGAAAGCAGGAGGCCCCTTTTTGCTGCTGGGGGAGACATAGCAGCGCTAACATCTCCCAGACACCATTTATCAGACCGGACTGTGGTGGGAGCACAGCCTGGCGCAGGCACCACAAGGCCACCCGCCTCAGCAGGGGACTCCCTGCCCCGCACCAGGCCCGGCCTCCTGCTGGCAGCCCCCAGCCCTCGTCCTCCTTCCACTTTGGGCACAAACTTTGAAAAATAAGCCAGGAGGCTGCTGTGGGATGGGTGCTGGATCACAGGAAGGGCAGCGGCTGCCCTGTGCCCTGCCCACATGGCTCCCACAGCCTCTGCTGGCTCAGACATCGGCCCTCCTGCTCCCCATGGTTATTTGATACCCTTTTGGCACATTCCCACATGAGTCTGAGGGGCCGGTGGGCTCTGTATTTGTATTCTTTTTGTATTCTTGAGCCTTGGGCTCAAGGCTTTGTCAGCAGTGGCCCTGGCAATAAGGCCTGGCCTGCAGCTTGCCTGGCTTTGAAGCACTCCTCTGCAGATCCGAAATGTGTTTTGAGTTACACTGAATAAATACTTGGCCTTAAATGCCTGTTGATACCCTCCGCCTATAATTTCTCTCTTCCCCTACACCATGATTACACACGCACCAGCCCTGGGTAAGCACCAGCCCGGCAGTAACTACTGTCCTTCAGTGGTAAAATAACGGGTTTTGCACAGCACAGGCCAATTCTGAGAGCTGAAAGCCACTAACCCCTTCCCTTAGCACACCCAATATGCAAGAAAAAAAATGCCTAAGTACATAATTATTATCCTATCAAGTGTTCCTGCTGCTGTTTCAACCCGAGGTATCACTGGCGGCAGAATGGCTCCGTCTTGGGGTTATGCTGGCAAAACTCTTGCTCTAAGGCAATCCAAATTTTGACTTGTTTAAAAGCTGACTTCTCTCTTTAAAAACCTTCAGCGTTTGGTACTTTCTGCACCAAACACCCCAAATATGCTTAAAATATGCTCATTGACCTTACAACAGGCAGCATCACGAGGGATACTTTTCAGCATCGCACACAAGCACATGGCAGAGGGTTTGCTGCTGCCTTCATGCAGTCAGCATTTCAATCACTTCTCAGCTCGTTTTGGCTATTTCTACATAAGGTATGAAACAGTCACTTACCAAACGACCAGGGAGCACCGCCAGCTTGCTGGTGTCCATAACACAGCGTAGTTACCATAATATTAATACTCAGATAAAGGAGAATCATTCATCAAAAAGAAATCCGCATGCCGTCACCCCATGTATTTAGCACTTTCTATAATGAAAGGCTTTGCGGCAGCGACGGAGATGGAGTTTTTGCCCACGATTATTAATTGTGGTCATTTTGCCCGGATGGGTCTCAGCAGCAGCGAACATACATCTCCCCCGTCCATGTAATTACCAACGCTCCTCCCGAAACAAGCCCTTCAGAGTACCTGGAGCTGTTTCCTTAGCTTAATGACACGGCACACTTGGGCAGAACCATTAATATCTTGCCAGCCTCACCTAACCTTTGAGCTGGGTGGAAGGCGGCCAAAGTACGCTGCCAGTTGGATGCAGAGGCGGCCGCCACGCGCAGCCTCGCTGCGGCACGTCGCCTCGCGGGGACACCGCGCACAGCCAGCCCGCTGCCCGGCCGAGTTACACCTCTGTCTGAAAGGTGTGCTGAAACAAATGGGCTGACCCCGGAGCACCTCTCTCACCCAAGCAGTCACGTTCCTCTCTCCAGTCGCCGCAGGAGGAGTTAAATGGTCAAAGCCGGTAAATGGAAGAGCCCTGGTGCGACTGCTGTCAGGTGGGGACAGGAGGTCTGGCAGTGCTGCTACGGCGCAGGAATGACAGAAATGCAATTTCTTGCAAGCCACGAGTTGGATTTTGAAAATGAGTGTGTCAGAAGTTAGCGTGCTGACAGTTGTCAGGGGAATATGCCTGCTGGGCATCGCAGCCCTGCCGGTTGCTCCCTGCTCTCAGCCAACATCAGACATCACCGAGGACGGAGAGCCTAACAAGTGAGCTCCATCGAGCAGCTCTTACTTATTTTGAGTGAGAAGAAACCCGCTGCCAATCTCGCCAAGCAAACATTTGCTCCCGAAATGCTGGAGATGAAGCACGCAGGCAGCGCACAGAGCTCTGCAGCCAGCAGCACCGTGGCTCCCGTTTGACCCGTGACCGACAGCCAGACACTCCACCAGAGCCAGACCCTGCCCTGGCCAACTATTAAATCATTTCAAGATTTAATCCTGGACCATAATATATACTTTGAATTCGTCTCCATGGGCAGCAGGCCACGGTTAACCGCTCCTTGGAGCAGAGCAGGAGCACTGCGCCCATCTCCTCTAAATCACGGCAGCCTGGAGAGCCAAGTGATTCAGAAGGAAACAAATTTAACTTCCCAACACAGCGAGCGTGTTCTGCAGAAAGCAGGAGCCCACACGCCCGAGGGCGAGGTACAAGCCTGGGCAGACCGTGCTGAGGCACGACGTGTTACATATACTGCCAAAGGTACCGGGTATCTGGCATCTGTCTGTCTCGGCAGCGTACGGAGGAACACGCCAGCGATGAGAAGGGAAGATACAGACTCCGACACACTCCCACCCGTGCACAAGTCCTGGAGGCTGCAGGGACGAGCTTTTATCGCCACTGCCTGCAAGGAGCCTGTTCTGCGGGCAGCTCCGTTCATTCGGCAGGGCCATCCATCTCCGGGCCGTCGCAGCGCTGAAGCCCCGTTAGGGAGACGAGCTGGCTGAGCCATCTCCTGCCTCGCGAGGCTTTTTCTAATTGACTACGGAACGTGCAGATATTATTTTTTCAGAAAATACACGCCATTGATTGTAATTACCATCCTCGGAGAAGCAATGGGAAGAAAATGAAAGCCATTAATGCTGATTTTGACTTCATTAGAAGCAGTAGTGAAGCTGTGAGCACAAGGCATTGCTTCCTGTGCACCGCCGCCACCCCGAAGCGCCACAAATCGTGGCACGGCACATTTGTCCCAGCGTGACCTGGCTCAACAGACCGGGCTTGCAGGTGGCCCCAACACATCGGCGGGGCCTATCCCAAAAGAAACCGTCCCCTGGGAAGCCAGGAAGGATGCACATCCACACGTCCCTGCTGCAGCAAGGCGCCGCGAGCTCCTCCCGGCCTTCCTTCCCTTCCACCTCGCCCGGCTGGGGACAGGAAACGCTCGCCCCTCATAACGGAACCGGCAGCTTTCAAGTACTTTTTTTTTTTAAAAAAATCATTTAAAGTCTCCCCACCTTGTCCCTGTTGACGAGATCCTTCTAGAGTACACCAACCAAGGCCTTAACACTGAAATTTCTCTTTTTTCCCTTTTTCAAACATATTTATCACGCGGTTGGAGGCAACCAGCCCATCATCTTACTGCCTAGGTTCACCTCGCAGTTTCCATGCTCACAAACGTTTGGGTTTCCAGCAGGCAAGACAACATTGTGTTATAAATAGCAAGATGCCAAACCTTAGGAAAATGTCAGGGCCATGAAGAAAAACAAACTATCAGAAACATTTTCTCTTCAAGCTGATTGCAGTGAGCCTTTGAGGCACTGCATCCCTCCATCCCGGTGTCACCTCTGACATCTGCCATCACTCTGAACCCGTGCCATGGGAGGTCTGTGGGACTAGGAGGTGCCACCCAGCCACGTGTCCCTCCCCAGCAGGGCCTGAGAGGACTTTGAGGAGACAAAACGCACCTCTCCCATGGGGAAATCAGAGCAGCAGAGCTCAGATTCCTCCTCCGCCCATCCTGGGTGAGGGTGGATCCCAGTCCCGGCGCCTCCAGGAGCATCCTGGGCTCCTGTGGGACAGGAGCATGCAAGGACAGAGGGAAGCAGAGCATCCCAGCACCACAAACCACACGAGCTGTTGTTCCTGGGGCTCAGAGAACTCTGTTTGGGGTTTGGGTGGAAGACCGAGGATGGGGGGTTTCATCTGGGCTGCCAGCTCAGGCTGTGCAGCGGGGAACCCGGGCTGCGGGCAGGGAAGGAGACCTTCTGCGGGCACAGCCACACACCCCGGCTCGGCAGGGTGAGCCCAGGAAAAGCTTTACAGGCAAGATTCCTTAGGTGACACCTCACCTCGCACAGCACATAACCGGAGGCAAAGAGTTTCCAGCAGTGCCGCTGCTTCCGGCAGCCGGGGCAGCAGGAGTTTATCTGATAGCGCTGCAAAGGAAAGCCTCCGAGCCACAAGAAAAGCACTTTAAAAAATAATAATAATAATAAAAAAAAAAGCTGAGTTTCTGCACGAATGGCAGGAATGAAGGTTACCTGTCTAGGTTCCTCCGAGCACCGAGGCCACCCCATTCGGGCCCTGGAAGGCGAGCCCTGCACGGCAGCTCTCCCGCTGCCGTGGGAGAGGATTCATCCCTGCCAGCACCCGCCCAGATTTTTTCAGCGATTAGTTGCGAGGCGAAGATTTCGGGGAAAATCCCCCAACCTCGCGGGGCCGGATGACTCCGCAGGGGATGCAGAGGAGGAACCGAGCCCAGGCTGCGGGGCGTGGGCGCCGGGGCTCGCTCCCAGCACCCCGGGGCTGGACCAAAGAGGGGAGGGGGATTCTCGCCGGCCTCCCCCCGACCCTCCCCAACCCACCCCGACCCCCGACCCCCACTCACCGAGGCGGGGCTGGCCCGCTGCCCCCGCTCCTGCTCCCGGCACTGCAGCCCCGCCAGGTGCCTCTCCAGGGCCGCCCAGTCCATGGCCGGCGGTGGCTGAGGGTCCCGGGGGGGTCTCGTCCCCTTCTCCCCCCCGTTCCCCCCGAGCCCCCCGGCTCCCCTCCGAGCCCCCCGGCGCCCCCCCCTCCCCGGCCCCGCCGCTCCCCCCCCGGGGCCCCCCCGGTGGTGGGGGGGGGGGGGGCAGCGGCGGGGGGCGCTGGTGCGGCCGGGGGGCTCCGGGGGGGGCTCCGGGCGGGGGGCGCTTCAAGGAGCCGGGGGAGCCGCTGGAGGGAGCGGAGCGGCGGAGGGCATCGGCGGAGCGGCAGAGAGGCGGCGGGGAGGGCAGGGAGCCCCCGTCCTCCTCCTCCTCCTCTTCCTCTTCTTCCTCCTCCTCCTCCTCTTCCTCCTCCGAGTCGCCCAGCGCCGCCAGGTCCAGGCTGCTGGGGGACGGCGAGGACTTGCAGTCGGAGCACGGCGTCACTTTGCTCGAGTTGGACTCGGAGCTGGAGCGGCTGCTGCCGGCGTCGCTCCCTAAATCCATGCCATCCTCGCGGGGGTCCTGCCGGGAAGAAGCGAGAAGCTCCGAGTCAGGGATGCCCGGCCCCGACCCGAGGACACCGGAGGGGTTCGGAGCTTTTTTTTTGGGGGGGGGGGTCCGGCTGCCCCCGAGCACCGGAGCCTCCGCCGAGCCGCCCCGAGGCGGCCGGGAGGCGGCGCCGGCCCCGCGATCGCAGCGCCCCCGGCGGCTGCCGGGCCCCGAGGGCGGCCGGGGAGGGGGGAGGACGGGAGCTTTCTTCCCCCTCCCTTTTAAAAAAGCAGCCTCTGAATAGCCCTGCCCCAAAAGCAGGTATGTTTTTGGGGTGAAGGTGTGCCCCACCCGCAGGTACCCCCATCCTTACATCGGCTCCACGGAGCTGAGCTGCATCCTGCTGGGTGCTGGGGGACACCAAACTTCTCGCAGCCCCAGGGGCTGGTGCAAGGAGAGCCGGCAGCTCGCCTTAATCACGGTGGAGTTTTAAAATCCAGCATTTGATCGCATTTGGAGTTTAGTTTTTGAGAGAGGGAGAAGCACATCCGTAAGGCTGTGCGGGGTTTTAAAATGCCGCCCTGCGTGGGATTGAGGGGGTAGGGCCTGACACCGATGTGTGTGACATGGGACAGGCAAACAGGGCCGGTGGGAACATCTGGCTTGGTGGAGCTGGTGGCAGTGCCCACAGCTCCCTGCACCAGCTCCACGTGCCCTGCTCGGACACGGGGGGCCTGGCACGGCTCTGCTGGTCCTTCCGAGCAGCATAAAGGGAAGAGGGGAAGCAGGAAAACATCTGCAGCCATTTAAGTCCCGTGACTTTTGAACTTGCTGTGCAGCTATTCATCCCCAGCAGATGACAAACCTCTCCTGGAGCAGCCGGGGGAGGCGTAGGGCGATTGCCTTGCACAAAGCGGGGCCAACACAAAGGTCCCGGTTCTGCCACCCCCCTGGGAGCATCGCCCATAGGCTGGTCCCAGAGCTTGCACTGACATACTTGGTTTTAGATGATGGGATTTAGATTTAGATGTCAAATGCTGGGGGGAGCTTGCTGAGGTCAGGACACGTTATCAGTGGACAAGCAGTGTCAGCCCAGAGGTCTCAAATCCACGTCTCCACAGCCCAGAACACAGCCACCACCTTCCCTTTATTAGCGGCAATGATCTGCAACGCAAGGAGGTGGCCGTGCTTAGGGGATTGTATCTGCTCGGCCGATTTTAGGGTCCTGTTCTGCTCCCATCCCTCTGGTGACAGGGGACAAGTGACACAGAGGTCCCAGAAATAGACACCAGGTGTGACAAACCTACACCATGAGCTCTCCTGGGCAGACAGAAACACCTGCACCTGGTGGTGTGGGAGACCCTGGGTCTCAGCCACAGCTCCATATGGCTGCAGGGAGGCTACAGCACCAGTGAAAGCTTGGTCATGAAGACAAGATCTCTCTGGACATAACCAGGTGCTGCCCAGGCCCCAGCACGGAGTAAATCCTGGCACTCTCCAGCTAACCGAGAGCAGCCGTGGCCAGGGCTGCTCCCCCCATCCCACCCTGTCCTGCTTCCCTCCCCTGGCTGCTGGCACCTGCCGTGGGACCCATAAAATCAGCGACTCTGCAAAGTGCACTTGTAAAAATAATCCCAGCGAATGGCAGGAGGGAGCAAGAGTTAAGCCTCCATCCTGGAAATGGATCACAGTGCAAAAATCTGTCCCAGTTGCACAGCTCTGTGGCTGGGGGGATTGTGTTTGACATATTTTGTGGGGCGTATGTCTGTATTTGAGTGTATTTCTGTATTGCAAGGCGGGGGAGCAGCCTGATCGGTTCCAGTCTGGTAGTCACAGGCTGCAGAAAGCTTTATTTATAGGATCACACGGCGTGCGTGATTGATTAGGAAGATTTCTTTTCTTTCCTGCGACAAGTGTAAGGCTAACATCGCGTGGAAGAGGAGGGAGCTCCCCTGCCACGGAGCACACCGACTTCTCAGGGCACTCCTGTCCAGGCAGGACTCCGTGGATGCTCACGGTCCTTCCTGTGGTCACCTGAGTTCTCTTTGCACTACCAATGTGCTCAAGTTTCATGACAAAAAGTTGCCTTGGGCACAGCAATGCAAGGCTAACACCTCCAGCAGCCGCTGGAGCGTCCCAGGGACACCAAGCCCTCGGTAGAACCCCGGGTGTCTCACTCCTGGGGTCTCATTCCAGGTGAAACCAGCTAAGTATGGGTGAAAGGAGAAAAAAAAAAAAAAAATGAGAGGAAGACATGTCCAGTACGATACCTGAAGAAAAGCAGCCTGACAAAATGGGGTCTCACACTTTGGCAGACAAGGAGCAAGTCCTCATCCCATGTCCCTGTCAACCTACATCTGGGCCTTCAAGCATGGGCATTCCCTCATTAGGTTCATCAGAATATGTCTGTTTGATGATTTTCTAAGTTTCCTTTTTTTTTTTTTTTTTCCACTTTCTCTGCAGACAGATGCAGTTGTTTTACCCTTGTGAAGTGAGCCCACTGCATTCCTAATTACAGACGGGGGCTATATTTCCACTTGACCCTTCAGAAGAAGACGGCTATTGTTATTCACAACACACATGTAATTTCTTCTTCTTTACAAGCCTACATCAAATAAGTTGCTTCTCCAAAGCGGTGAACGGCTTGAAATTCGTATGAATTTTAAAGGGTGGAGGGTGTGAACGCGAGCCCTTGTAGATGAAAGAATGTGCTTTACAGTTATTTTATTCAGTGCAAAGGAGGTTTTAATACAAACAAGGCTGGTTGGGTTGATTCTGAAACAGAAATATATCACAAAAATAGAGTCCTTACTACTTCCCCTGAATGAATGCAGGGCTGGTTTAAAAGGCAGCTTGCTTATTATCATAAGCTATTAAATTTACTTCATTTTACCATTTTGGCACTATTCTAGCCTCATACTAAGATACATTTCAGGTGCTATCTCGCTCGTGCTAACCTGCAGAAGCTGTTAGGGAGGGGAAGGAGGGAGACAGGGACAGCGAAGGCCCAGGCAGCCTCTCGGGGCCTGCACGCCCAGACCCAGAGGAAGGAATGGCATGGTGGCAGCTCCTCCTTTCACCTCAGGACTCCTGTCCTGTCCCGAAGCTCTCAAACATTCACCCAACATCTTAACCCAATGCTTCTCGATTGTGATTACCTTAAATTTTGGCAGGGGCAGAGTTGCCCCTTGTTACTCTACAGATAAGGCCTTGCCAGGGCAATGGGGACCTGCCATGACAGGAATGCCCCGCTTCCTCCGAGCACCAGCAATTTTTGTATTTCCTTTCAAGAAAAAGGAAAAGGACTGCCCAGAGAGCAGTCCTGGTCATTCCTTAAAACCAATCCAACTTCCATCTTGGAAAGCCAAGTGGCACCGTCCCACCCCTCCGGCCCCTTCCCACGTCTCGTTTGCACCGTTTCTGAGGGCGAAGCACCACACTCAGAGCGCTGAGAGGAGCAGGCAGATACCATGGTGACAGACACCTTCCAGTACTGTGAAATCAAACAGGAACTCAGAAATCTGTGTTTTAAGGCCAAATTATATATAGGAGCAGCACATGCTTGACATCTGCCGCTGCTTCCTATTAGTGTCGTTTGCCTGATTAATCCCCCACAGCCTGCCCAGCACAGGGAGGTACTGCCCGGGCTCTCTTTGAGGGATTCAGCAAACTCCTGCACAGGCCAGCCCTGGAGGACCTCCTGAGAAGGACGAGCCTCGCCGAGGTCCCACCACCAGCTAAAAGGATTTGGGATTTGGGGCTGCATTCCCTGGGCTGCTGGGCTCCCAGCCCCGTGCCCGGTGTTTGTGCAGGAGGTGCTCAGTCCCAGCTACAGCCGAGCTGGCAGCTCCAGATGATTTCCAGAGACATCAGAGTAGGCATGGGAACGGAAAAGGTCAAATTTAAGGCTGAATGCTGTTGGGAAAGGAACACATCGCTCACACTGAAGTGACGGCTGCAATGCATCTCTGGTACATCCAGGAGAGGTGCCCTGCCCTCCGCCAATGCTCGTGACCCCTCATACCCTCATGAACTTTCAGGAGCTCAAGCAGCCAAATGCCCTTGCACGCTGCTGACTCACCTCACTTTGTATACAGTTTCATTGCATTTGGTATTTCAGACTTATTTTTTTTCCTGTTTTACTACTGCTTATTCAATCACCAAAGGCCATCTCCTCTAGACACCACCAACACCAGGCTGCAGTCGGGTGAGCCCTACCACGTGCCACAGCCCTGATGGTTTTGCTCATCGAGGACCACAAAGTTGCTGCATTACTTCTCATTTCCCGGGCAGCCCCACGCCTTCCTGCAGCTCTGGTAACCACCCACCCACCTGCCTGCAACACCAAAGCACAAAATAATGCCGTTCCCACTTAAAAATGAACTGTGTGCAGCACGGCACTTGCCAGGCAGAGGACAGAGGCAGTTTCTCCCTATAAGGGAGAAAAAATCCCCCTTCAATTAAAATTATTTCTTGGCCATTTTAATAGGGCAGAATAGAAAACTGCTGAAACCTCCTGAGACTTGTCATTTGGGATGCCAAAGCGGCCAGTCACGATGACTAATTTTATTCCCAGCCAGTGGGAAATGTGCTGATACACACACCAGAGGTTTTATCACCGCTTCGGCAAGGCAGGGATTACCACCTGAATACAGTCAAAGTGAAATTATGCTGAAATCAGTAGAAAGCAAATACAGTGTTAAAGGCAATTACAAAAAAAAAAAAAAAAAAATACCCTTCAAGGACTAAATGGGCTGCAATTACCTTATTAGCAGCCCAGTAGCAGCCTCAGGGGTTCCTCTAGTGCCCTCTTGTCTGCAGGCGAGGAGCACGGCTCTGCTGCCCCCTTCCCCTTCATCCTTTGGCGTGATGCCTGCCTCCCCCCTGCCCGCTCCGGCCCTGTCCATCGCCTGGAGGTGACACCCCAACTGTCCCCAGGGCACCCCAACTGTCCACCACACAGCACCTGGGGGTTTGGGGAGTTGGGGTGGGTGATGCAGATGTGCCTGGTACCTTGGGAAACATGATCTTTCCTCTTCCTCCTCCTCTTCCTCCTCATGCAACGGAGCCAGGACCGTGCCTGCTGTCACATCCTTTTCCAGCAAGGACACACTGCCAGGGTTAATCGAAGCTCCGTGAGGTTGTGAATTCCCCTTTCCTCCAGTTTTCCTCCTGCTGGGGCTGCTTCCCCTGGTCTGGGCAGTCACAAGGAGCCAGCAGAGCACTCGGAGCAAATGCACTTGGTAAGCAAAGCGAGGTCAGGAGGGATCCCCCTTATCTCTGCGAGGACCTCTGGAATTCGGCGTAATCACCAAGGCCATGGAAAAAAAAAATGCCATTTCCTAAACTGGTTTCACAGGCACGTTGGTAAGGAATGCAGCTGAGGAAATAGCTGAAATAGTTCTGCATGACTCCACAGCAGCACCGCCACATCTTGATATTTCTGGAGTCGCTCTAAACCTATTAACTCACGAATTCCAGCATGCACGGAGGAGGTTACTTAGTGCCAAAGGTCAGCGCTGTGACAAAACCCATCCTGCCCTGCTCCTCTCTGCGCATGGGGAGCAGAGGGCAGTTTAGGATATTCCCTAGACTGTCAGGCACTGCTGGTGAGCTCAGCCTGCGGAGCACCCTTGTGCTCCATTACCTTTTGCTTCTGAACCCACCGCCGCTGCCGATTCCCAGCGTGCAGCCAAGGGCAGCTATCTTTTGTTACCCCTTTGCCTCTGCGTCTTTACGCACCGGCGTACATTTCGATGCAGTTCAGGTTCACAGGGGCACGGCCTGCTGCTTTGCTTCCCTCTGATGATTTATGATGTGCTTCGTGCAGCCTGCTGGAGCGGCGCGTGGGCACGGCAGCTCCACAGGCAGCCCGAGCCATCCCTTGCAGCGGCTGCCCAGTGCTCACAGCCCTCAAAAGTCTCTCCAAAATCTACGGGACAGCTCAAAACCTCTCCCTCCTTCATCCCAGTGGTCCCAGGGGATGAATAACCAGCCTGCAAACACAGCAGGGCCACGCCAGCCTTATCTGCCATCGGTGTGTAGCTGCTCGGAGGCTGCCTGCCAGCCCCGGTCCTGCCGGGGACTGCAGAGTGTACTGAAGAGCCAAGGGCCAGGGACGGCTGATTTACCATGTTAGGAATCCGCTCAGCCCTCTCTGGGAAGTATTTTGTTACTAATCCGTATTCCAAATAAGAAACGCAACTTCAAAAAAGCCAAAAAAAAACCCCATCATGGTACAAAAAAACACAAGGAAAATAAAATATGTAACTACAGCACATGTAGCTGCAAGGAAACAAAACCTCTTCCCTGATGATGAATTATACTTTGCTTGCAACAGATGCAGCTCTTTATATTTGTTTTCTGCATAAATCTACATATTAGCCTGAAAGCAACTGTATGTGCTTTGTCTTGCCTTGGTTACATCAGTCACTGCTCTTTTTAGCTGATTGCCTTCGAGTGCTGGGCTGGGGCCTCCGAGTGCAGCTTCGCTCCTGAAAATGGCCCAGCTTTGGAGCTTTTCCAGCACCAAAAGTGCCTGGTGCTCCTGCAGGGGCTGTGCCATGCCGAGCTCTGTGTGCCCGGAGCTGCCTCCCCGCCATGCAGGCGTGGGAACAGCCGAGGTCTGCTTCTGCGATGTCCTTTACTCGCCATGTATAATTTATCACCCTTGTTTAATAATTTGTAGCCCTTGGAAATTCCTGCCGCATCCCCGAGCCTGTTGCGGGTGGCGTTGGACAAACACGGGGTGAACGTCCCCGTTCCGGCCCCAAAGCCCTCACCCAGAAACATGCAGCGTGAGGCTGCAGGGACACGGGGACACTGCTGGGGAGCCTCCACCTGCTCCCCGGCCCGGGGCAAACAGGGCCCAAGGACGCAGCACCCAGGAGCATCCCTGTTGGTGCAGGGCGGCTGGAGGGGCTGCAGCAGCCCCCAGCCCGCTCCAGAATGGAAGCGGCAGTGGGAGCTGGATTCTCTGCAGCCTCCGCCCGGAAAAGTGCAGGTACCAAATATAATTATGTTATAGAACGGTGAGCACATTTTTTCAGCTTTTCATAATCTCATTTAGTGCTCTTGGGGTCAAGTGAAATTGTTGTTAATTGTTTTTACGGAACGCGTCTGATGAATTTGTTTTTCTCCGCAGGATCGTACCTCTCGGGGAGAATCATTTTCCTCTCCTCAAGAAGCCTTACTTAACATCCGCGCGCTCGAAGATGAAGTGACGAAGCAAGCGAACAATTACTGCAGCACTTCGTTAACGGGAACAAACTCATCCTAAAGCCATACCCTGGGAGGAAAGCCCTCCTGACTTCGCTGCTCTCCAGGACAACCTCTGTGCTCACCAGGGACACTGCACAGAAACCGGGTGCTGTGGGCAGAGCCAGCTGCCATCTCTCCGTCCCCACAGCCTGAACCCCCGCAGAGGTGCAGGAGGCTGGGGGCAGCATGGGGGCTGTGGGTAGCAGCATCCCTGCTTCCCCCCGTCCTGCAGAGCCATTTCTCACAGCGGTGAAGGCGTGCAGGAGCTGTGGCCAACGCGGGCTGCAATCGGCTTACGGCAGGACAAGGACAAGCTCTCGCGGGCGCCAGGGTCACCGCGCAGCGGTGGCAGTGCTCGTGCTGGGCAAAACCATGCCCGTGGCTCTCAGGGACTTGGAAACATGCTTTTGTTGTTGATGGTGGTTTTTTTCCATGTAGAAAAAAAATAAATAAATAAAAATTTGAGAATTGAAAAGACCTGCAGATCCGTGTCTGAGCTCTCTTGTTGCCCAAGCTGCAAGTCAGACGTACGCTCAAATCAGCGCACAAATGCCAGAGCAGGACAGCAAAAAATAGAAAGCAAATTGCCATGACCTATTACTGCAGAGAAAAGGTCTATTTCTAATCCATGAACTATTTCAACAGAGGTATTTCCAGCTAATCTCCGACAGTAACCCACTTAGGCAAAGCTTCGTGCAAAAGCAGCATCGGTGCCAGCTGCCCACTGCTCCTCAGCAGCGCCTCTGTGCCCAGGACAAAGCCTGGTGGGATGCAGGGAGGACAAGCAGTGCTCAGGAGGGGCTGGAGGGGAGGTGAGCCCCCAAACCCCTCATGGGGATCAGGCAGGACTACTGGCACCGGGAGAGCCCGGCTGCAAAGAGGATAGCCATCGGCATAAGCTCTCGGTGTTCCCAGCCCCGAGCCCGCGATGCGGCGGAGGAGAAAAGCTCGCAGCGTGATGGAGAGAGATGTCACTGCTGGCGGCGCCGCTCCCTGATCCAATTCCCAGCAAGGCTTCAAGCCGCAGACTGAAAAACGAGGCAGGGGCTGGTATTTGGGCTCAGCGAGGCAGCAGAGCAGAGCAGCACACGTGTGCACAGCAAACACCTGGAGAAATACCAGAAGCGGTGGGCAGCCCTGGGTGGCTGCAGACACCCGTCTCTGAAAATTTCAGCCACGGGGGTGACACCGCGTCCAACACGAGCGGCAGACGGGCTGCAGCTTCATGCTCCTATGGGTGCTCCAAGACAACATCCTGAATAAACCACCCGTGCCTGTTTAAGTGCCTTAATTACAACACACCTAGCGCAGCAGCTTTGTTGCTGAAGGAGTGATAGATGGAAGCCAGCTCCTGAGAGCTCTGTTTATTTTGCAGAAGCCTTGCGAGGCACAAACTTCATCCTCAGCTGTTCCCAAGAGGCAAAGTCGGTGGCTTGGGTGTTTTTGAGTGTGCTGCAAGAAATCGGGGTATCAACGTCCACATGCTCCATGGTTAGTGCAGCTAGGGCACAGAGGTCCCTCACAGCACTATAAGGTCCGATCCTATGATCTGTGGAAGAAGAGCGTGGAGCTGACTTCCATGACCTACACAAAATGGGTACTGAACAGGTAAAATAGAGCCGCAGGAGTGGGGAAGGCACCGAATGAGCAAAAGGAGGAGGAAGCAGGGGGGACGGGGCTGCTGGGCTCTGCTCTGCCCCGCTGCTGACCCAGTGCTCGAGGTGTTCCCATTGACACGGGAAAGCAGCGGCACAGAGAGCGAGTAATCCTCTTAGCAGCCCCGCGCTGCCCGTGCTGCGCTCCAATTAGCGCCAGCAGCTCAGCCTCGCTGGGGGTTTATTAATTACGGGAGGAAGCGGGGATTGAGGAAGCTTAGCGCACGGCTGCTGGGGCTGGGAGAAAGGAGGGGTCCTAAAATAACCCAGGGCCCTAAAATAACCCAGAGGAGAAAACGCCTTGGCAGCAGAACTGAGTCAGCAAAGCTCCCAGCACCGCTGCTCCTGCTGTCCTGCTCTCCTTCTGCCCCCAAATCTGAGTTCCTTCCCGTGTGCGACGCCCCACAGAATACCCCCCGAGCGTTGCTTCTGCTCCATCAGGACATTTAAATTGGAAGTGACATTTTTCACATCTCCAGCTCGGTATTTCTCAATGGTTTTCACGCCATGGAAAAGCGAGAAGCTTCCCCCGGGTGTGCACAGGAGGAGCTCTGGGCTCTGTCCTCCTGCCCTGATTGCATCCCCGCATCCGCACAGCGCCCATGCCCCAGCTCCAGCCAGGCCAGCTCCCATCCCATCCCCTGCTCCAGGCAGTGTGAGCATTGCCGTCCTCGGGATACTCATCTGGAAGTTTTACTACACTTCACAGCTTTCCCATGTAACAGAGAAAGACCATAAATAATGAGAACATACTCAAGATAAAAGGCAGCGGTGAGGTTAAGCAGGGAATCACTTTGGTAGATACAAACTCTGCTTTCTGCTGCGCTGCCAGGCAAAATTGTACTCATCTCCAAAGGGACACGGTGCTTCAAAATGGGTGAACGGGAAGGTTGCTGGGAATTGCAGGCCGCCTCTTTGTACACCTCCATTTTTCTGTTTCTAAGCAGCTTGGGGGAGAAGAAGCCACCAACAGCCAAGGAAGTGCAACTCTGCCCCCAGACAGACCTCGCCGTACGGCTGGGACGTGCGTCCCCTCCGGGACACTGGAGACCGAACTTCATTTTACATTTAAGAGCTCTTAGCATTGATACCTGGCTGAAAGGAGCTGAATCACAGCTTGAAGTCAAAACCTGTTGGAAGGAGACCCAGGTAGGGGGGAACATCTGCCCAGCACCCCTAGGGCTTGCCTGGGAGCCCCCTCTCCTGGGCAGGACTCGTTGCTCGCTCCCTCATCCCCTGGTTTCTCTTCTGCCCTCCCTTCTCCCTGCTTCCACTGACGTGCTAAGCACACGTGATAAAGCCCATCACGAGTCACGGGGCTCTCCCCTGGGCAGCTGTGGGCCACGCAGCCAAACCCCAGAGCTAACGGCATTGTGCTCCCCTCACACACAGGCACGTTTCATCTGCCCAAGCAGAATCCATCACAATGAGACATCCAAGCACCAAAAGGCTCCTGCGAGGCAGCGAGATGCTCAAAGGGTCTCCCTTACACTCACAAATGACCACAACTCAAAAGCTGTGCTGGATTTATTACTGTACCTGATCTCAGCTGCCAGACACAGGGGCTGGTTGCAGGCCGTGTGTCCTTGGTAGACCCCTTATGAAATAAAGTCCATGTAAAATTTATCAGTAAACAAAATGAGGTTAAAAATATCAGCTTAGGCTGTGTTAGGCTCTCCCTCAAGACCCCAGAAGGTTTGCCTGAATACCTCTCTGCAGGAGCAGTGCCTACACACAGGGCAAGGGCTTTTTGCACCCACACCCACCGTATATCAAACAGGCTCCCGTCCCAACTTTGCTGACACCTCCCGGCTTACATCACTATTTGTAAGGTACAGACCCAAGTGTCCAGTCACGTTCTCAGGCATCCAAACCATTTACATGTTATTTATACGATTTGTCTCCCCAACTACATTTCTACAAGAAGAGAAGGAGCAGCGTGAGCGCAGAGCACGGCTCACGAGCGTCTGATGCGCAGGGTACTCACGTGCATCTTCCAAAGCAGCCCTCCTCCTTCAAGCCATTTTCTGAGAAATCCCCGTCACTCGCCGGCCGCCTACGGCATCGCTGCCTCCTTGCCCTGCCCGTTCCCCCAGGACCTGGGCTCCAAAGCAGCCTTTAATGCATTTGGCACCGAGGCGCAGGTTTAACTCTTCCCGGTAGCCGTGGGGCTCCACGGTGAGCCCCCGTGGGGGCTTTGCTCCTCAGCAGCCTGCGGATGGAGGGAGCTCGCTGGGCAGTGCCGGAGAGCACGAGCAGAGCCTCCCAAATCTGGTCCTGTTACGTTCGCCGACCTTGCAAGGAAAATCCTGTCTCGTCTGAATTATTCATAATACTTTCTGTTCTGCCAGCCCCGGCATACGGTTTGAATCATTAATATGTCATGACTTTTCATCTTTTCGTCTTTTATCTTCTCTCCTACATGACTCGCTTCCTTAAAAATAACACAACTGTGGGGATATTAATTAGCGTTAATCTGATCTACCTAATAGAAAACCCATCCCCGTCCCGATGCACATCCTTCCTTGTGGGAAATACCACTTTAACAGCTCCGGGAGCAGGGACAGCGCTGGCTGGTTCTATCTAAAGCAGTGCAAAACATGTTTGGATTTCACTCTTTTGGCAGCGCTTCCCGAGCCTGCAAGCCGCTTTAGTGATGGAAAGCGGGGTAGGCTTCCAGGAGAATAAAGGGAAGACAAGGTAGCTGTGCCAGGTGCTCGTTTTCCTCCTTTTTAAGCAGAGCTGGTGGCAAATCACAGACCCAACATTCAAAGGCATGGAAAAGAGGGGTGGCATGGCTGCCTGCATTCGCCAGGAGGTGTCCCTGCTGCTCACACCAGGAGCTGCCCAAAGGGTTTTCCCCAGTGATTTACTCCTGTTCTGGGAGGAGATTGTGTTTTGGGATGAGTAGAACAGCCCCAAGGATGCTCACTGCTTCGGTGTGGGTCCTAGGCCAGCAAGGAGACTGGGCTGGTGTACAGAAGGAGGCTGGGTGCTGCCTGGTCCCCAGTGCCCTGTGCTGGCTGCTGCAGCTCCAGATGAGAAGAAATGGGAGTGGAGGTACTCACCCCTTCCAGTCACATTCCCTGCTTTATCCATTTTACACAGCAACCACACCTGGCTCCATAAGAGAAATGCATTGGGAACCTGAGCATGATGCCCCTAAGGTGGTTCTGAGGTTAATCACTCATTTATGCCAGCTGGGATGAGGGCTTTTCATTCAGTTCATTTCAGAAGCAGAGAGAAGGAAGAAGTGCAATTGTCTTAGAACAAATCTCAAAAGTCAGCCTATCCTGGGGAGTCGGGCAACACGCAGAAGTCAGTGGGACAGGTCTTGTTGTGCTGCAGTTTATTAAAAAAAAAAAAAGAAAAAAAAAAGAAAAAAGAAATCCCTGGTTGTGAACCAGGAGGAAATTTCCAACCACACAGCTGGGAGCTGCTCCTGATTTCCATCCGGTGATGGAAGGGGATACACAGAGGAGCTGGGCCCTGCCCGCCGGCCACGTGCACTTCGGAAAATGTTTCTCTTGCTCCTGACCTCCCGTCCCCCTGGCTGGGAACAGTTTGTGCCTGACTCACTCGGTGCTGTGAGGGAAAATTAATGAACGGCTCATAATGTGCCACAAGTTCAGCACAGAAATGGGATAAAACACACGGTGTTTTGGTGCCTGACCTGTTATATTTGAGTTCGAGGTAGAAGTGACAAAGCCTTGCTGGGCTCCATGTGTCAGAGGTGGCTCCGAGGAAGCTCGTTTCCAGGCCTCAAAACGCAGCCCCTGTGGCAAGACCTCATCCCAGACCAAAATGGATGAGCCTCACAACAGAACAGCCAGCAGTAGCCTTAGCTGAGCATGGCACGTCCCCGGCACCACGGAGGACACAGAGCATTAAATACATGGGACAAAGCCCAGGGGCTGCCTTGCTGGGACACTGGGTGCTGCCCGCACCCCTGGGTGCCCCCATCCACCCACCTCGGGAAATGGAAGCCCCAGGCCATCGCTCAGGGGCTGATCGCCGAAGGAAACCCGCATCATATTTCAGGGTTCTTTAATCCAAAGGCTTCACTAAGTTGACCTGGCATAAATTGATAGCGTGGCCGGCTTGCCCTGAAGGAATCCGCATGCATATTTCATCCAGTCACCTTTAAAAGTGCTGAGGTGGCAGTGCTGGCACGGCCCGAAAGACAAAAATTCTCCTCTTGCTGCCTCCCCAGCCTCTCCATCACACGTGGCCCGAGCGGCAGCCACCAGCTACCCAAAGTTCACAGGTTTCATGCGGTTCCTTCTGTTTTAATTAAATCCCACGGACATTTTTATTTACTGAAAATTTTGCCGTTTCAGCCTGCTCTCGCAGCTCACGCCTAGCTGTGTGATTAGGACCCGTCATTACGCCTCTCCCCGGAGTTTTTGATGTTAGCAGGTTTCCTCATCCACTCCAGGCTTTCAGAATCCGGTAATAATAATTTTGTAATGAAAAATGCACAATTTGCTCAGAACGCTTAGGTCAGCGCTCGTCTGCGTCCAACCTCTCCCGTGCCTCCGTGTTTTATTTCCTTGTTACAAGTGCATCATGACATTTAATTGGCAGGGAGGTAGCAGAGCAGGTTAAAATGCATTAACATTTATTGCAATCTCTGTTTGCCTGCTTCCATTTATTCCGGGCTTGCTGTAACTCAGGAGCAGGCGGGCTGTGGCGCAGCCACCTTTCAAATGTGTCTGGTGAAGGCGTGCGTGTGAATGTGTAGCCTCACCTCCAGGTAAAGAGTGCAGCCTACATCGAGGATATGAAGCCTTTCTATGTGTTCCCATGCTGCCTGGCCACCTGCAGGAGCTGAAAATTTCTTGGGTCACCAACAGACATGGACCCAGTGCTTTGGGGGTGCTCGGTGCCGTGCTGCTGCCTCCAATGTGCCATGAGGGTGGCTGCAAGGGACAGACTATGGCCACCTCCTCCACCACAGAGGTGCCTAGATCATGCATGGTGCTGGCTTGGGGCTAAGAAGGAAAAAAAGAAAGGAAGAAATAGAGTTGTAGGGGCAAGCTCAGGTAGTGGGGTGGCTGCCTAGAGGCACCAGGCAGGGCTAGGGATTCCTATCACACTCCGTCCCTGCTCTGCCAAGCCCCCACGTGCATCCCTCTGGTCAGATAAGGTCAGGCTTCCTGCTAAGGCACTGACCAGGGGCTGTCCCCAACCAAAATAACCCTCTCCTAGCAAACCCACCTGCCTGATAGCAGGAGAAGTGCTGAGGACACCCGGGATGCTGAGTACAGATGCGCTGGGGTTAAGCGTTTCCAGGCCCGGGAAGATTTAACTTGTAAAGCCATGTCTTCTTCCTCTGAGCTGTTCTCCAGCTGTTTTCAGGATGTCTGTGTCACTTCATTTTCGTGTATTTGTGTTGCTCACGGCTTTGAAATATCTTCTTTGCCAGCAGAAGCCGAGCTTACAGTAAGCCATCGATATCAGCCCTCCCGAATTAATGCCGAGTGCTCCCAGCTCATATTTTCTTCATCAAAAGAGACGTTTGAGGAAGATTCCAATAATTCTTTGTCCTTTGTAACAGCATTAGGATGTAAAAGTATGGAAGAGCAATTACATGCAATCTGCTATGTAAACTGCTGTAATTTGAATTTATGAATCAAGTCCACCCCTACCATGGCTGAGTGGTGGTTCCTCACGGGGCGGGCATTGTGAAGCACCCGGGTTCGTGTATTCAGGATTGCTCCTGGCCCATGGTTGGGTTTTCTGGTCCTGTTCTGCAGGTATATGGGGATGGGATGGGATGGGATGGGATGGGATGGGATGGGATGGGATGGGATGGGATGGGATGGGATGGGATGGGATGGGATGGGGTGGGGTGGGGTGGCATGGGGTGGCATGGGATGGGAGAGACCTCAGTCAGAAGTCCCCTCCCTGACTCTGCCACCAGCAGTGTTAAAAATGAGCAGGAAAACTGCTTTTCAAAAGCCAAATTGCCAAGCTCTCTTCCCTGCATGAAGATTTCTCAAGAGCGTTCGCTGTGCAGGACGGTGGCTGCCTCCTTTCCCTCAGCTGCACATGGTTTCAATTACTGGTGCTCACACAGCGCTGGCATCCAGACGTGTAACTACCTGGCCAAGCAAGATAAGAAATCCCAAACCAAACCAAGTCAAGATTTCTCAAAGGTTTTAAGAATGGGTGGGGAAAAAGCCATTCAGGAGATAAGTTTTCATTTCCAAGGATCAAAATGTATCCCAATCAAACAAAAATAAGCTACACTAAAAAATAAAATAAAATAAAATAAAACCCACAAACACATAATTTGGCATTCTAGGTCCATCTGCTGTTGAAAATATGCAAATATCATGAAAATATTCTGGCTACGAAGTGTCTCCAGCACAGACAGCTAGTGGGAAGCCCCACCAAGCAAAGCGAGAGTGAGAGCCACGCTCAAGGAGCCCACAGGAAAAAATGGGGTGAAAGGATCTTAAAAACCTTGAAAAGAAAGAAGTAAAAGACAGAATAGATGTGGGATGGTGGTGGTAAAGAAGGTAAAGAGTGGGAGAGAAAAATCCCCAAATAAAATAAGAATAAAAATAAAGGGACCTGGCTGAGGTCTCTCCCAAGGCCTGCAGTGCTGCTTGAAAGAATATTAAAGCGAAAGTAAGATCATTAATTATTAAATGGTGGGAGAATTAAAAATTGAAAGAAATGTTAGATAATTTAAAAATAAAATAGAGCCGCGCTGCACAGGGTGTTGAGAGGGATGCTGGCTCTGAAAAAGCAGGAAGAAACGCTTCGGATCGCTAAATAATTGATGTTGCATTTAATTTATTCATATTTCTTTACTTTACTAATGTTCCAGGGAGAGAAGCAGGACCCGAAGGATGGGGTGGGTTCACAGCTGTCAGTAATGGCCCCATCCCTTGCACAGAAGGGGATGGTTGAGGCGTCCCTCCCTGCCTGCCACCGCCCCCCAAGGCACACGTTGCGCAGCCCAAGGGCACCCTGAGGAGCTCAGCCTCCTCCGACAGTCAGCTCTGTAGCCATTGCACTTTTTGGGTTGGTTTTGTTTGTTCGTTAGGGTTTGAGACCCACACTGGGCCAGTGCCCCAGCCCGGCTGAGCATCGCACAGCTTTTTTTGGCCAGGGGACACGATGTAGGGGGCAGGAGGGTTATTTACCCAGCACCCCATCAATTACCCTTTTGGCTCACTAAAGCTCTCCAAGGGCTGCCAAAACCGGCTTTTTTGTTCTCTTCTTCAGATACAACTGAGGAGAGAGCGAGCACTGCCCATTAATTCCCGATTTTCTCCCTGAACTTTTTATAACTGTCTCCTCTTAGTTGGGGGAGTAAAGTATTTCCCTCAGACACACATAATAGGCATAATCAGCAAAGCCCTGTCTTCCCAGCCCCTAATTTGCAATGTGATATGATGGCACTTTTTGGCAATAACCGAAGTGATCTACAGTCACGAGGATACAGTCCTCGGGTGGAGGCAGATTTATGGTGCTGGCTATAACAGATATTTTACTCCTCAGCAGCAATAAAGGCATGGCTGAAAGCTCTACAAAATCAAAATAAATGCAGAGAATGAGGAAGCTTGTCAGGTAATAACAGGAGTTCTTTAAATCAATGGCAAGTTTAAGGGAAAGGTGACTGAAGTTTCAGAGCGAGTGCTGCACAAGCCCAGAAGCACGGCACAATTACTGCCAGCAATGCAGACTTTGCTGTCTGTTTTATAGGGAGGTTAAGCTTAATTAAAATGCTTTTATTGATAACATTATACAGTTTTGCAGATCGTTATTTGCTCCATGGCAAACAAATACCAACCACTTGGTGTAAGCAGTGAAGTATCTGGCCCAAACGCCACTTCTGTGAATAACCCATCATTGGGTTACAACAAAACAAAGCAGAGAAATCCAACAGCAAGAGCTGATGTGGATGTGCCTCCAGCTGAACAAATAACACAATTTTATTGCTGTGCCGCGGTTCTCCCCATCTGCCATCCCTTCTGAGTTTTCATCTCCCTCTCCACCTTTCCCACAGCTACTGCATGACACAAGAATTGGAAAAAACGAGTCACGTCAGCTTCTGCACGGAGCCAGGAGCCCCTGCTGAAAGGTCTGAGGGCTCGAGGCGAGCCTTTGTTCATTTGTGGAACCTCATCACAGGCAAAATGCAAACTGTTACACTGCCCTCCAGCGAAATCCCTGGATATACCCCCAATATACCATTATTGCATATTAAGGCAAATGTGGTTTATTTTTCGGCATTGGTGTTTTGGGCAAAGGCAACGTGGCTGTCACTCACAAAGTACCAGATAACTGCCACTCAATTCTTGTCATAAAAGACTGCTAGACCTCTTACAGCAGGGTTTGCTCTTGGTGGTTTGGGCCCTCCTTTCAACAGGCACAGCAGGAAACCAAGCAGAGCGAGGGCTCCCTCAGAAACCCTCCAACAAAACCTCCCACGTTAGCTCCTGGCAAGACCGCAGGCCCTATTTGCCTCTCTGCACCTGCCCACGTCGTTATGGTATTGTATGGCCAAAGTCTCAAAGGGGGACGTTAACATAAAAACATGGTTTTGTGCTCCTCAAAGCATTCACCAAAATTTAAAATACTTACTGTGGTGCTGGGATGTGCAAGACGTCACCAACCCCACCATCAGACACAGCAGCACCGCCGGCCGGGGTCCTCGTTCCTGCTGCTCACCTAACGAGCTGTGCTTTGTCAAGGAACATGTCAGGGCCTTCCTGTCATTGCTGCCTGTTCTGCAGCACTGGTGCTGGTTATTGAAGGGAAGCATGCATTTGTTTCCCTCGACAGGAACCGGTGAGGGCCATCAGGAAGAGGAACCAGAGCACGAGCAGCTGGCGCACACTTAACGATGCGTTGTTGCGCTGTTAACACAAAGCCGTTACATGCCTTGATAAACACCTAACAGGCCTCGTGAAATTAAAAGAAAATTAAAATGTAAATGTTTACACTATTTCCCCTCTATCTTTTTTTTTTTTTTTTTTTTTTTTAAGCACTTGTTCACCTGCCTGGCAGCCAGTGTTGCCCTGGTGCTCCCAGCGGGTGACCAAGGCTGCCCTAAGCTGCTTCAGAGCAGTACGGTTATGCCGAAACCTTTGGGAAGTTATCTACCCTGCTTCAGGTATCACTTCTTACCATAATTACCATTTTAATACAGGTCTTCAGCCAGTTTTTAAAAGACTGCCAACACAACACTGCTGTCTTATGTTTGTAATAGCAAATGCCCTGCTTATGAAAGACTTATTTTCCACCTGGTTGATTTTTCTTAGAATTTTATGTAAGGAAAATCCATCTAAATTCAACTGCCATGGCAGTCCAACAGCAGCTGCCCATAACCTTCCCCATGGCAGGGCTGCTTTCCTACAGAGCTGCACCAGTGCACGTGCACAGGGTAGTTGTGAGGGGAAAGGGCAGAAAGTAGAGAATTTAACTCTAGGTCATTGGCCAAAACCACTGAAAATTAAATATAATTTGAAAACAAACAAACAAACAAAACACCTACGGCCACCACAAAAACCTCCAATTTTTTCGTTATTTAAAATTTTATCACTGGAAAAAAAGTGACAAAGGCCATTTTACAAGCACTTAATAGGAAAAGTATGCAGGATTTGTATCGATACTCATGTAAGATTTAACAGAAAGAGGGAAAAGTTCAGCAACTACCGGCATAGAGGTACTTGAGCTCACCACTGCTGCTTCTGATGAACTCCTTGTTATTCTGCTTTGTATGAAGGAGAGAGATTTTAACTTCCACAGAATTCATAGCACTGAGAAACACAACTGTGTCTGCTAATTTTTAGAAAGCAGGGCAAGCCCAGGTCAGCTCATTAGGCTTCCTATTGCAAATGAAAAGAGATCAGGTAGCATAAAAGGTTAACTTCATTTTCGGCTTGGTGCAAGCAAATGATTGCTTTTGCACAGATCCTGACCACTGACGCCCAGCTTGTTATTAAATCCCTTCACACCATTTTTCTGTTCAGTGATCAAAACAGAGCAACTTAAAACAAACAACACCAAAACCCCACTCTACTTCGCAATACCCAGTGAATGACAAAGTAATGTTTAAATGCACAGCATTAAAGACTTCTTACAGGCGAAATTATGTTCTGCTTGAGCCTGGAGGAGTGCTGAATATTTAAAGGCAATAAAGTTCTGATCCTAAAGCTATTTTACTCTAAAACCTATTTTATATTTATCAGGTTACTTAAACGGAAAAAAAAAAGCCACCTGGTTTCAGATGATGCAAATCTAATCAATGGGATAATTCTATTTTACTAAATGATAATCATGTTGTAAGACACAGGAGACAAAAGAATACTTACCGTAAATGCATATTCCCTCCTGCCCCAATGTTACAACAGCCTATTCTTAGCCCAGTCAAATAAATATTCATATTTAATTTGCCAGCGAGCTCAGGTAATCAGCGAGCTCAATTCAGCTATAAAAAGTAAGTCAGCAAATATGTTAATTTGCATTTTTTAGGCAGCATCACTCAGCAGCACTGACAAAGCAAACCCAGGCTTTATGTTCACTATTGCTGGGCCCCATTTAATGGTACGTGGGGCTCGGGTCAAAGTGATGCCATCCTCATGGGGTGCGATGTGCTCCCCTGGGGCTGCTGCGGCTCACGGGAGCGCAGTGGTGGAGAGCCAGAAGCTCAGCGAGACCCTCTTTTAACAGGGAACCCATGAGAAGAGACCCTGATAAAGGCGTAGCTGCAAACAGATGGCTTTAATAGCCCAAACCAGACAGCTCTGGCAACGCCGGTGGAAATTTGACCGTGCCCAGTCCTGCAGCATCTCACCCTTATTAGCTGGGCAGGGTGGGGTTTGTGTTTTATTTTTAGGACAAACCTTAAACAACCCATTAAGACTTCATTCTTTTTGGCTGACCTGAGCTCCCCGTGGCTCAGCCAGCCACACTTCCCCACCTCCCCTTCCCAGCCCCACGACAGCATCAGGCCCCTCACGTGCCACCCCGCACCGTACGCCGACACAAACGAATTGCCTCTGGTTTGCTTCCCCCGGGGTTTTGGTATCATTATCTGCACAAATCTTTAAGATGCAAGTGAGAAAATGCCAACATCAGAGGAGCTGCAGGCAAAGCTAATTGCTTGATCTGCTTACGTAGATCTAATTTGAAACAGGCGTTGAACTGCTGGAACCGCTGCTTATTTCCTCGGGGGCACATCCATCCATTGGTGTGGTGTGAGGGATTTCAACGTGCAGGAGACGTTGTTCGCCCTCTCTGGAGGCGTAATTCTGTTGCAGGGGTGAGCACGTGCCTGTGGGCACACCACAGAGCCTGCAGCCAGCCTCACCTGAGTGAGGGATTCACAGGTGAACCCACAGTGTGTGATCCCCCAGCTTGGGTTGTTGAGGGTCCATGGGAATGTGTGTAAGTGCACGTGCAGCCTGATTAAAATAAAATGTTGCTTTTTCACGGTTTAATCAAACTGTAAAATTAATCAGTGTTATGGCTTATTCTACACCGCTGCTTACAGAGAAGGAAATGCAATTAAAATGTTGCCCAAATTCGTGATTGCTGAGCTTCTCTAATAAATGTGTACAAAAAAGGACCCTTGAGATACATGGTTGGGCCCCAAATTGCCTTTTTTAAAAAAAATCAAGAAGAGCCCTAGCAGCACCAAGAACAGCCTGCCTGTGACAGCTCTGCTGCTAATTACTTTAGCAAGACCTGTGGTATCTAAAAATAAGTTTTAACAAAAGCAGGTGCTGAGATCAGACTGCTGGGGATGTGCCCAGGCTTCCCTGCACCAGCTCCCTTGGAGCCCCCCACCAAAACGCCAGCCATTATGGGGAGTACTGCCACCAGGTTTTGAAGAAGTGCAGTTAGAAAGCTTTAATCCCTGTGAGATACCAAACATTGCCACATTCTGGGAGAAAAAGGCTAGGTGAGCTAATACTGAATACAAAAAATTGGCTATGCAAAACTTTTTCCTGATATATGGAAAAAAAAAATCAGGGAATGGGTCAATCAGTAATTTCAGTTATTTTCTGACTGATATTTGGCTATCTGCTATAAAACCTGTGAGTATATCCTACGTGTGAATCATTTCCACATTAAACAAATACTGTGCAGGCAGAATTAAAGAACTGGAGTCCTACAGCCATTAGGACTTAATTATGTGGCATTTTTTGGTTAAATAATTGAAATGTAGCCAATTCTTAGGTAACTTTAACCAAGGTCCTTTTCAAGCTGTGTCTCCTGCACCCACCTTTTCCTCCCCAGTGCATATTTTAGGCGCAATGCACTTGGGCACCTTCCTCCAGATTCAAGGGGTGACACCAGGGGAACCACGGGCTGAGCCCAGGCAGAGCTGTCCCCACCTAGGGTCACTGAGCCCAGGCCCAGCCTTGCTGCTTGCTGCTCTCCTGGATTTTCCCACTGGCACGCCAGGGTCTGGTCACAGCCAGCAAGGCAGAGCTCCAGCACTGCTCCCAGTTTGTGGAATTACACAGACCTAGGAAAGCCAGGCTGGTGCCCCTGAAAGTCAAATGAAATTCAATGCTTAGGAGGAAGAGACAGTGGAGTGCATTAAGAAAAAAAGAATAAAGAGAGAGAAAAAAGAAAACCCTACAAACCCTCAGCTCCCCCAGACAGACTAACATCATCTGGTTTCCCTTTAAGGTCCCTAACCTAATAAACCCAACATTAGCAACAGACTGTAATGGAACAGATACTGCAAGTAAATGCCGAGCGGTTACACAATGTCAGGAGGCCACAGCTCAATCTGGTGTTTTATCACCTCACTTAAATGCTTTGGGGCTGGAGGGCAGCGCGTGCTCCCCCCGCTTCCACGAGGACCTGTTTTAATGGTGTGCCATTTCCTGCCTCGCAGGGGTGCAGGAGGCTTACACCGAGTAAATGTTATGACCAGAGATAGGCACCACTTGCTTTTCAGTGATTACAGACAAAAAGATATTTACCAAATTCCTTTATATTCAGGAAAAAAAAAAAAAAAAAAAAAAAGAAGAAGAAGAAAAAAACCACACACACACACAAAGCAAATGGGGTGGGACAAGCTGCCTGTGTACCAGGGAGCTCCTGGACTATGCACATCATCCCCCAAGGTGATGGAAGTTTTCTGCTGGGGAAGCTGCCCTACATTTCTCAAAGGGCATCCCAGAGGCAAGATCAGCATCACCCCGAAAGTCGCTTTGGTCTACGACAGAGGGGCAGTTCTGATCTCAATGTGCAGTCTGCATTTGCAGCGAGGAGCAAGCTGGTGGAGAGCAGGGCTGCAGAGCACACAGCTTCATTGCCAGCAGCACAGCCAAACTCTCAGCGGCAAGAGCTCCGAACTTCACACACAAGTTCTTAATTGGGATGACCCAGTGTTACTTTCATATATGTATATAAAATGAAAACAACAAAAGTAAACACACACACACACACATTTTCTTTCATTCCCAGCCATGTGCGCATTGCTAACAGCTGGTCACAGCAGCAAGGCTACCCCACGGACACACCTCGCCCAGGCACCGGTCCTGTATCTGGACACCAGCTGAACAGATGGGCTCAGAGAAACGAAAATCCATGAGCTAGCAAAGGTTTCTGTTGCTGGCTTCATCCAAGCTGCGGGGCGGCAGGAGCAGCAGCGTGCAAAATGGTGTTGACGTGGCACACGTATGAATTTCACTCACAGGAAATGCAGCAACAAAGAACTAATGGCTGCACAAATGCAGTCCAGAAATACCATTGATCCTAAAACATTAGATGGGAGCATTAGATAATTTAATGAACAGTAAAGATCTTTTAACAGCAGCAGCCTGTTTAGCATTGCTTATTTTATCCCTTTACCATGTGAAGCTGCACATCTTGTTCAGCCCATATTGTAATACCCGTTGTTTAAACACTGATGTACAAACTATATTTGGGCCTATAAATTCTTATAGTATTTTCCTAGAAAAGTTTTTATATTATTTCCCTCACTAGATGTATTGCTGGGCTTGTTACTACAGAGCAGACATTTTCTGCAGCATTGCACCGTCAACTCTACATATGCTTGTCGTTGCAAAGCATCTTAAATAACATCTGCTGTGGTGTGTGTGAGACTATCTCTATATCTCCAAAGCCAATGGTTCATTTTTCATCAACTTCACTAGGAGCAACGCCCGACCTAGATATGCCTGAGCATTAGTATTGTGGGGAACATCCACGCGATCACACAGCAATGCATCAAAGATGCTGGATTTCAAAATAATATTGATCTGCTCTGGAGATTTACAGTACCTGTTAGAGTATATTTTCAAGGTGTACACAGCAAAAGCTCCAAGAACTTTGTGCACTTGTATATGTATAGGAGCATGTCACAGCCAGCCACAAGGCTTACAACAATTAGCCAACGCTTTCCTTTGTGTCCCTGACAGAGGGGATCAGTAAGGAGGGATGTGCCAAGCACCCAAAGTGTGGTTGTCTCTGGTAAAAGACTTAGGATGAGCAAAGCTTTCAGAAATTCAACAACAAACCTTTTAGTCAAGGCCAAGATCATTCCTGGCTCGCTTCTAAAATAAAGTAATAATAATAAAAGTTGTATATTCAACTAGACTTGCATGCTTCTGTTCCAAAAACATCCCTTCTTAAGTGCCCAAGGGATAATCCAGGCCTGATTTCCTCATCCTAGCTCCTGCACCTCTTAAATTTGCAACAATTGTTTGTTGTCAAAGCCTTGTGTCTTTCCAAAAAAAAAAAAAAAACTGGAAACAATGAAGAGCTGCACAATAAGGAGCGAAAAATAGTAAAAGCAGGAAAAACAAACACGCATTTCATTACCATTTTTTGATGAGCAGTTCCTGAGCCATAACCTATAACAGCAGTAATTAAACCACCAAGCTCTAATGCAGGCATTGCCCAGCTCTGCTGCATGCCAGGGACTGAATGTGTGGGGCAGCTGCGAGCCTTGGGATGCTGTCGGGAACATCGGGGAACAATAAATGTGATTGAAGAGCTTGTTTGCAGGGATGGTTAAAAAGCTCCTATCATACTGTGAGCAACAACAAAAAGGGAAAACAGACTTAATTGTTTTCATTACAACTGTGAGAAAGGCAAGCTACTTGGTAAAGCAACACGCAGGCTCACAGTACCCCAAAGCCTGCTGAAATGCTGAAGCCCATGCTGCTTTAGTCTCCAGTTGTCATTGTAAGAAAAGTCATTTTCAGGGCATTAGCAAACAGATTTTGGTAGTACAGCTGCTTCGTGCCTCTTGGACGCAAGGGTACAACCCCATGTCATGGATCCAGTTTCCCCAGTACAGCCTCATCCCTCAGGCCTCTGCCTTTCAGGTTAGAGACCCAGCTCTGGTGCCTTACAGCTCCTCCCTTAGCCCCTGGGTAGCACGAGGTGAGGACCTGCACTGCCACACTCAGTGTCTGAAAGCCTCATGGTTCAGAGTCTGAAAACCTCATTCACCCCTCAGCTGGCCTCCTAAATCCAGCGGGGCTCCTGCACCAGCCCGTGCGGCACGGACCCATCGCACCCCTTCACAGCTCTAGGTTTGACCTGCACTCCGCTTCCCTATTTATTATTTCCATGCTATCACTGAAGGCGGTGGTATTAATTAAAGGCAATTAGGTGTCTCCTGATTACAAGCTGCAGGTGTGGCAGAAGGGACCGCAGCCCCAGGGATGCTCTCGCTGGTACAAGGACAATGTGAAGGAAAATGGCCTTTCTGCAGTGTTTCAGGAGAAATCACCAGCCACGATACTGTAACCAGGCACAGCAGAGCTCCCCCCACCCTGCACCCCACAGTCCAGCCAGCACTGTCACCCACCTCATCTGCTTCTCAGAGCCGGGCATCTAGTGGTATTCGCTGCAAACCCTCAATGAGTTAATCTTTTTTCAGAAAAAGAAGAGAATTCCAGGCAAATATATACTCCAAAGGAAATTTTCCAAAGGCATTGCAGCCAGTAAAGTGCAAATCCTGGCAGCTGGCAGCTCCGAGGCAGGGTCTCTGGGTCCGTGGCTCTGTGGTGCAGCAGCCTGGGAAGGCAGCGGCTGCCTCATGGGGAGCACTGGGAGCACTGGGGGTGGCCGTGGCCGTGTGCCTGTGGGCACGCCGCCGTCCCTGTGAGCCTGCCAGGGATGAGCACGGGGGCTCCGTCTGCCCGCCGATGCATTCAGCAGAAAGGCAGCGATGCTGGGACGTGGTGCTTCTGCTCCCGGAGGGAGGCTGGTGGGAAGGGAAGCTCTGAAAAATGCACGTTGGGCTGGTGGCAGCTTCTGAGGAAAAACGCAGCAATACGGTACACAAGGGTGGTGGGCTTGAGTTTGAATTTTGAGGCAGCTGAAATTGAAATGTGATTTTATCTGCTCTACATTTGACATGTTAACAATGGTGTTTGTGTATTTATACATGTATTAAAAAAAAAAAAAAAATAGCATGGGGATGCATTTAAGCCCTCTGATACAAGGTACCTCCTGGAGAGGTGAGCACAGCCGGTGCAGGGCATGCAGCGCGAATGCTCAGCCTACCTGGCATCACACCCAAGTGAAAATACAGCATCGATTTACTCCCTTTAAGATTAATACGACGGGAACGGAGTAGCCTAATTTGAATGAACGTGAATAGCAGTAGAGCAGCCTGCGACTTTTTAATTGATCTGCTGGCGTGAATGTAAAGTGAGCTCAGGCAGAGGTACAGCCACTGCGGAGGAGCAGCACCCCTGGGCAGAGGCACAAGCCCCTCGCCCCCCTCTTCTCCCCTCACCCCCCACTTCTCCTCTTGCCCCCCACTCCTCCCAGTCCTCATTAACAGTGTGCACATGTGCAGGATGTGTCGACTGAGGGATTCCTGTTCTTGTTCTGACTGAAGTAAACATCTCAGGTGGACCAGGTGGGTACCAATACGCTGGGCCCAGGTACTGCTGCACTCGTGCACCAACATGAGAAATTCTCCTCGAAACATCCTTGACTGCCACTTTTATGGTCAGACATCAAACACGGTGATCAAACGCACTGTCAGAGGCCATGGAAATTTAATAATTTGCAGCGAGTGTAAAAGCTGTGCCCTGAAAATATTTTAAAATCCTTCTTCAGAGCTGAAGCAGAGGTCTTTCCCATAAAGAGGTAGCACTATTTGCTGATATGACAGAACATTTTATTCACAGATTTGGAGATACTTCTGAAAGAAATTCCCTCCCCTTCTCCACAGAAACTCTGCTGAGCCCTTTCTCTTTGCAGTAATGAAGAGAAAAATCAATTTTTGTGCCATTTTTGTGCCTTCCCTGTTAAAAAGCAGGTAGATCTGTGGATCTGGTACTGCTTCCTCCTGCTGCTAGAACAGCCACTATAAATGTGCTTGCAGCAAGGACAAGGCAAATACACCACCTTTACAATTTATGGCTGTTATGTTGGCAAGGTGGAGTCAAAATATGTTCTATCGCGCTTGCAACTAAAAAGAAATAATGCAAATACAGGCCAGCACCTTTACAAATTTTCCAGGAAATATACCCTGCATCAAAACCTTCTACCAGCCCAGCTTTCACACAGATCAAGGGCTTTAGATCAAGGGATTTTTCTTTGTGAAGAACTGCAGCCACGGCCCTTGCCTGGGTACGTAGTGCAGCTGCCCGTGGGCAGCACATCTGTGCCAATAAATACTCCTCTGACAGATACTAGAATTTATTTGCATAGCAGAACAGATAAAATATTAAGAAAAGAAAGAGCAAAGCAATTCATGATAGCACTTATCACCTGCCTGTGCTTAAGCGTGGACTTGATGTCCAGGAGATACGAGGGGAGTTGTCTCTATCTGCTCACAGATGTCTGATCACACCATGGGGCCCAGAGACATCAGATAACACCTCCAAAATAGTGACACACCAGATCAGTGACTTCTCATCTTTTTCACAACCACAAGACTTTCCTCCCTTTTCTCTCCTTTTTTTTTTTTTTTTTTCTTATGCTATCAATGACAAGCCTTAGTGCCTGACCGAAAATAGCAGTCCTCCAACAAGCCTCCCTTCCTGAGTCACTGTCATGGAGTTATCACATCCTCGGGGGCAAAGGCAAAATGCAAGGTGCCAAACATCATGTAATATCTATTTCTTTCTTTTTAATAAAAAAGGCTTATATATATACACAAACACACTAAATATAGTGAAAAATATTGAAATCTGGAGTATATTGCTTTCTTCCCTAAACCAGACTGTACAGAATTTGTAGCTCTGATGGGTGGTAGAGGCAAGAGCATCTTCCACAGACACCATTTGCTCTGGTGCCAGTGAGACCTCCTGGTCCCACTTCACCCCCGTGGATTTGACCCCAGGGGACACGGGGCCAGCTGAGTGGGTCATGGACACGCAGGGGTGATGGAGCAGTGAATTCACAGCCCAGCTCTCCTGGCTTGAAGTGGGCTGGGAGCCTGATGCTCGCATTGTTTGAGCTTCCTGTGGAGGAAGCCAGTTTCAAGTTGGCTTCAGTAAAATGATGGCTATCATTGAAACGATAAATAACAGCTGAGTGTGGTGTATCTGGGATTACCCTAAGTGCCACAGCCCTACCCGGGAAAGTTATGCGGAAAGAAACTCAACAAACAATACAATATCTCTTCAGAGAGATAAATGATCTTCACGGTAATGACTTTTTTATCACCAGGGGGGAAAAAAAGAGCAATTTACTTTGCTGGATTCCATTTCTCCATACACTGTCTGACAAAATAGGAGGCAGACACAGAACCTTTTCAAATGAGAGCTGGCAGGTTCAGGGGAAACTACTTTAAATATATTTGAGTCTAACACTCTCTATTTTATATTGCTCACAATAAGCATGATCTGCAGCTCTCACAGTGTCAATTTTTTCTATTAATTGTTAATGAAACAGCCAAGTCTCCCGAGGACAGAGGGAGGTGTTGTTTTCTAATTTTTCAAATCAAGAATATTGTAATAATCCCTCATTAATTCAATCATCTTTCTGTCAGGTAACTGCTGTGTAATTTAAGGGGTAAGGTTTTAAATAAAGATCTTGGCAAAACCATCAGATTGATTTAGAGCATATCCTCCATCTAAGTGAAACTCATAACCCTCAGAAACAAATTAGTCTGAAAATCAAAGGTAGGTGGCAACTGAAAAGTCATTACTCTTCATAGATGCCTTTTTTTTCTTTTTTTTTTTTTTTTTTTTTTTTTTCCCTTTTTCTTTTTCACAATCAAAATTGCTGCTGGGGGGAGATTGCTGAGACCTGATCTTTGGCGGTGAGAAGGCACCAGGCACAACAGCCCCATTGAAACCTTCAAATTTTTGCCTTCTCATTCATCTGCAAGCTGCAATTGGTAATGTCTGCTGCATGACCAGGTTCGGGTCGATCCTTGGCAAAATGCTGTATAAACAGCCCTGCCTAAATTACAGCCTCCTCTTTAGTGGCTCTGCCCAGAGTTATTCGCTGAATTATGCAAGCTCCAAAGGCTGAGCTGATAAAGCTGGATAGGGTCGAGCTGCTGGGAATGCCTAGGTCTCCACTGCAGAGAGAGAAGGTCTTTTGGGATGCACCCTGAGACATCCTGTACTTAACACAGTGCTAATACCGCAGTGCTAGCACCAGCTAACCTCCTCAGAAATACTATCCAGTTTATTTAAAAGCATGTGGCATTCAGTTCCCTCATTTTGCCCCGTTGACAGATGCTGTCCCTTGGGGAGCACCCTTAGGAGGCCCTTATCATGCAGGAGGAGGAATTTGCCTTTCCTCTGCTTGGCTGGGCTGGCTGCGTGCTTCCCCCCAGCACGGGATGCTTCAGTGAACCTGGCTCTTATGGAAATCGAGTCAGATTATAGGAAATTATTTCTCCGCTGGCCGGTATCTCAAAAGATTCAAATTAAGTGCTTTAAAAGCCAGCAAAGTGTGCCTTGCTTCTGAGGCAGGCCTTTACGCTGGGTAACACATTGTCTGCATTGGGGTTCATATTTCTGCAAAGAAAACCACCACCATTCAGTGAGTATAATTAAAAGATAAACTCAGGGAGCTTACTGTTCAAGTGGGGAAGAAGAGCTGTTCAGCTAAAATAAACTCCAAGGCCAAAATGTAGGAGGTTGCTCTCACAGACACTGTGTAAAGAGGAACTAAACATATAAAACCAAAAACATTTGATACTTTGGGCTGATGCTGAACTATGTTAAATCATGGAGAAAGTGCCAGCAGTGAAATCAGTGCTATTTGCCGTGAATACATTACTGGGAAAGCACAGAGGATGCCGCTGTACTTCTCACAGCGATGAAAATGATCATTCAGTGTAATTCTACACTTTCTTTCCCAGAAAATGCTGCTCTTGGTGGGAAAGATATTCGGCTTTTGAACCTTGCAATTTACTCATCAGGACGATCAGTTTAACGTGACACATCAAGTCATTATTTGTAATTAGAACTACAAATCAAAAGACATAGATACTTAAAAATAAGTCTGTTTTCCAAATAGCTTCTTAGGTAGAAAGAGAAAATGAGGATAATTCAAAGAGTGACAATGCCAATAGGCTACGTAGATGAATGCAAGAAAGCCACATGCCATGTTGAATACCAACAGGGACAGCCAGAAGACAGCAGGCCACCCGTCACACCAGCCAGGGCCAGCCAGCCCCAAGGGGCAGCAGAGGTTATCTGGGGTATGGGCACCACAGCAGCTTCCCTGGGAAAGGTTGCTTTGCTTTCCACCTCCACAAACAGCAGCTTTCCAAAAAAAGGCTGCCGAATCTGGAGCAAACCTCCTGGGAAGCTTTGTAAAGTGGCAGCCTGCAGGTTTGCCTTCACTTGGTTTAAGACAAGAGGTGCCTACCTGAACACCATCTGAAAGCTGGGACTACCAGGCACACAGGGAACACGAGGTTTGAAAAGGGACTTACAATTAGATCATTTTCTGGACGAGAAACAGGCAGAGACATAATTAGCATTCTTCAGGTTGCTGGAGCCCCAAAGTCTGAAGAATCGGGTACTGCTTTCCTTGGCTCTGCAGAAATATACTTCTCCAGGGCACAAACAAGCTCAGACACCTATTTCTTAAAACGTGTGCTGGCTGATGCTGCACGAACTCCTTTGCACGCACTGACGGTTTTAAATAGCTTACAAATTCCTCTGAGAACTGGGGGATAAGGGGAATTGTTGGGAAGATTGCAGGGATGTGAGCACACATGTCCACGCACGCAGGTTGTGTGTCCTGTGTGTACCTGGAATGCCCCAGTACTGCTATGTTCAATGCTGGCTGGGCACATGAGGTCCTGACCACTAACTCAAATTAAAACCTGGTAAAAAACATGATCAAAAATATGCGCTTGTCCTTATTTTGCCATATCTTACTTCGATCTCCTCCTTAATTTACAGGTTTCTCTATGGAGTTTTACACTAACATTTTTTTTGAAGGTCTAGCTGGCTTTGCACATTGCTTTCACACCGATTGCTGCAAACAACATCAAGGCAAAGAAGTGAGACCATCAAAGTCTGGATTCGGGACTGTATGTGACTGAGCGAGCTGACTTGAAATGCCATGGCAGGCTCTAGCTGTCACTGAGCAAATACAAAGTATGCGGCTTTGATTTATTTATTTTTAAATACTGGATCTTGTCTGTAACTGTTTTAATCTATTTTAATATCTTAATAAGTGGTAATTGGAAATATCAGCTGTTTTCCTCTCCTGTTCCTTTTTATAGAAGTAAGAGTTCCAGAGCTGTCTTCCAGCTGCTACCCAATGAGCAGCCCAGAAGATTTTGGGTCCTATGGAGAACACGGTGAATACAGCCTGTCTCTGGCATCAGAGTTTTCCTTCAGAGTCCTGCAAATATCACCTTTCCCTGTAATGAGTCTGGCTTCAGACTTCTGTAGAGGTATTTTTGAGGTATTAATATCTTTATGATCATATGAATTATTGTGAGAGCATTTCAATATTCCAACTTATCTTTAAATTTCTCTTAAATTCTTTAGAAATGTTAGCAGGACTGAATACTACAGGCGCTAAATTGCTGCCTTCTCCTATTTCAGCTCCTGTTATTATCTTATATGGACAAAAGCCATCACAGGAAAATGTTGTATATCCCACCCCTATTTTTCAATGCTCAGAATAACTACTCGCATCCTGGTGACTGCGGCTGGCTGGTAGAGAGCAATGAGGGGCAGGCAATCAAGAAGTCTGGATCCACACGGTGACTTCAGGGCCTGATCAAGTTGCTGATAACTCATTTACTCAGAAAATCTGTAATAATAGATGATAAAATCACATGGCAATCGCAGAAAACAAATATGTGGCCAGAAAGGTTAAACTGAAGACTGCTTAATTTGTATAAAATAATTGTTTTCATAAAACGGGTAGCAGATTACGCTTTGAAATTGCAAAAATAATTCCTTGAAGAGCCTACATTGCTCTCTTAAGGCTGATTTTTATCGGCGGACGGGAGAGCACGTCCACTCTAATGGAACAATTTAAATGCATAACTGTTAAAGTAAACTCTTTAAAGTATGTCTCCACATTCCTTATGTTGACTAGCGAGACATCACTTTTTCATAAAATACTGTATAACTGAGAGGACTTTAAAGCAGCAAAGAAGAAAAAAAGACGCTGTCTATCTCTGGCTGGTCTATAACAATTTCTGCACTTACAGCCGTGATTGACTGCGTGAAAGGTAAAACTAAAATACACTTTACATAGCTTTGCAGATTTAAGCCTCCTTTCTGGTATACCTTATGCATATGCAATGTTCCATGGGAATATGCTTCTGCAGGGAAGAATAAGGCAGCAGGGAGCACAGTTAAATAGGTTAAATAAATAAATCTGCATTTAAGCAATTTTATTATCTGGCTAATTCATTGCAATTTTATCAGGATGGAAAGCTACGATGATTATATCAAAGTCACAGATAAGGTGGAAACAAATCAATGAATTAGAACGATCAGACCTTCATCAGCCATAAAACAGAGCCAAGGATGAATGTGCAATGACAAAGAGTTATGGTCTGCCAGGGAATTGATGGAGGCTTCACCCTCATTTCAGCGTATGGTCCTGACTTGAACTGGGACGGTGTCAGGGTGAAAACATCTCAACATTTTACTTCAGAAACAACTGCAAATGCAACTACTCCAAGTACAAGGCAAGGAGACTTTTTTGGGAAGGGCGGAGAAAAGCTGATGATGATGGGGTTTATTTGTACTCCTGAGTTTTCTTTAAAAAGCTTGGGGAAAAAAAAAAGCAATTCTGGATTTTTTTTCAACAGAAAATGGAAACTATGCATAGAAAGTAGCTTTCTTCCTAGAAAACCTTTTATTTTTTATTTTTTCCCATTAAAAACCAAATCCTTCACTGCTTTTCCAGGCAGACCTAGCAAGCCCCAAGCCCTGAGCTTCGGATTGTGTGTGAGGCAGGGGGCTCTGCCCATGCCCCCACTTCCCCCCACAGCATGCCTGGGCTCACACCCACCTGCCACCATCACCTGCACTCTTGCACATTCCTTCTGGCTTCTTTATCTCCATTTTGGTGGGCTCCCCGAGTCAGATAAAGCTTTAACTACCGGTTGGGAGAATTAAGAGTAGTTATTTCCAGTAATTACGAGTGATATCAGTCAATTTTATGCATGGATGGTTAAGGCACCAAAGGCAATAAAATCATATGATAATGAAAAGAACAATCCTAACAGCTTTTATTTATTGCCTTTTCTATCGCTGGAGACCACAACCGCTGCTGTAGATGTGTAAACAATACCGGTGAAGGCTTTAATGCATTTTATCACCGATTTCCATTGTCAGGAGGCTGCCGAGACAAGGCTTTGTGCTCCGTCTATTGTGTAATTAAGATCCTTTTACTGAAAAGCAAAGCTAAGACAGTCATCAACTAATTTATGTAGGAAATGGGGAAGTATCTAGCACAAAAATACATAGCACAGAGGTAAGGCTTCTGTAGATATTAGACACTTAATTGTGCCCATAAAACACTTAGTTGTATCAGGGGCTGCAGACAGCCTGCCCCAGGCTGCTGCTTATGCTTGTGGTTGGAGGATGGCAAATGCCATTAAAAACAGCAAAAAGAGTTGGTTTGGGGCTGGGTAGGTGGGAAACCTTTTTTTTTTTTTTTTTTTTTTTTTTTTTTTTAGGTCATTCCACACAGATTAGCCAATCTACAAAAAGCCTTCGTTCTAAAAAAATGCTGCCCAAAGAAAATGCATTTCACACGTTTTCTAAATGCTGTCAGATGTCTTCAGGCTAAACATTCCTAAATTAATTCTGTTACATCTTTTCTGGCTGAACTATAATTACTGCTGCAGTGGGGATGAGTCATCACTAGCTGTAGTTTATCTCCTGAAATGTAGCGTGTACTGTACCTAATACTGTGCGCTGGAACTAAATCAGCTCCTTACTCCAATATCTTTATTACAAACCAAGTGCCCAAGGCAGGATTTATCTATCTGTCATTCACACGCAATGCGTAGCACAAACCCTTAATTTGCACCTTTTCTACAAGCACTGTAATAAGAGATTTCATCTTAAATTTAGCTATCTCTGTATCCCATGTGTACAAACAAGGAGCAACAATCTGGGGAAAAGAAACTCAGAAACTGGCGAGGGAAAAGGGGGAAGGAAGGAGGAAGCCCTGCTCCATATATTTTCCCCTGGGCATGGCGAGGCTGCGGGTGGCGAGTGCAACCTCAGCGTTAATATTTTATTTGTACTTTTTCAGGAGTTCAAATTTCCTGGCTTCATCTGCAGCCAAAGCACCTTCATTTAATCTTCCCCTGTTTTGTTAAATTAGCTTCCACATCCTAATTAACTACTTGTGCACTTCAGAAATGTAACCTCCTGTTTAAAGAGTAATGGCTCTTTCCTCTCCGAGGTCCCCACCTAATTTATTCTCTGCCAAAGACTTTAGAGATAGCAGCTTTTAATTACATGAAAAGGTAAGTCACCAGTTTGTCCGTACCACCTAGTTAAAAATTCCCTTCACAGAAGTTATCTTTGGGGCTTATGGCAGCGAAGCATTCAAAGATCTGCTGCTGCCCTTAATGGGATAACCAAGGAGTGTGTCTGCTTCTGTTCTTAGTTTTATCACTAAAACCATCTTTGAATTGGATCTGAAATGCCTCTTTTCAACAAACACGAGGGAAGAGTGTGGATTTCCCATCCTCAGAGGCATTTCCCATCTCCCTGAGGACAACGCCATTCACCCGATAGTTTGAACTATCTCCAAAAGCTCCTACAAGACGGATGCCCAGCCTGAAGCACCTGGGTCCAACCCCCCCCAATCACACACAGTGCAAATTTCAGCTGCCCTACCCACAGGGCTCAAGCTGCTGGGAAGGTCAAGCCAGTATCACAGGCATGCAGCAGAACCGCGTATCAATGCCGTTCTGGATGGCAGCAGACTTTTTTCCGCATTTCTCTTCCATTTAATCTCAGCACTATATTTTAGAGGATCAATTTTTACTAATGAGGTTGTCCAAAAGGATTGCCTGAGGGGTGCCTGAGGAGTTTGATTCTGAAGCTAAACCTGCCAGGTCCATGAAGCAGTTAACAGAGCAGTTCACAGAGCTCCCCTCTCTTTGCTTTCTTCTCCCCCCCATCATCTGTGCATTGAGGTAACGGTTATTTCTAGAAACAGCAGCACCTTCCAGCACTTAGCCACTCCCAGCCGGATTTATCTCTCCCTGAACTTCGCATAATCACTGCTACGCTCCTTGTACACATGGGCAGCGAGGAAGTCACAGCTGAAGCCACCACTTTTTGCCTCTGACATTAAAAAGTAGGCTCTGGCTTTCATCAGCAGAGCGACTTGAGCTAAATTAACTTTCAGTTTGGCTTTTGATGGATGTATAATGAACTGTGCATTGTTCAGCTGGAAATCTTTGAGCTATTTTTCATTCCAAATGTCTTCTGAACAGCACGTTTGACAGGTTATTAAGGTTTTAGTATCATTGTGGAAACATTTTTCTAGGTTTCATGTCTAGGATCGGAGAGGTTCACTGCACCTTCCCCACCTCCACACCATGGCCATACCCTTGTCCAGTTTGCTGATCACTGAAACCAGCTATTTATTTATTTAATTAATTAATTCAGCTTTTTCAGTTTCCTGAGCGTAGCAAACATTTAAAAAGCTGCAGGAGCTACAGTTTCCAGTTCTGGTTTCTTTGTCCCAGTTACCAAGCTGCATGCAGGAGGGCTCTGACATCATTTAATTTAGCTACTTAAATGTGGGATGTCTAGCTGCCTGCCAGTCACCAAGCAAGGTCAGCTTGCTCTGAAAGATCGCCGCGTTACAGACACAGGAGGATGATGAAGGCGAGCACATCCCAGAATTCATCCCAAGCCCTGGTACAACACCATCCCATTGCCAGGCACTGGGAAGGCTCCGTGGGAGGCCAGTGAGTGCTGACCACCCCTGGCTGGGCTCTCCAGCCTGTAAGGAGTGGATTTTCTCCTCTGAATCACGTAAACCTCTTCTGCTCATGCGTTATTCTGGTTAATCTCAATTTCATAAAGGTTTTCTTGATTAGAACTTTTCTTTCTTTGCACTTGCAGAAGACATTTTGGGTTACTGAAAGGACATCAGAGCAAAACTTTTGTCTTTTTTTTTTTTTTTTCATGTGTTGTAGCTTTAGTATTTATATACTAAAACCCCAAACTTTTCAGCTGTAAAATCATAAATCACAATGAACAAAGTGAAATATTTTTGGACGTGAACCCAAGATAGAAGTCTTCATATAATGAAGGCATTCCAGCAGGTTAAAACCCCAGCCTCCCTGACGCCCATGCAACCATCAATTTCTGCTTCTCCTGCACACTTCAATTTTGGCTATCAAACTGACTTTCTGGTAACAGAGTAGCAGCATTGTGCTGTCAGCTCTGAGAACAGTATTTTTCTCCTCACGTTTTTAACAATTTCCATGCAGTTTTACCTATCACACTGTGGGCTGCATTCAGGTATTAAGTGAAAATCCACTCACAGGGCAGACTCAAACTCTTTCCTGTACCTCTCTCAAGGGATGCAGAGGATGAAGAGGGATGCAGCAGCTCTTTTCCCCCTGACAATTCACCTGTGCACGATGGGTGCAGAGAGGGAAGAAATTTGTACAGAGGTAGAAGACGAGGCGAGCCCCAGTGGAGGAAGGGAAGTGGGATGAGAAATAGGCTCCAAAGGTGGTTTCCAAGTTTCCAAGGCCTGCACCTAGTAAATGAATTTCAGAGCTCTTCAGAAAGCGTACTGTGATGACACATAATATCACTTTCTTGAGTAATAACGACAAGATGGATGCCTTTTGTTCACTCTGTTCTGATATAACTATTTCTTGCTGTCTGAGTCATCTCATCAGCCCCCTCAATAAGACAGATACCTTTATTGGTTTCCAGTGCCATTGATTCATGCTCTACATTTCAGAACTTTATGAAAGAAAGGAAAAAAAGGTCTGATATTTTTATGAAAATACCTTTGCACTTTTTGTCTATTAAGAGAAAATGCAAAGAACTCAGAGCACGCCAACATCAAAGAACCACTGGTGATAAATCACTGATTTTCTTAAACTCCTCAGAGTTTAGAAATGCCACCTCCTTACCTCTGATCCATGCAGAAATGTTGGAGAATTATGAAATGTACAAGAAAGAATCTTCCACAAGTGAAAAGATGCCACCGCCGAGCAGGCGGAGGACCTACTACAACAGTATTACAGATCTGCCTGACAGACAAGAAACAAGGCAGAAAGGCAGACACCCTCATGCTTTAATACATCAGGGAGAGAAATGCAAGTCCATTAAAGACAAGAGAACTCACAGACCCTTTCTATACCTATACATGTAAAATGCTTTCAGAACAACAGGTACGAAGTAAATTGAATATGTACAGTAAAGCTTCTCATCGGTATTTAAATACCTTGTCACTCTGAAGACCCCAAATAATTAAGAAAATATTTTAAAGCAGATAATATTTCTAAAATTATTCCTTTTTATTGACTTCACTCTCTTAAAATGAGAAGATGAAGTACTATTTACAAAAGGAGGAACAGGGAAGGTGTCTGGGCTCTGAGGGTCATTTAAATAAATATAACTCCACGTTCAAACATTGTCAGCTAGTGAGGAAGATTACACTGTAATAGCTACGCTTTTAACAAACCTACCCCGCCCCCCCCACCAGTAGATCAGTTGTTTGCACCAGGATACTTGATGAACAATTGGATTTTAATATTTTCTGTCATGTTTTTTCCAAATGTTACAAACCAGCATTTTGTGAATGAATAAATCCTATTGCCAGCTCTCAAATATCTGTTTCCAGGCTATGATATCTAGGTCGTCTTATTTCACGACTGGTGCCACCAACAATAAATAAGGTTGTTCATTCAGCTAAGGATATTTTAGGCTTTCTTTCTCAAAAGGAACTGCTGAAATAAACTGCTAACTGCTCAAGGCGTACAGCACTTGCCTTAAACACGTCAGCAAGTGGGCTGCCTCCCTTCCCAACAGCCTCAGCTTGCCTTTTGATTTATCCTCTCCCTGCTCATGGATGAAGGGTTAATTAACACTGTGATGACCACAGCACAGAAAACGTGGGAAACTCACAGCTGGTGGGTTGAGATAACAATGTTTTGGCACATCTGAAAGTACATTGAGCTTAGCTGCTTGGGCATCTCCACGATGACCAAAGCTGGGAGGATGGCATTACACGAGCCTTGCTGTGTCCTAGAGCCTGCTGTAGTCAGCCGTAAAACACAGCAGGAGAGCAAAACATTAACGTTTGGATGAGGTGAGGTCACTCTTCTGTGGTTTGTTGAAGAATAATTTACACGAGTTAAAAAAATGGCATATTCCTGGTGTTTGTAAAAGCACATGCACATATTTACACACCATCCCTGCAGTTGGTATGGAGCATCCCGTGCCAGCCTGACATGGAGATGTTGCTGCAGAGCTTCAGACCTAACAAATTTTCTGAAAGTGAAGCATGTCAGAACATACATACATCTCCACCTCATTTCCATGTGCAGCTATTATTTGCGTGGGCAGAAGCAGCCACTCTGCATGCGGATGATTAATGAAATGTGTAAAAAAATCACATTTGGTTGCTAGGAATGTCACGCTATCTTAATAATTTTGGTCATAGTTTGCGTCCAAAGCACATTTCTTCCAACACCATGCCCTTTAAAGCCAGTTGGAGCTCTGAGATTCCATCCCCCTCACTTTTAGTCTCATGCACTTGAGACCAAGATAGCAAAACATAGTTACAATTTCTGACTAGTAATATCCCTAATGTCCTGTTTAGTTTGGGTTCTGGTAAATGGTCACTGATCATATTACATATTATGCTAATGTGCCATAAGATTAGGGGAGGTAGGCTATTTCTGTGCTTGTCCTGATCTCATACAACATTACCCAAGAAAAATCCTTTCCTAGTGCATGTGCCCCTCCAAAACTGGAAACTGTTGTCACTAAAGTAATTGACGCACAGCACTTCTTGACATGCCTGCTTTTAATTAAAGCATATTTTAATTAAAAAAGGAGAACAATTTTAAGGGAATCTGTCTACCAGATGGTGATCCCTAATTTACCTCAAATGTGTCGAATGCAGCACGATTCGTTCCTGACTAGCTGAGGTTGGTCAGATGTGTGAAATTATGGTTCTGCTATGAAAAATAATTTGAAAAATCACCACTTCCCCGTGAAATGACCAGGTGGGGCTTTTCTTCCACTGCCTTCTGAGCTGTTTAAGAATTAATGGGAATTCTGACTTTGTCCTAAGACTTTTGGTGTCACAAATAACTGGTTCAGCAGCTAAGGGTGCTGAGAGTCCTTTCCTCTCCTCATCTGCAGATTGGCAGAGAAGACACTAGTTATATCCCATTAAAAAAAAATGCAACGAACCAACTTAAATGTGACTTCAGCTTTTCCCACTGTTAAGACTTTAATAAAACATAAATACAGAACATATTTCCTCATATATTACGTTTCTGCTTTGTAGTAATTTGTACAAGTTCTGCTTCTGGCCCATGGAGTTCACAACTTCAGCTCCAGCAAAACAATTTTAAAGAAGTAATTGGAAAATCTGTGCTGCAATATGGGTGAATATTAGAAGGCTCCTCCCACTTTTACACACTTTCATTTCTGTCAGCTCTTAATTTTCCATGCTCATTGAAGGGGAATGAATTGACTGCACTATACTGAAACAGCAAATCATGCACACAATGAGCATTAATGCTTCCAACATGTAAAATACCCCTTACACATCAGAGAAATAGTAGCTTTAAAAATTAAACTGAGAACCCAGCCATGATTTGGCACTATATTAGCGGATTATGAATTGCAATTTATTGCTGTGGCTGAATGCCAGTCCAAAAACTCTCAAGTTTTGGATCACCCTCAACATACTTCAGACTCTACTTTGCTCAGCAGGATGGCATGTGTAGGTTTCCACTTTTTGGATTATAATAATTTTTTTTTTAAACACCGAGGATTGAAGCTTATTGCCTTGCCAGAACTGGTGCCAGTGCTGCAGCAAGGGGCCAGGATACAATAAATGCTGGAGAGGCTACAAATCCCTTTGCTGCTCTGGTAAATACGGGCTTGAGAATTGGGCAGGATTAAGTACCATTAGGTTACAGGGAAACTCGCTGCAGTCACCACATAAACTCAAGCTAGCTTGAGAAGTTTTTATGCTAGGGTGTAAATAATTCTTAAACAGATCTGACCATGCATTGAGGAATTAGTGTTTTATGTGTGAGCAGGAGAACCGAGAGATGTAGGAATGGGACCAGGCTGTGAGTTCTGTTGCCTTTTAGCTTTCCTGCAGCTGTTATTTCTTTCTATGACTGCCCAAAACTTCACCTTAGCAGTAATTCACATGAGGTATTACAGGTAGGAAAACAGATCTTCTATATTTTGATATTTGCTGCTGCAATACTATATCTAATGTTAGTTGATACCTGAGACCCTAATCCTACAAGCTGGATCACTGCAAGAATATCCATGTGCCCATCCCGGCAGTTTTATGGTCAGGGCATTGCTAACTACCCGGCACATTAATTTGGTGGTATTTACACATCTCTTGGATCCTTAATGTTCATCAGCCCCCTTGGAAAGAAGTGACGCTCTTCCAAAGCTCGACAGCTTCCAGTGGCACTCGCCCAGCAAAGCAGAAAGTCCCTGCAGGACAGGTGGCATTTAGGATTTCCAGCTCCCATTTCATACCATGAAGATCATCCCCTTACACACTGCCGTGACAATACTTAGGAGCCAACACAGCTCAATACTGCTTGCGTAGTACTGTATTTCTTAGAGGGCAAGGTTTCCAGTTTCAAAACTTTTTAAATTTGCATTTCAAAGTAGCTATAAAATATGAATTCCAGAGCAAGGCATTAGCATAAAGCCATTCGGTATTATATATTCTGTCAAAAGCGCCAGAAAGAGTTCCACAACTATTGCATTTCCATCTGGCAACATCTTTCTACCCTGAATATTTGCATAAAATATTTCTGCAATAAAGAAAAACTATGAAATGTAAACTCTTTACATTATTTCCAAATAGATAACTTCCTTGCAATTGTATAAGCTGAGGAACCCTACTGCTGCAATCAAACGACTTCGCTCTTTTCCTACTATTTCAGAACTCTTTCAGAAAAACACTCCCTTCTGCCTTGCACTGAAAGATCTGGCTAGATTTTTAAATCTATAAGATTTTGGGGTTTAAAACCTATAAGAAATCAATGAAGAGAGGCTGAAAAATGAACTGATGTTCTGCTGTTCACTGCTCTTTTTATGCTCAGTTCTACCTCCAGCACTGATTATTTGCAATATAGGCTTGCCAAACTAGTGGAGTAAGTCAGTGCATGGTGTCATTTTTCCCTCTGGTACTTAATCTATTGAATTAATCCTAACTTTTCACAGACACATCCTTGCAAGTTAACATTTAACCTGTTATTACCCTAAGTCACAGCATTAGACTCTAAACTGTATTTCCAGGGTGGCTGGGGACCCCTGTGCCACCTCCACCATGCTTACCCTGCTTGTATTGAGGTAGGGGACCAGCCTTGGTCCCATTTTGGGGAGGAGTGAAGCTTAGCTCAGGCAGGAGCTTGCTGTCACACCTCTTTAGCCCAACAGTGATACGAGTATGATGTTTGTAACGGTGGAGAAAAGGCCACATGGCAGCAAGGTAAATAACAGAGGCATTGCAGCACTGCCTGGGAACGTCATTCACACTGGTTCTGTTCAGAGCTTACTTTGACAAAAAGGTCGTGTGTGTTCCTGTCACAGAAACTAGGAATTTTGATGCAAAGTATATTATTTTTCTTCTGATACGCACATTTACCTAATCCTTTCTATGGTTATATGATTATGCGTCAACTTTCCAAGAAAAGGAGGAAGAAAATGAAAAAAAAAAAAAAAAAAGTTTGTGTTTTGCACATCTCTGTGCAGGTTATATGGAATAGGAAAACATCTTGCTCATGCAATTATAAATTACTTCTCAGCTATAAATAATTCTATTAAAATACAGCTACATTTTCCAACTGGTTACATCAAGGTTAATTCTCAAAAACTCATGCATTTTCATGCTTTAAATGAAGTTCCACAGAAATTAGACTTATCTCGGGCACAAGTTGTTGTTTACCAAAGGAGATAAACATGCAGAGACACCCTCCCAGCTCCTTAGGGATGCCCTGGTTAATAAAAACGCCTGAACTCAGAGGAGTGCAGTGGTTTGGGGCCCGAGGGGACAGCTGACAGCATGTTTAAAACACACAGGAGGAGCCACAGAGCCAGCACAGTAAGAGTTCACTTTCAGAGAGCAATCAATCCATAATACCCAGTCAACAGCACTGCAGTAAAAGCACTGAGAGAATTGGAAACATCACGTATCCCTGCTGACTTTGCTGCTCAGTGACTAGGGCACACGCTGAACTGAACCCTATACAGAATGAAACAACAGATGTGGTATCAGACATACACTCAAGTTCCTTTTTAGTCCTAATCAAGGGGGAAAACAGAAGAAAAACATGAGATTATGATAAAAATTACTTTTAACCCCATCACCTATTGAGTCTAGCCTTGCACAAAATGATAATGTGATCATTTTGTGATCCCATTAATGACAGTGATACTGTAGAAGACCCAAACAAAGCCCTTCAGTGATGCTAGAAAATGCACTCATTGAAGACCAGTGGGGCCTTTTATTTTTTTTTTTTTTTTTTTAGTTTTTTTTTTTTTTTTTTAGTTTTTATTTTTTGCAGCAAGAGGGATGCAGTAACAGCCTCCAATTTCTTTGGCATGACTACACAGAAACCCAACTCTTCTGCTGTGTGTGCCTCCTAACACATGAAATAATGCCTTTCTGTCCAAGTGAGAGCCAGGCCCATGGCATGGGGCACGCAGAAATAGACTCCCAAAGACAACGACGGCTAAAAGGACAGCAATACCGCAGACAGTACTCAGGAACAAAGCTCTGTGCTTATGCTAAAGGCTGCGAGGGAAATGAAGTATGAACATTTAAAATTAAAGTATCTCTTCATTGACAAAATGTGAATATTCTTAATTTTCTGGATCATTAATCCTCCTTCTGGGAAGTCAGTTAAGAATTTTGGGGATATTTTTACTACTTCAAGTTGGGTTTGGGGATGTGTAATAACATGATGATTCAAGCTTGCATTTGCAGGTGATATGTGCCCTCAAAAAGCTTTCTCCAGGAGGGAGCAAGAGTTTCTCCCGAAGGAAAGGTCACAAGTAGTGCTCAAAGTACCAGTTGCCAAGTTTCCTCTCGTTATGGTTAAGGGTCATGAAAGGATCTGCTTCATTAGAAAAGACTAAAGAAGTTACTGCAGATATAATTAGCAACTAAGTATATTTGGATTAAACGTATTGGATGGAAAAGGAAAACACAAAGGGTGAGTGGTTTCTATCTGCAAAATCTAAGCTTTTCTGAGCCTCACTGGTTCCTACCATGTTGTCTTAGAGAAGATTTATGTCTCAATGAAGGTCTGTTTGTTGCTGCTGGTGGTGTTTTTTTGTCAAATTCAAGAATGCTATGAAGTGGGAAAGGACAGATAGTCATCCAGAGTCGCCTGACAACTAAGGTAATTCAACCTCATGAAGTACTCACTCAAAATTTAAAATAATCTCAGAACAAAGTATAGAAAATATACCATCAGGAAGAGAAACAACACAATGGGCACTGAGAGGGCAAGAAGCCACACCAGGATTTCCAGTGATGCTGTCTGCAGCATTTTGCCTGTCTTTGGTAGAGAAGTCGTGGTCACCATTTGCACCACTCTGCATGATGCTAAATATAGTTCCAGAGGAAAACCTCTGATTTCTCCATAGCATCTCCACATTACAATTCAATTTTCTTACAGGTAGGAAGGCTGTTTCTGAAATTTGGCTTCAAGATTCAGTCTTTGGATTTTCATTCCAAATTTGGAAATTAAATACAGGAGACAATGTAAATAATGAGCACTCTGGGCTGCTGAATTACCAGGAACGTGGGCAGCAGGTTTTTACAAGTTAGGACAAACAGCTCTGCATTGTAGAAATACATCATGCAGTTAACATGTAAAGTATTATCACATGTTGATCTACTTATAGTTCACCATTGTACTTATTTTATTTAAAAATACAATTACAAGGAAGGGTTTTATTCCTGCGTGCAAAACCTTCATTTCTTTCCATCCCCCAAATGCTCTTTAGAACAATATGCTCCTTTTACTCCTCACTAAAACAGTAATATTTTATCCAACAGGCAGCACAATATCTAAGACTTCTGGACACTATCATAGTCAAATACAATAATATGATATTATTCTTAGCTCCTTAGAGTACCAAAGTCATTTTATTATTTTGAAGATGGCTTGAAAGCATCTTAACTACATCTTTATTGAAGCAACATAAATGTCTTTAGAGCTATCTTGGTGCAAATGTATCAAGAACACTCCTGAAATTCCTTGTTATAACTTATACCTGAAAATCTATTTGAAACATATTCTACTGTATTGAATTTCTGTCTGAAACATCTGATTTAGGCAGCTGATAGAATATGGCAGCTGCCCCATTCATTGTGTTATCATTTTATACAGTCTGTCTGTAAAAGCCCCAAGAGAAGGATGTACTGTCTGTCCATGAAAAATAACCCACTGTCTGTGGCTTATGGGAACAGCAATAGAATTTTAAATACCTTGGAAAGACCAAAGCTCGACCATTTACATTATTCTAGCAGCATTTTTCGAGCTGAATGGCCATATTCAATCTCACGATGAGAGGAATAATGCAATTAAACCAGCACCATAATGAGGAACTGGAAACATGGGTCTTCGTTTGAAAAACAAAAGCTTCTAAATTTTGAAATAATGAAGTAACATGACTGCTGCACAAGATGTGAGGAATGCATTATTAGACAGAGCAGTAAAATGTCAAATATAATATATACTGCAATATTCTAGAGTTTAGCTATGACTCTTTATATACCTTGTACCCATGTATCTCGCAATGTTAACTGCGATGTTTTGCTGCCCCTGCAAATGCCCTGGTCCAACAGGTAGAATGTTTAATTAAATGTCCCCAACAAGGGACAATTAGAGAGATCCAGGCCTGCCCTACGTAAGAGCTGTCTCACAGGTAGGTGGGCTGAGAGCTGGCATGGCTAACCCAGCAGGCAACATAGGCCTCTGCAAACAGCAATGTGCAGGATGGGATCCAAGTGAAAGGGTAAGATGTAAAAAAGGATAAAACCACCCCAAAAGGGCAGAATGAAATCTGAAATATCAGAAGGCACCCCTGAAGTTTCTTTCCTTGTGGAGGAAGCCAAGAGTTTATGCCATCAGTCTGAGTATGGTTTTAGGTCGCCTGGCCATCATCAACAAAATGTCATGGTCCCCTGTGCTCCCATTACCACGATGTTCTGCTGCTTTCCATGCCAGGGAGCCGTATGGTGTACATGGTGTAGCGGCTGTATGCATGGGGTGGAGAGGATGGAGCCAAAATTTATGGTATTTAAATCCATGTCATCTATGACAGCATATCCATGACAATTTTTAGTGAACCAAGGAAATTAGGTGATAATTTCACATCCTATATCCACAATATCACTTCTCAAACAAAACAATGATCAAATACATCAGAAAATTGTATCTTAATCCATTTAAGTAAAAAGTTATTACCCCAGGAAAGGCTCTGCTCACAAACCTATTACTATTGGCACCCAGTTGTGCAAGAACTCATTTTTGAAACGATTCTCTGCTGCACATTAGTGGCACAGAGGAATAATGTATGATCATTTTTAATAGAAAAACTGACAGACAGTCTGGATCAAGCTGATTTTATAAAGTAATTTGTTCTTGGAATCTGACCAAAGGAAAAATGGATAGATAACATTAAGAGGTCAACCAACCAAATAGCAATTTACACTTAATGAATTCAAGTTATGACTAAGATTGGATAATTCCTGCATGGAAACTTTATGCATCGTCTTAATGTTAAAATTAAGACCTTTTCAAAAGTACAGAGAGCTCCTAAAATGCTGTTCACACAAAGTCGATCTGTGCTCAGTTAGGCTGTGCTGGGGCTGGACGATCACCTCCGCTGCTCTCTGTGCCACTTGTGGATGTAGCACAGCCACGTTCGGGCCATGATGATGGAGGCACGCTGAGCTGCTCGGCAATTGGCAGAGCTGCCAAATCTCCCCGAAATCAGCGCCCTTCTGGCCTGGGCTTACCTCTGCAGTGCGCGGAGCAGATGGGAAATGAATCACCGGCAATGAGGCACTTCTCCGCTGTGCTGGGTTTGTCCCTGCTAACATTACAATGGCTTTCCTTCCAGTGGGAAATAATTCACTGCTTGCAGAGAAATTACCTAAGAAAATAAGGGCTTTTTCCTTAAGTATATTCCTTTGGCAGAACTGTTCAGCACATTCTTCCTCCCAAAATGTCATATACGTCTTACTAATGAACTTTAGCTGACCCTAAGAAGTTATTTCGTATGCGTAAGCAGTCAAGCTGGCTCAAAAAATGCAGTTACTGAGATAGATTTAGAATCTCCTGAAGACCAGGACAGTGTTTGCTATTTGGTTGCTTAATTTTGAGCAGTGCTAGAAACAGCTAATATTATTAGTATTTATTCAGGTGAAATTACACCTTCCCGGTATATTTCATCTAAAATATATTTTATGAGCAGAAATAACTGCTCTCCACTTTGGGAGGATATAAGCTGAATACACTTGGAAAGATACGCTCTTCTCTTGTAACAGACACCATTAAAGTGATGCTGCCACGTTTCAGTGTTGATATAGCCACTAATATCATTTGGATCTGTCTCTGTCTATTCCAACAGGCTTCTTCCTACATATTAATAAGTTTGTAGTACATGTATTTTATATATTTAAATCCTTCTGGTCCTGCTAATCATGACAGCATTGCCTGTTACTTAAATCTTTGTCTGTGGGAATTTGTCTGGCTGGACTCCCTCCTGTGCCACAAGGTGTGGGAAGGGCCAGCGCACTCTGGCTGGGGTTTGGCAGGGCCTCTTCCACCCCAGCACATCCTCAGAGCTGGGGTGGGCATGTTCTGTTGTATTCCCTCCTCATCCTTGCCTGCCTCCCAAACTGCCACTGATACCCAGGTTACCCAGCTCTCAGAAAGTGGATTATAAGTTGGGATAAGTCAGATATTGTAGTTGGCATTTTCTCTAATTCTTTGGCATAGAAAACATACAAGAAGCATTCAGCTTTACTTTCTCAAGTGCCAAGTTCTAAAATAAACTTGCTATTTTTAAGACGCATTGATACCAAACATGGTAAACCTGTTGTGAGATGTCACACCAAAGCCAGCCAGTACACTGGGACAGGTTTTAATTCTCTCAAGCAGCATGCCCCTGTTGAATATTCCTGAAGAAATGTAGTACAGAAATGTCTTGTTAGACATTTTGTCATCAACTGAGATCATTTTTGAATTGATTTTGCTGCTACTAAACTGAAATGTATCAAATTGACTAACCACATCAATAGTCAACATTCAATATACACGCACAAAGAAAAAGAAATCTATTGGCATTCTGCTACCACCAGCAGAAACAGATTGAGATGGCCCTTTTGTATCAGAGCATTAAAAAGCCCCAGGGGAAATTACTTGTAAGAGCGTTAGATGTACATGTAACAATCTGGAATGACTCTGTGTGCACACATATATAAACCAACTTGTGTCAGGAACTATTTTTCCATAAAACGCCCGTTCAAAAGATAAATGTCATGTTAGGCCAGAAGCATCATGTTGACTCTCTTACATTCAGGGCTAAAATTATCTGAAGCAAATTAAAGGAATTGAAAATAACAATTGTTTCCATGTTCACTTCATTTCAAACGTTATCTTATAGCCCACACCAGCACTAATGTTTCTCACAAAATCATCAAATATTTGATTTCCAATTAAGCCCTTTTCTTTTCAGTGCTGGATTTGTCTTCCTGATCTTTAATTACATTTCCATCTATGTTATTCAACAGCAAATGCAAAGATTTGCATTATTACATTCCACAGAAATCACTTTGTAAATGTTTATCAAAGACAGCTCCTTTTCCCTCTTGCTGCTCTCAGATTCACAATGCCAGGCTTATAGACACGAGACATTGCTCTCCATAGTAATGCTCCCCTTCCTTTTATGCCTATCTTTGTAAACACAAGACATTGCTTGTTAGGATTGCACTCGCTTAAATAACTTGATATTCCCCTTCACCTCTGCTGTCTTCTCATCACTTCTACATGTGTAAAATGTGTTTCTGTAACCAGTTTCAGCATACGCCTGAGGAAAGTCACTGACTTCAGTTAGACAAGGAAATTCAGAATGATTTTTGGTTACAAATGTGGAACTCTAATTATGTCAATGTGTTTATTAATACATTGCAGTGCACCCTCCCATTTATTTTTGAGCAGGATACAAGGGCAGGATCGGTACGTATTGCTTAAGCAGATGGAAGGAACAGAACAGAAAAGACTCCACAGGAAAAACAATTGGGGGAAAGCATCAGCTAAGGGTCACCATTTCAATCAAGAGGGAGAACTTGCGGTGAGAGGACTATTTAGTGTAACTATGCTATAGTCAAATTAAGATAGAAAACATTCAGTTTCACACAGAGGGAGGATGTAGCATGGGGTTACTGCATGGCTGTAGAAAGCAGAGTGAGGAAGGGAATAGAAGAAAGAGAGGAAAAATGGGAGGTGGAGGAGCGAGGTGTGGCTAAGAAAAAGCAGCTACTTTCTGTAAATGTGGAGTAAAGTCCCAAAGACCAAACTCAACCAGGCCTCTTTCTTGTTGCACCATCTTCAGTCAGTTAATTAGAGCAGAGCTTCAAAGCATCCAAGGGACCCTAAGCTCAGGGGCCTGCACTGATCTATATAGTAAGAGCTAGAAAGCTCCACGGTTTGTGTCATCATGTCAGGGTATCAGTCGTATGTCAGAGCAGTAATTAAAGTTCAGGAAGACACTACGGAGCAGGATAGCACAGCCACAGCTTTGCTGGACAGCTAGGGGGTCAGCGCTAGAGATGAGAGGACCCTTCAGTTAGTGTAACATCTCTTATGGCTTTTGTGCAAGAAAGCACATGGTGGCATCTGGGTTTGCCACTTCTCCTTTTTAAACTACCGTTTTAACTACAATATGTTGCAAATTCCTTTCAGCCAGGATATAACAGGACATACGAAAGTCTCATGGCTGCAACACACAGAAATATTTTTAGCCTCCAAAATGAGTGAAATGAACATTCAAGCAATCCACAATATAAATGGGAACAATGAGACAATCTGTCTACAGGCCAGAGGGTCCAAACCCCATCAGAAAGTTCAGGGTAGAAATATCACTATAGCAAGTCATTTCTTTTAAATCTCAAAAGCAGTATTTTGATCGAAGGCAGCTTTCTTTTGAAAATGTCTTGTTTAAAATTATGTCAGGCAGGATGATGTAAGATTTTCCGTCAGTGTGAGAAAAAAGCAGGAATTCACAAACTGAAAGAATCTCTTCAATCTTGTATGTTAAATTCCAGAAGGATTTTGGTTTAAATATATATGCAATTTTAATGTAAAAAGATCCCAACATCCGTCTTCCAGATACAGGCCCTGGGGGCTGGACTCTGGCTACATTAAGTCAAGAGGAGTTTTAAGGCTGCTGTGAGTGGAGGCTACATTTTACTCTAGACCTTTTTCTTGCTTCTAAATAGCACTGCATTGCAGCATACAAAGCCAAGATCACTTTAGCTAAAGGTGACATGATTTATAAATATATGATGTTATAAATTGTTCAGGACATTTTTTTCCTAAGCCACAAGGGTGACAACTTCTAATAGAGCAAATTAAATTTGAAAATACATGGCATTGTACAAAACTTTTTTTTTTTTTTTTCCTAGAAAACGTCATATTTCTGAACTCTCAGGCTACACTGCAGTCCCAGATCACCAGAGGTAACCAGTACTAAAACAAGGGAATATATTTAATCCAAATTAGATTCAGGGTTTAAAAACGGCATCTGTCAAATGGCTGGTAAAATAGCTAAAAGGGAAGGTAACTTCTATTAAAGAGTTAAATAATTTTCAGTGATCAGCATGGGGTAATAGTCTAGCTGATTTTTTTTCTTTGTTCCATCTACAGAAGTTTGGAAGTTATGAAGAAAATGTTCTGAACTGCTGAATTTCTGGAGAGATACCCGCCCACACATTGCAAGTACTTGCATATTGTAAATTTTACGATTTAATGAAAAATAGTCACTTAAATTCTGCCCACAGTAAGTAGTTATGGATTCTACTAGTAAATCTGCACAAGAAGTTTACTATTCCAAGTCTGTAGTATAGAAAATGACATACACACAACATTGGTGGTAGAACCTAGCAAATCTGCACGTGCACCAGTATTAAAATAATATTAACAAACATTTATACAGAAATCAAACAACTGTGCCTTTTTATTTTACAAATGATCCCTTCCTCCTCCAATATTAGGTTTAATAAATTATCTGCTAATTCTTACTAAGTGGAAATGTTTTTTTTTTATTACAGCCCACACTCCCAAAGCTACAAGATAAGAAATTCAGCCAGATAAGAAACTTAATTATGAATAAAATGAGTTGCAAACATTTGTCTGCAGTTGTCTGTGTTATCTTTGATTCAGTATTATGCTCCAAGTCTGTCTATTTCATTTCACGTCCTTCCCATTATCTTACAAACTCAAAGAATGGATGAGGTTGGAAGGCACCTCTGGAGGTCACCTGGTCCCACCCCATGCTCAAGCAGGGCTATGTGGAGCAGATAGCCCAGGACCATGTCAGATAGCTTTTGATATTGCAAAGGGAAACTCCAGAATGTCTCTGGGCAGCCTGTCCCAGTGCTCAGTCTCCCTCACAGTACAAAAGTATTACTTTATGTACAGACACAATCCCCTGTGCTACAGTCTGTGCCCATTGCCTCTTGTCCTGAACACTAGAGAATGAATATTAGGTACTGGACACTGCAATGGACTTAAACATTACCTTAGACAATAGCATTACTTTTATTGTTGAGACATTTTGTGAGACAAAGTCAGAATCTCATGCTTAAGGGGATTTGTTTTATGTTGAATTTGCAGCTACTCCAGCGTGGAGGGAGGGAGGGAGAAAAACCTTGGAAATTACTATCTGTGACTTCAACCAGCGGAGAAAGCCTAGAAAAATAATAATACGGTTAAATTTGGAAAAGTATGTTTCACATACTTATACCTCTTAGATGATTTCTTACTGGACAGCAGCCTATCCAAGCACTGTGGTCTGGTAAGAAATGACCATTCTACAGAGACAATAATTTCCATCCTTAGGAACGTTGTAAGGAACCTGGTATGGTAGGGCGAGCACAGGGACAGAAGAAGGGCCCGGGGCCGCTGTCCGTGGTGCTGAGTGAAGAATTAAGAAAAAAAAAACTTAATCCTACAGCAACTCCCTAAGAAGTCTGGGTGCAGGTATGTCTCACACCAGCTTTCGCTTGTCTGTTGAGGATTATCAGGTTTTCTGTGGCTTTCACAGATTGTGTCTTTGAGACCGAGGCATTTGAAGAGACACAATGATGATATCACACAAAAACGGATCATAACCACAGCCACATGCTCACGGGGACATATCTAGCATCATCATCTTTTCTTAGTAACTATAGATACAGTTTATTTCTATGGGGAAAAAAGCAGAAATGCAGCCACACACCACAGAGGAAGGTAAGTTTTGCTTCCTTTCTACATGGTAATTAGGAAAGAAAGAAAGAACATTATTTTCAAATCTATTATTTTTGTTACTTCTATTTATCTTATTAAAAATAAAATGCAAAATGGAAACAGAAGCAACTGAAGATTGTACAGTTACTTCTTTTGTACTCCTCATACAATAATCTAACAAGTGATTGACAACAGGACTTTTCCAACAGTAAGAAAACTTCCTGTGCTGTGTACTGCATCCACATTGTTGGCAAATCCCTTCTTTGTGGCCTACAAAGCAGTAGCCTAACAGGAAAAGTGTTTCCCTTCTCACTACTCAAGCTGTGTCCTTTCTCTGTCATTCTGCCCATTATATCTGTTCTCTACTGGGAGGCAGGCCCAAGGGAACTCTGTGTACCATAGCACAACCACTCTGAGTTGGCCTCATCACTTTTTTTCCCCAATGTCAAGAATGATTTATCCATTTGTACACAGAAAGCATGACCCATTACCTGATAATTTGATCTACCTGAAAGGTTCTTGTATTAAGAGGTTAGTAAGCATTCTGGCAGGAGTCTAGGGAGCTAACAGTGCTTTCACTGAGCACGTGAACATGTTTTAAGACAGTGACAGCCTTTGTGATAGTCTTGCTGTGGCTGGCCAATGTAGTTCACGACAAAGGAGCAGGCCAAATGGAAAGAAAAAAAAAAAAAAAAAAAAAAAAAAAAAGAGAGAGAGATCTGTTCTTGTATCAGGTAGGACTTTACTAATATATAACTGGTATAAATTATGGGTGAAATCAGCGGAGTCAAATCCACATAAGAACAGGCCAGCAGACACTTAGGTAATTTGGCCTGACATTTAAAAAGAGAATCAATTTATTTGAAACATGAGATGAAATCACACAGTGAATACTCACAGATCTTTATCCTCTTACATTTATCTCCAAAATACTAAAAAGTGAAATTCTAGACTTCATAAACTCTACAATGGATATAAAAATGTTGTAGTGGCAGTCATAAGCAATGACACAGAAGGCATTCGTTTGTCATTCAGTGGTTTATGGTACCTTGCATGACCAAATAGTAGAAAATTGTCTATGCCTTTGATATTTAAGTTCACCATTTCCTGCCCAGTCTCAGCCATGAGTAAGTATTGATATTTTGGGTTTAAATCATTTTATCTAGCTGTGGGTTTGATCACTAAGTACACCATTTTATTCCTTTTTTTTTTTTTTTTTTTTTTTCTACATACCTGATAGGGGATTGTCAGTGCCTTTCATTGCGCCCTGTTTTATTATGCCTTGCATTATGTCCCTGAGTCACGGCAGATGAACGCATGTTGTTAAGTTTTAACAGACATACATGTAGATTGGATGTGAGTCTCAAAGAAATAATATTTTAGTGACAAATTATCAGATCAAATCTAGTGTACTTAAGCTAAAAATATGACATGTATATATATATATACTCTCAAAGTAATTTTTCAGAATAGTAGTCATTCATTTTGCTCTTTCAGTCACTGCATCCCAGAAAAGTAGTACTAATCTTTCTGTTTCTTAAACTATTTCATCTGTAAATATGTTTATTGCACTTGTGGAGGCAGCTAGCTGAACCAAAACAAGTTCAAGCACATAAATTCAATGATATCATAATTAATGATTTATCAAGCTTCTGAGTCTTAGAAATATACAATTAGGTTGTCTGCCTGGGCTGAAATGTAACCACCGTCAGCAAGGCTAAGCTACAGCTTTTTGAAGCCACATACATTAGAGATTGATGAATCAGTCCATACATAATGGATTGATTACATGGCTGGCAACTCACAGTGGAAAGAGACAAAGCCCACTTGCCAGCTATCTCCATCGTATGAAAACTGCTAAACATGGAAGTTGTGGAATATCACAGAGTTTTAATGATTACAAACTAATTAGTGTCAGCATATCAGCAATGCCCAGCGCGCCTCTACTACATCTGCCAAGGCTCAGGTCAGCGTTGCAAACGCTACCTTGCCACAACTGCTGGTCCCACGTTCTGATACAAACAGACATTTGGTGTGCACAGTTTCGATACCCATCCTCCTGCAGTCATTTGCATTTGTTAGCTCATAGGATAACAATTTTTATTGTGTGGACATAAGATCCTTTCTGTCTTTCATTATTCAAGTTGCTGACTACTTTTTTGCCATTGAAGATAGAGCTGAGGACCCAGCAAAGCAGAGCACTGGGAGGCTTGTGCTGAGAAAGGAAATTGAAAACCAGGATTAGATTTCAGCTGAATTAAGTGGCTCTGTTGTGACAGTGGTTTCTCAAAATACTTCATAAATTTCTCTCTCCCATCTGTATAACTGTTTATTGCTGACATATTTTGGCATGTTAGTTTTGGCATAGTTGCTTTCTGCCTTTTTGGAAAAGAGAAGGAAAACCTCCCCAGAGGGTCCAGGTTTCATTTTGGCTTTCTTCCTCCTCCTAATATTTGTTTGGGAGACTCGATACTGCTCAGCACAGTGTACTTTTACACAAAAAAGTTACCATAAGAATATTTTTCAGTGTGCCAGCAACACTGCTTATGCAAAAGAAATGGAGTTGTAACGAGTTTGCCCCATTTCTCAAAGTCCTTGTTCTGGAATGTGTGCCAAACTGAGGACTTGGTGAATGGATTGGTAATTTCCTCACTCTGCTCACCTGCTTCCAGCTTGGATCTTCTAAACATGAAACTTCAAGAGAGTGCAAAATTACAGACGGGTCCAGCAATGGATATTCGGCTCACAATTTTCTTTCTCCTTTCTCAATTTACCTTATGCTAGAGCAGAAAACGTAGCTCACGGTCCAAATGGTGCATTTAATTCAGCCCAGGTCTTTTTATTTGGGTAAGACAATCAATAACTCTCCCATCCACATTTCAACAGCTCAAGGTTAGCTGTCCCTGCTTTGTTCTGGCCTATGCCTGCCCTGCCCGAAACCTGCAAGTGTCAATACCTGGGCTGACAAAAAGCCTCAGGAATTACAATAGCCAAGGACATGCTAAATGAACTGGGTTTCCTTGGCCTTCAGCAAGGGTCCCTGATTTTTCAAAGGTTATTGGCACTCCGTGCTAGAAAAGTGTAAGACAATATAGCTGTCTTCCTTTGCATTGAACGGGGGTGATGCAGAAGTGAGCTGATAACTGTGCTAGTGCCAAACTAAGCAGCAACGCTAGTGCTCCAGCTGCGTTTTCCACATAAATATGTAACTCCCTGATGTACTCATTTTCCTGAAAGACCAGAAAGCATCGAAAACGCAGCTTTCCAAAGGCGGCTGCTGATGGAGAAGCCCTGAGAGCTTCCACGAGGCTCCTGCGCTGGGTTTGAGGGACCTCTTGTGGTGGCCGAGCCGCTCCAGCGGTGGATAACAAAACCCACATCTGTTTCTCTCATTACAGCAGCTTATCTCTTTTAATACAAGAGACATCAGGGCATAGCCCAATATTGAGACACAGTTTATCATCCACGCCTCCATCTATGAACACGAGGCATCTAAAAATAAAGCAATGCTCGGTAATATTTCAGTAAATGTTTTCCAATCCAGTGCAGCCCACCTAACCGAGGCGTCACAAAACCAACGACTACTGGAAAGCAGTTCACCTAGCTTCTGTTTTAAACTGGGTAACTCTGAAAGTGAAGGCAGAGTTAAATTAACAATGACCACCTCCTTGTGCAAAGGCTTCAGCTTCTCTCAGAACCCTGCTAGGTAGGATTTCTAGACTTTTAGTGAATTTGGAAGCCACCAAGCACTGCCCCATGACTGTCAACAAAGCTTCATGGAACTGACTGCCACGCACTTGTAGCAAGGATCCCAAGCACCCACTCACATCCATCCTGCACAGCCCAGACAAACGATGACATCTATCTTCTTTTATTTATTTGTCTAGCACACACTGTGGCAAATTTTATCTCCTGTATTTTTTTTTTTTTTTTTTGAATTATTGAATTATTTTCTACACTCTGGTCCACAGCTTCCTCAAAACTGACGTATTTTGTCTCAAAGCTGAAAGCAACATCTACAGAGTCTATATCTCTCTGATGATTTATTGACTTAAAAATCCCCCTCCTGGGACTGTCACAAAGCCACATAATATTTTCAAAAATTGACTTTATATTTGGATTTCCAGTTTAGAGTCACAGTAACAGGAGAACTACAGCCTGCAGCCAGTTGCCACCCGGTATGCAAGGTGGTGTATTTCTTCCAAAAACAAGTTTAATTTTTAACCCTTCTCTACATCTCTTTTAGTGAAACAAAACAATACCAGAAACCATGTTGGTTTGCTGGAAAAACACCACGATTCACCACATATTGCTGAGATCTATCTCCCAGTTACACAACCCCGAGGAACGGTCACATATTTAGCTGTACCTGAAAGAGGCACGTCTGCTTGCATGTTCATTTCAGACACTACTATTGCCATGAAAATCCCTCCTTAATGCTTAGCCAACAATTCAGCTTTCATTTACCCAAAGTCCATGAACCCAGGAAAAAGGAGGAAATAGGAAGACACGCCCAGACGCGGCACTCACCGGTGTGCTGCTGTCAGAAAAGGTGTTCATGCTGATGGACCTGCTCATCTTGTCCGAGGACAGGGAGGGCGGCGAGGGGCTGCGCTTGTCCAGCTGCTCGTGGTGCAGGTCCTGGCGCTGCAGGTATTCACGCCATGCTCGCTGGATGCTGGGGCAAGCACCAAAGCACAGCTTTAGGGGGAATGCAGCAGCGAGAAGGATGTAAAATACATATTCTCAACCAAAGAGGTGTTCTTTGGTGGTTTTATTTTTGTGCACTCTGTTTTTGTAATTATGGAAATTATGACGCACAGCTACCATTTGTTAGCAACTACTAGCAGATCTTGAGGTACTTGGTAAGTATTTGAAGCAATTCTTTATTTTAAATCCTTAAATTTACAGAAGTGATTTAAATCTAAGCCTAGCTTAACTCAGCAATTCTCTTACACTTTGCAAAGAAAAAGGCAACAATCTGCTTAAAAGAGTGAACAGACTTCAGAATCTTTTATTTACACCAGCTTTCAGTACCACACTATAGAGGCAGCTGGAACTTTAGCATCCTTCATAACCAGCTCCCTCCTGCTGTAGCTGGAGACCCCAAACCTGCCGCCAGCAGGGAGCCACGGCCGGGCTCAGCAGGTGGCAGTGCGGGATCACAGAATCACAGAGTCACAGTTATTAGGGTTGGAAAAGCCCTCCAGGACCATTTGGTGCAACTGTCCCCCTACCACCAATGTCACCACTAAACCATGTCCCTAAGCACCATGTCCAACCTTTCCTTGAACACCCCCAGGGACAGTGACTCCACCACCTCCCTGGGCAACCTGTCCCAATGCCTGACTGCTCTCTTTCTAAGAAGAAATGTCTCCTAATTTCCAACACCCTCCCGGTGCAGATGCTGCCCAACAAATCCATGCCTGTAACAGCAGTGGCAGGAACACAGGGCTAAATTCTGACCCCAGCCTCAGCTGTGGTACTGCAGCATAACAGGACTGAAAAAGCTCCTTGTAGGATGCTTAAGCAGTTGAGATTTTATTCAAAACAAATATGAAAATATTTAATATAAATGTGGGCACCAGCCAGCCCATGCCTGCCCCACGTGCTCCCGATGGCCTCAGCACACTCAGCAACCAGCCAAAGAGTATTTCAGTAAATATACTTTGCTTTTTAAAAAAATCACATCTTCACACCTCAAGCATTTATACTTTGCATTGTCTCGGTTCCATGTTCCACTGCAAAATATATGCAAGTAGTATTTACGTACTTACGTGCACTTTCCATTTTAAAGCATGAGAATAAGGCGCAGCTCCCCCTCTCAAAAGCTCTCTGAAAATTTGTTCTTTCATCAGCCCTAAATTTGCAAGACTAAAAGACACCGGCTGGATTTTAATTTGAAACTTCTTGTCCTTTAAATATTTTAACACAGTATTAATATTTTAACCACCTTTACAGCAAGTTAGCTGTAGTTTTCAACTGGAAGCAAACTTGAGCATGCGCTGCAGCAAGGCATGCAGCTCTGTGCAGCGCTACACCTGGGCCTGATGTCTCAGAATTTTGTCACTGAATAGTTTGGGCCTTCAGCATAAAGGCATTCATACTTTTGAGGCACGTAAAGCCATGTTTCCAGCTTTCTGCTGGGAAGACCAGCAGCAGAAGCAGAGAGCTCTGACAGACACCTGGGTACGTGCTAATTTATATCCCCGGTATTGCCAAATGTCCTGACATGGCACAGACAAGCCTTTTAGAATAACTGACCCCATGGTAAACTATCAAACACATGGGGAATGTTTTACGGAGGATAAAATGATGGCACTTGGGAAGCTGGATGAGTTCCTTAGTGTCAGGTGTGTGCCGTGGCTGAGTGCTAGCTGCTGCCTTGCTTTCCAGCCATGAGCTTAACTACCTTCCTGAAATGATGCTTTTTTATACTTAGAATTACACAGAAATCTGGGATGGACACAATCTGGGTTCTGAGGTTCAGGAATCTGACAAAGCCAGCTGCATTTAAATTTAAAATCCCATTCTTGGTTACTTACATTTTCACTTTTGATTCCAAGGGCTGTAAGTTGATGTGATACTTTTCAATATTATTTTCTTCATCCATGGCAAGCTGATGGCTATGAAAAAGAAAAGAAAATGGGTTTAATGCATCTCAGCATGACACTTTTGCAATCACTGTGAATTAATTCAGAAAATTTGACAAGCCCATACAAGAGCTGCTTATTTTAAAGTGTTGCTGTCTTTGGGGAAGGCATCTGGGTCCCCGTGTCCAGCCCCACTTGGCTGTTAATAAAAAGTAGGACTTTGGACCCACTTTCCAGATCGAAGCCTCCCTGAGTCCTTGCAGATTCCTGCACTAAACCCTCCAGATGCCAGCTCCAGAGACAGGCACACCCAGCAAAGAAGCTGCTGCAAATAAAAACACTGGCAAATATAGTAGATATTCTTGCTAAATTAACTTGTATCCCTGGGGCTACATTCGAAAAGCTGGAGAGGAAAATGGAAGGTAACAATGGTAATGCTGGTAGCAAATGAATTACATCAGCAAAAGCCATACAAGAATATGAAGAAAAAATTCTTTGTAATAAACGATGACCAAGGAATCGGTGCTGCAAACTGATTGTTTTGAGAAAGCAATTTTAAAATGCTAGAAGATAAAAATCAAACACCTTAGGATGCTGCTTTGGATGGGACTGGCAACATGAATGGAAGGCCTTTGCATGGGAATTTGTAAGATTAGACCCCAACCTGTGGAGTGTTTTTGAGACTTTACTGGACACTTAATTACATCACTCAATCAGCAGCAGTTTTCAGAAATTATCCTCCTGTAACTAAAAATAAAAATCATTTGTGGAATAGATGCAAAATCTTGAATATTCAGTATATTACCTAGTGAAAAATAATTACAGCAAAAGGACCTCAGAGAGGGCATGTTGCCTTATAGAAGCCATTTCACTTTACCACGTGTGAGATATCGCGGAAATCACACAGTTACCTTTGAAGCAAGTATTTGCCATCGTTGACCTGTTCCAGGGTGTTCTGGAGCCTTTTGAGTTCTTCCTACAAGAAGAGAAAAAAAGGTTTCAATGTGCTTGCAGGGTGCCCTGGGCTGACACCAGAGATTTTCCCTCGAGCTCCCACTGCCGAGTTCCCTCAGGTAACATCTGGAGGGCACGCTTCCCAAGCCACACATCCAAACCAGCTACACAGAAACCAAGGCATTTATCAGCATATCCAGCATGGAACTTTGAAAGAAAATATCAGACCTACAAAGACAAAAGGCAGGGAGAAAGAGGAAAGTGTTCTTCCACGTGTTAGGTGTGTGGCTGCTTTGATTTGGGGGGAGATGGGCTTGGTAAGAGGCAAGCAAGCACCAGCCGTACTGACGGGCACTTCTCTTTGTTCTGCAATCAAACTGCATTCAATTGCATAATTAAGAGTGTCACCGGCTGAGATTTACAGGCTGATATCTGTACCAGGCTATTTGCATCAGATCCTGTTTCAACAGAAGAGATGCTACAGAGCCGGGGTTCCCTGCGTCCATGCTACGGGGCCAGCACAAATCCCCCATGAATTTCAGCACAGATGTAGGGCTTAAAAAACTAAGTTGTGTCTGTCTGGCAGGGCTTTGCTTTCAGAAGGGGGGGGAGCTGAGGGATGGGGGAGATCTGTAATTGACCTAAAATTGAAAAAATATGGTAATTACTGATGAAATGCAATAAGAATAATTACAAATAAATAACAATGTTTTTTAAAGAAAGCAGGCACAAATGCAGAATTCTAAAAGCAGACTGTATTCCATACTAAATTGTTTTCCTGTCACTGAAACACACCTGTGGGCCACCAAGGTGGCTCATAGCAGGACGGGGAATGCCAGGACACGTAGCAGAGCCACTTCCTGCAGCACTGGCTTGGCTCGCTCCCAAAGCCGCCAGTGGAGGTGGCTGCCTGCTCCATTCCCACCCAATTTACTCATAAAGGCCCATCTCTCTGCCCTGATTATAATACATAAAAGAAATATATTGCTCAAGAATTTCCAAGGGACAGCACTGTTGCTTTTTAGCTGTGTTAAAATGATGCCAGGAGACCAACAGCTTGCAGGCAGAAGTGGAATTCTTAAGAAGCCTGGGACTATGAAAAGGAAAAAAATGAGGGTATTTTCACCTCATATAGCTCATCTGACCCAGGGATGAATCCAACATTTTTGCTTCCGATGAGACCACTGCTGTCTCTAGGGGCCCAGCAGATCAGCCAGCACTACTGCCTGCTTTCTCAAATATATCTGATTTTGTGAAACAGAGAAATTTTACCTGGTGCTTTTTAATCTTGTACAAGGCCCTGCGCCATTCGACATGAAACGAGATCACAGTTGGTAGCTGATTTACTCCTAATGCAACTTTCATTCCCTCACAGCCTTGGACGGGCTATTACTGCAAAATATGTTTTATGCATAACCTAGATTTGTCAAGCTGACAAGTTGGATTTCTCCTCCGTCTTTGCCCCAGTCTTTGGCCCTCTGGGCCTCTAATTGCAGCGCAGTCCTGTTGACACACCGAAGCTGATAAAGCACCTTGCGTGGTTCAGGGGGCCTGGCTGCTTCCCCATCATCCACCACTGGAAATGATCCAGATGTGAAACGTCTTTTTATTTTTGCCTTCCTTTTTTAATATATATTTTTATTTTTTGCCTGCTCTGAGGAACTTCCTCTCCTGACATATTAAAAATAAGCAACTTTCAAAATTATTTTCTTTGAAGCAGAGTTCAGTTCAGAAGATAACTAACCTTTTACTCTCCCTTATTATTCCACTGGTCATTTTTTTCAGTGTATCCCAGAGCTATGGAAGGTAATTTAGAATGTGAAAACAATTTGCAATTGACTTTATATATAGCCCTGGGTGACGAAACCTGCACGACTTACATAAATCATTTATTGTGTTTGACATCATTTTCTATTAACCTAAGGGTGAAGACTGAACAAAAAAAGTAAAAACTAAAATTGGTTGTGACATTTTTGACTATTCGGCCTTTCAATTAAACATCACCAGACAGTCTGTATAAAAGCCGTAGCATAAGGCAGCGACAAAAGAGGCGCGGTAGCGTTTGCATAATTGGGAAGAGAAGGAGACATAAAATCCATACTAATTTCAGTTTTGCGTCATTAAACACGAAGTATTGATTATTGCTCCTTGCAGCCAAGTTTATGAAGGCAGTCCGCACAAAGCGGGGCCGATGCCATGCCCTGGAGCCCGGTGTGGCACTGGGTGGCTGCGGGGACGGCGGCTGCTGCTGGGGGCTTGCAGCCCTGGGTCAGCGTCACACATGTTTCACCAGGAGTGACCCAGCTGCGTGCTCAGACTTTGGAAAATTGAACTGGAAGAGATCCATTCTGCTGTTGGAGCACACTGTGAATTACAGTGCCTCTATAAACCTTGTTATAATGTAAACATACTGTAAAATTTACTGTGGCTTTCGTTTTCCCACTCCAGTTGGATGCAGATATTAACGGTGCTCAGGGAGTTGCAGACAGATGTGGGCACCTCAAAAAGAGAAAGCAGTGAAAGCCCGAAGTGCAAAGCTGGCTTGGAGAGCAAACTAAAATGGCTTTTCTAGCCTTTAATGTGTATTTCTGTTTATGCATTAATTATTTTTCAGCCTGTAGATCTGCACTTTTAGGATGCCAGGCTCTCGCAATGACATTGTGATGGTGAAGCCCGTAACCCTACGGGGCAGAAGACCCAAGATGCTCGACCTGCAGCCTCGCACCAGGGAGGACCCGAGCCTCACATGGTGAAGTTGTCTCACATTTGACCACTCGTGGAGACAGCGGATGGGGGTGGACCAGATGCTGAGGAGCACAAAAGTGGGTTTGGGCGGTGCTGAAGACATAAAGCCCAGGAGCCCACAGACAACATATACCACGGAGGCCCCCCGGTGCCGGCAGTTTGCAAACCCTGCTGCTGCCATGCTCGGGACTCCCCTTTCCTGCTCGGCCAAGGCAAAGAGCAGTGACTTGTGTGCAGGGCCACCAAGGAAGGAACGAGTTTCCTGGATGTTTCAAAGCCACAGGTTCCTTTGGGAAATAAATATTCAAACAATCTAAATGCACTAGTCCCTAAATTCCTTTTGGAGAAGCATGCTTCAAAAAAGCTGTTACATTAGCGTAAAGTCTAAGGAAAGAAATGTGCAGACATTAAATCACGCCTGGATACATATTTACCTCAAACAGCCGGCAACGAGGCTTTGTTGTTGCTGTGCCCCTAAAATATCCGTTCAGATCAGCGGAGCTATTTATACTCGTGGGTTTATACTAGCGCAGAGAAATCAGGGCAGAGGCCACATATTAAAAATTAATTTTCAAAATCCTTTTTGGACATGCGTACTATTGTTTGAGCACCCCTGCCTAAGAGGTCTGTCCATCACTGCTGAGCCAAGGTACAGTGGTGCTTCCCGAGAGGTCAGAGAGATGGAGATCGGAACAGAAAGCTCCCATTTTAGTAGAACCACAGCCCAAAAATAGCAGCCGAAAAGGTTTGTTTTTCCATTTTATAATTAAGGGCAAGTACAGCAATTATTCAAACATGTCAGCTTTGGGTAGCTCTCTATTTCACTGATGTGCTTCCAAATTTTAATTGAAATTTCATCCTATAGTTATTTTAGACTGAGGTTATTCAGACACATTTCCTCCTCCCCTTACCCAGACTCAGCCCAACCAGGACCACGAAGGAGAGAACGTGTCACCAGCCTGCCTCGCTACACAGAGAGATTAATTCACAAATACCAGTGAGGAGCACCAGTGCTCTCACAGCTGCTCCTGCCAGCAAGCTCGGCACCCCGTCCCATCGCTCCACAGCATTTTAAAGCACGTCTGTGACTTCCCCACAGCACTCACCCACTGATGGTTCCTCTCCCAGCATGACACGGCTGGTAGGAGCAAGCTGAACGCCGGTGGGTGCCAGCACCAGAAGCTGGGCAGCATCCGTCCCCGGAGCAAGGCCACCTGGTGCCTCTTCCCCTCACCTATCAGGAAGCCAATTTATAGGCTTAAATACTGTCACCTCCTGCCATTTACCTCTCCTGTGTTCATTAGAGGCGGGTACAGAACAAAGAAATCCCTCTGCTGCTGCCCCTCGCCCCAGCCCAGGAAGCTGGGAGCCGAGGCAGCCGCTCCACCTGCTCCTGCATCCCAGGAGCATCCCGGCTCTCTGCTCCTTTCTCTCCACGAAACACACATGTGCTGCTCAGCTGTGCCGCTCCCCATGCTCAGGCTGGGAGGAGAGAAGCTGGGTTAGACCTGAGCTAATAGCCAAAAAAACCACCACATATTATTTTCTTCCTTAGTGCAGAATCTTCATACAACGCCACCAAAGCTGTGCTCAGCACCAGCTCTGATCCCTTTGCAGTTCGCAGCCCAGCACAGAAGCAGCAGCCTCAGCCGCTTCTCTAACACCCCAGAAAAAAATCCAGAAATATATTTTGCTCACTTTTCCTGTGGAAGACGATGGCCCCTGCTTTAAATGATGCAGAGTCCATGTTTCAGTCTGACAGGGTCTGTCAAACAGCGTCTTAATTAAGCCTCTAAGCATGACACAACAAGTCTAAAGATGACAGGAAGATCAGGATCCTTTGCGGTAAAGGCTTTTACTCAACTTTTCTCTGGGCTGGCGTGGAGGGGCTGTTCCCATGGGAAATGTGCTGGATTTCATGAGCAGCCCCCTAAAGCTGCTGCTGCCTCTCAGTACACATCGGGGTGCTTGTCCCCAGAGCAGCACCCATGTACCAGAACTGGGCTACAGCAGAGGCACAAAGAGCCCCCGTTTGGGCACACACCAGAGATCTGTGTTAATGCCCACATTTCAGGGATGCGTGGAGCCTTCTGCATCCCATCTAGGGGCTGGAGCATAAAAGCTAATGTGATGCCCTGAGTACGCTGAGCATCTGGTGAAGCCAGTAATTAAATGTCAGATGGTGGCAACAGCTCCATATCTCAGAACAAAAGACACATCAGATGATAGGGGCTTTTGTGTGCTGGGGCTGGGAGGGGGAAACCCTACTAGGCAACCTAATAGGGACCTTGAACATTTTAGCTATGAATATGCAAGAAAAGTACATTAACGGCAAGAGATTAACATAGCTACAGGGGCCCTGCAATCCACAGCTGCCAGAACAATTTACCAGACCACATTTAAAAAAAATCATGCCATTAACAGAGTTACCTAAACCCACTTAAACAAGTTGCGCATTCAGATTTAGAAACAAAATGTGAATTAGCCTTGCTGAAGTGGGTTAGCTGATACAGAGAGATGCAGCGTGGACCATCACGTTGGATCCTGTACCCTCGCCTGTCCCTGACTCCAGTGGCACCTTGGGGCCCTTACATTTTCTTGGTGCATCTTGCCCATTTGTGTCACGACACCTTCAGGGGAGGAGCAGCTCCCTTGTGGGTACGTCTCTCGGTCCTTTCACTGAAAACCCAGTGAGGCAGAGTTGGAAAAGCTTTACCTTTGTCAGAACAGTAACCTGGCTGCTCTAGTGAACTCCACGCTGCATCGTTCGTCAGTTTTACTTGTTGCTGTTCAGAGTTCCCATGGGACGCGATTGCCTCATATTCTGTAGGACACTTCCCTCACATAATAAATGAATCGGTGATATTTTCATTTTCTTCATACAAACCCCCTTCCTCCTTTTTATACCCCATGGACATACTACCTAATTGTTTCTCTTCCCTATCTTGTAAATCATGACACTCTCTCCTCATCATCATCTAAACAAGATAGGGCTTGAAAGGAAACTTATCAACTAAACGTAAACCCAGCACAGAGAACAAACTGCTGAAAGCCCTGGCCTTCAGACATTTGAACTAAGCTGGTGCCTAGTCCTTTTGCTACAATCCTGGCTATACAAGGATGCCCAGGTCAGCTGATAAATTAATTCCTCTGATGGTAAAAGGCCAGAAGGGAAATGCAGCGAAGCTGGTGATATGTCCCAGGGGACAGGAGCACTTGCAGGATGACCTGTGGAGCTCTTCTCCACTTTCTGTGATATCATTAAATTGTTGTGTGTTTTTTATTTTTTATTTTTTTTCCTTCCTTCAGATCTGCTCTCAGGAAGAGTAATCTATTGAATCATGGCTATGGAGCATTATTTCATAGTTGCAGCAGCTCTGGAAACCTTGCACAAGGACGAACACCATTAAGAAGCCAGGTTAAATTCCTTTTAAAAAGCCTCTTCTTTCTGATGCAGTCACTGTGGTCAAGGCTTTCAACGGCACCACTTCTGCCTCAAAATACACAAGCTTTTAACTTTTGCTGGCAGAACCACCTAACGAGAAGGAAGCCTCTTGACATCCTGGCTTTTCTGCAGCTGCAGCACTTCTGAAACTGCAGCCAGGCTGAACAGTGAGGGAAACGTCAGGAACAACGCGAGTGCTACAGCAGACCCTGCAAGGAAGGCATCTGACAGGCCATATGTCAAGCCAAAAATATACGTACATATATATATATATTATATACATGCACACAAATGTATGCACTGGGATTCAAGTGCTGATTTCTTGCTGAAGTTCAGAAAGCTTTGGACTCAGACGTGGCAGCCGCCCTGCCAGCGGCAGCATGCACTGCATCATTTATTTATGCAAGGAGGAGATGCTATAACCCCTTCTAGGATTTTAATCCCGTTTTAGGAGACCTAATGTGGGAGTCAAAACCTCATCACTTGCAAATCTCTGTGGTTTTGCTTAAACAAATAACCTGTGTATACGTTGTCCACTATTCTTTACTAGCGTGACAACCTCCACGGAGCTGGAGCTGGTCAAGACAGCAACCAGTGTGCTGTAGGAAAGTGATTTTTCAAAGCAAGTTACTTTACAAATGAAGAACACAAACCTACAGCCAATCCCCTGGAAGAAACCCCCACCATCCAGCACCCCCTCACGCACAAAGGTTTTCATTGCAAGATACTTCAGGTCCAGCTTAATTGTGAGAGGCATGTGATGAGCTTGCAACCAGGCTGGTGTGGATTTGAGCATGCCAGGAAGGGGAAGGCAGGGGGAAAATCTGACATGACAGATCCATCTCCCCAACTCCCAGCGGAGGTTTTGTTTCCCCCAGAAAAAGTAAGCAGCTCTTTTTATAGCTCGTGAGCCTATTACTTCTAATGACAACAACAGATGACTGTTTTAAAACTGAAAAGAAAGATATTAATCCAATTTTCAGCTTTTCAGCACGTGTTTCTGTCTACTAATTTCCACAAAAGAGAAGACCGATGAACTAGTTTAGCAATCAGGATGTTGCTGTGCAAAAAAAACACACGTCTATTACAGAAATGCATTTTTACACTTCTCAGAGCTCTGGAAGTCTTGTTTAGGCCAATCAGGATGTATTTGGTCCATAACCGAAGGTGATGCTTTGAGGAAAAGCACCATGGCAGCACCTACCAATGGTCCCCACACCACCACCCTCCCAGCGATCGCCTGTGCTTGTAGGACACATTTATGGGGTTTCACGTATGGGGTTTAATGCCAGGAAGCTTTGCCATGCAACATGGCATACATGGGGACACACGGTCCTGGTCAGGATGGGGCCACTTGAAGCCTCTGGTTGAGGACTCAAAGAAGAGCAGCTGGAGCTACAGATTTTAGGTTCATGGAGGACCCTGTGCACCCACAGAAACACTATTTCCTCCCCTGTGACAAACTACAGACCAAGCAGTTTTGATGAGGGTCTTAATCTTTATGTATATTGTAATTTCCACCACACACTCTCCTGTTTGTCTTCAACATGAGAAATAGCTTTTCCATGCTGATAATAATGAAACTACTCACTCATTCTGCTGCTTATAACTCTGTGAACGTGCTAAGAAGGCAGCAATGCACATATTAATTTGCCAGCTGAGCTGTGCTCGCTAGAGGCAGCAGACACAAGTTATGTCAGCTTCCATCCCTGCACTACCTTCCAGTCCATTCCCAGCATCTCTTCATCACACAAGATGGTATTTTCCAATACAAGTGGAAAGTGTTTTATATTTAATATCCAGAAATTCCTCAGCCATAAAGATCATTACAACTGCAACAGGAAAGAAGTCCAGAAGGACAGCACCCACATCAGCCCAACCATCCCCCAGACCTTACCCCCCAGCAGACAGGCGGTAACAAAGATCCACGTTTTTCTGACCAGATCTAACTGCAAGTTCCTTAAAGCTTTCTCAACACTTTCATGAAGTAAATCCGCATCATATTCATTTTAAAGATGGGCATAATTATGCTAAGAGAGATGCACAGGTCAATTAAATCAGGAATAAGATTAGCAAAAGGGCTGCCTGTGCTAACATGAACTCCATGGTCCTTCTTGAATCCCAGCATTTTTAGAGTTGAGCTAAAAGCCAACTTCTCACCAAACTGATCAGTTTGATTTAGCAGAGATTGTTTTTCTCCTCTCCTGTATCCAGCTTGCCGTATATTTTGCTCTGGGTGGCAAATTCATCAAGGTAGGAGCCCCACTCTGATAAAACAGTCACCACCTGTGCAAGGCTTCACAGAGCACCTTGCTAAGTGATTCTTTTAAGTTCCTCCAAAAGATTTTTTATTTTTATGCCCCAGCATTTCACCCCAGTGTGACTGGAATGGCCGCACTGCGACTTCAGCAGGGGATCGAGCAGAAATCCCTCTAACTTTTGCAGCACTACTGGGAGCCGCTGTAAAATGGTACCAAGCTAATTAGACAAGTAATAAAGATGCTCCCCTGGCAGTCCCACAGGTGAAATAATCTAATCTTCTACACCCTGCCTTCCTAGTTAATCACTTGATAAGAGTCATTAACACAATTGTTCAGTCTACTGTAGTCCCCTTATAAAGTGCATATAATTTACAATCCCATTAAAAAGATAGCCACAGAGAAGTCTCAGAGGCAAATTACAAAACCCCTCAGCTGTGTTTTCAGCACACTGGCTATAGCTAAATGAATCCTGAAAAAAGTCACTGAACATAGCAGGTTTCAGAGCAAGGATACCATCAAAACCAACCCGATTTTCTGCAATTATGTTTAATTTATATTTACATCTAATTTTTTTTATATTAAATATAGTTGCAAATTGTGGGGTTCTCTGGTCAGCAGCTGAGAAAACCACAGGGCCTTTTTTCTTCTCTGAATAGCAACATAGAACTAGTACTAAGAGAAGGCAAAAGGTATACAAACTTCTTTCATTTAAAAAGCTAGGATTTAGTTACTTCACTGCTTATGCTAAATTTCTCCTGCTGTGAAGCATTATATTCTGTCACGGTGCAGGATGATTGCAAGCATTTGGTGTTTCAAAATAATGGAAAAGGTAAATGCACTGGACCTTGTAAAAGTACAATGAAACATGTTTACCTTTTTCTGTACTTAGGCTTCCTAGTATCAGTCTTAAATCCAGCATGCAGAAGTATGAAACATCAGCTCCTTTTTAGAGACTGCTTTAACCCAAATATTACACAAAAACATCGTGAAACATTTACCACAAGAGTTCCACGGTCCTGCATGGGCTCTTCAGGCAGCTCAGGTAAGATTTTCATAGGCTACAAGAAAAAAGACTCAGATCCTATTAGTTTTCAAAACAATTTAAGTATCTGAGCATTTTGGAGATCAGAAAACTGGACTTCCAGAGTTTAAAACCATTGAGTAGGTTCAGGGGTTGTTCCTGCCTGAGCTCCTGAGGAGTTAAATCTAATTTCTTGTATACTGCAGATATCTACAAAGATGTTTTAATTGAAAGCAGTTGCTTAGCAACTTCATCCTGTGTGCCGCAGCAATGCCTTTCACCTGGAGCAGATAAACATCAGGACAGCACTTTACAAATCTGATTAGCGACAATGAAATAGCTGGCTACCATAAATTGCAAGTGGTTTTGCAGAAGTTATGCTTCTAACCTGATACCCATCAACAGGGAAAACCCAATGAAACTCATTCGCAGGTTAGAGGAGCCTCCTTCTCCTCCCGCCCAGCAAAATGCTTCCCTTTGCTTCTCACAACCGGACCTTATTGAGAGGGAGACAGCATTGGCAGGATTTTTCTTACCCGAAAGATTTTATTGCAGTTGAACACGCAATGATAAAGTACTAGAGCAATTGCAATCATGCACAGATATTTTTCTCAACAGGCCTATGATTCTTTGAAAAGCATCAAAAAAGTGCATTTTCTGGAACTGAGAGGAAAAGATTTCCTCATAACTTTTGTAACCGGACATTATTGTTTAAGACTTCACTATACTAGCATCTACAAGCTGTTTAAGAGCTGGTTGTTGTGCTACTGCTGGGTTTCTAACAAAGGATATTAAGCCCTTGGATAGTTCACTTCCAACATCTTTGCACCATGATGTTAGGATAAATGTCAACATTTTATCTTGCATCAGCTGTGTTCAGTGATTTCCTATATCAGGGTCCAGTGCATGGTGACCATTTAATTCTTTGAGGTTCAGAAAAGGATTCATGTGCTTTTGCCCATCCACCAAAAGTCAGGTAGGTGTCCTAGCCATGATGAGAATGCCACGTCTTCTAACAGCCCTCCTAAGAAGTGAGCCCAGGACATCCCTACCAGCTCAGTAGTAGTTTGAGCTGTTTGCTGAGGTCCAGCTCCTGGAGGATGCTGCTGTAACACGTACCTGTCAGCTTGGACCACAGAGATTTTGTCCAAGATGCAGTCTTCATCTGCAGAGTGAATTGTGGCTGTACACCACATGCATTGGACTATAAGCAAGAGTTTTCTTTTTCTCCGTTTACTCTTCTGAGATCTCTTAGAGATAATAACACACTATGCTTTGTTATTATTCCTTGGTTTATTTTTCCATTCTCATCTCAGCAACTGGCAGAGTTTGTAGGCAGTTGAAAATTGAAAGATGGGACAGATTTCTATGTGCCTGACACCAGGCAAGTGAAGTGCAGATGAATAGCTCAAGCTTGCTGCCAGTTTTGAATACTTCTTGTCTCATGACAATAAAGCCATAATGCTTCACACAGGACGCTATTTGATGGTTAAGGGGAAGTTAAAGAAGCATTTGGAAAACTCTTTTGTCATCAATAGTTCAATAAAAGAAAGCCAAAGGAAATTCTTTACCTTCAAAAAAATAACACCCCACAGATCTGCCTTGTTTTTGACCTGCAAGATATTTGGACACTGAAATTTTCAGTTTTATTAGAACAAGTAGAAGAAAGCCTTCCACCTAAGATTCAGGAAGAAAAATGTACAGCTTTGTATAGTCATCTAGACCAGATAGCTACACCCAAAGCATGCCCTTCTAATTATGAGGAGAGCAATCAGCACTTGTATTTCAGGATCGAAGGAGCTCTGATAGGTCCAGAAAGACATTCCCTTCCCTCTTTGCAACGCTCAGACTTGATTAGCTGAGTGCAGGGGTAGGAAAGTTAAAGCACTGCATCCCTGTAGTGTCAATCTAATGTCCGTTTAGCCCTCTGTAGGTCTATGGCATTGAAATACAGAAGATTTGTAAAGTCAACACATAGCATTTGGAACAAAAATAATAAATACTTTTTTTCTTGGTGGTAGCAGTCCAAAGTCAAAGCAGAATGGTGGCATCGGTTATTATTATTTCCATTATAATAATTTCTATTGGTTATTATTATTATCCATTATTTCCAAGGTTTATTAGCTCTTCAGTTATTACATTCCCTTGTTTCCCTGGCTCACCCTCCCACCAGATGCCTTATTTGCTGTGTGAAACCCCCAGTATTAACCACAATGCAGGTTCTTAATGTTTAATGCGTGGCTGATAGAATCCTGCAGCATCCAGCAGAGCCTTTGTATAAAGGGCACCCTATAAAAAAACTTAAATGCAAACAAAAAAGCAGCATGTGAAACCATATGATAGAAGCTGGTCGCATTCAATCTCTGAAAGCAAAGAGCCACAGTTTATATGAATAATTCAAAAACAGCCTTAGACAAATGATCCCAGGTCTATGAGGAAATAGTAAAACCTCTGGAGTCTGCAGCTCTTTTTATTACAGCCTGGTTCATGCTGAATACTGTTTTCTCTGGGGTTATTTTTCACTCTTTTTTTGTATAAACGAACAGTCAGATAGGATGTTCAGATAACATATACAGCAGACCCCAGAGAAATAGTTTAATTTTATATTCATTTCTGACTTGTAAATTATTCATTAACATGGATCATGCAATTGGGTAAAAATTAAAAATTGGCAAATTAGTTTTCATTTGTTTATGTTAATTATTTAGCGTTCTTCCTTTTTATTAGAAAAAAACACAGAGTGAGATTAGTCTTGTTCTGACGATCTGTGTTTGCTCCCTAGACAACCCACAAATTAGCATTGCTATGGCTACTTTTATGTAATGTCTATAGAAATAGGATTCTACTGCCCAGATCTGCTGCCGAGACATTGTGGCATATGCTGGGTTTCTAAATTGCAGATATGCCTTTGGATATTTTTCAGCTATGCTTTGGAAAATAGGCTGTTGGGTCTTTATTTACAGATGAAGTCAAGGATCGTTTCCATACCCCTTCTAGAATTCAGCCGCTGCTCCCCACTGTGATGCTGTGCCCTTAACCTCCCGAGGAACTTCCAGCCCGCGGAACTATTACCTCCAAACCAAGCAATTTTTCCATGATATGTCATTTACTCACAGTAAAACCAATATTCACCTTGTCCTAGTGGGTTTGGGTAGACACCAACCAGCGGCAGCCCATTCTGTGGGTGCTGAGGTTGTGTGTCCCATCACTACACACTGGATACTGAGGAACATGTCCTTCATGGCCAGTCTTCAGCTATGCTGTTTGATTAGCCATACAGCCAATTTTTAAACACAATAAGATATGAGAATCAAACAAAAATGGGCTAGATAGGCTGCCAAGGAAAGCAAGTAACGATGAACATAGTGCAATTCCAGTACTTAAAAGGTCATTTTAGGTTAGTAAAGAAATCCACAACATTCCTCCCCACATTCCTAATTACTCTGGATGTAAAAATCATGCTATGGACTGCATGACAGCTACAGAGGGCTGCAGATAATTAATTATATCAGCAAATTAAGAAGAAAAATAATACATGGAAACCATAACTATGTTTATAACGCCAGTCTCACTCTTCCCAAATATTCAAAGCTGTTTGCAAGATAGCATCTCCTAAGGAGTTAGGATGAGAACAAAGAAAGAAAACCCTAAGGCCCAACACACCACAGAGAAAGTTATGTCAAAAAGAGTTTCTGGTATTTAATTTGAACACAACACATAAGGATATTAGTTAATTTTTTTTTAACTATGACATCTGCACAAGCACCACCTTAATCCAGTTACAGTGAGTTGATCCTCAAAGTAAACAACACCACTACTGCTTTTCAAAAGAAACGCCGCATGTTCCTTCTTCCAGCTCCACTACTTAGGCTGGGTTTGGAGAAATAAAGAGCAGTAAGGGCTACCCGAGTTCTTCCAGCAGCTGGTGCCACCCAAACATGTGGGTACCCGGGAGGAGATGGCATCGTGCTGCAGGCATAGAGGCTCTGAGCAGACGGGGAAGTCTGCTGGAGCTTGCAGCAGAATTGGCCTGTGCATTATGAGTACTTACAATACAGCAAGGCAGTCTAATTTCATCCATTTATCTGCATTCATTTTGCCGCATAATAAGTATTAATATAAATAGCCCTCCAAAATACACTGCAATTCTGAATTAAAATTTAGTTTGTGGCAGAAAGCAGAAGCCCTTTTTTAATAAGCAGTTCATTAAAAGCACGTTTCCTCCCTTGACCTGTGCTTTACGCAAATACAGCAGATTAAAATCATCATCAGAAACAACACCCAAGTGTGAGCTTAAACTAATGATTCATGCTCCACGCTACACAGAGAGGCACAGTGACCACACTACGCCTCTCTGTAGGACCCCAGGTCCCTGACAGTTGGGTAGAAAAAAAACAGGGCTGCTCACATGTAAATCCTGAACTTCACGTTATGCCTATTGTGACAAATTGCAAGTCTTCCTCTGAACTCTTAATAAAATGAAAAGAGAGGAAAGAAAAAGATTATACCCGCGTATTTTCAAGCACAGTTTTGTAGACAGTATATGTGTGTTTGTATACATAGGAATTCGATGTATTGAAAAAAAAAAAGGAAAAAAACACCTGTTGAACAATTATTTTTCTTTATTTTAAAAAGGGAAACATCACTGATATAATAACCACACTGCCTGTGTTCATGCACCTGTGTATCAGCCCAGCCCACAGCCCTGCAACCCCTGAACCGCTTGGTCAAACACTGAATGAAGGACTTGCACATCAAGCACTTAGGACACTTTGGCTATGAGCTGAAGAGCCCACAAATGTTCTTCTGGCTGGAAACCCAGCCCATCTCTGTCCATTTTGAAATAGTGAAACTAATGAAGGTCCAAAGCAGTTTTAATGGAAAAGAGGATTTCTCGCATAGGGCAAAAATAAACCCAGGAACATTTAAGGCCAGCACATGGTAAAGGTTGTAAAAGCAGATTGGAAAAATAATTTTTCCTCCCCCCTCTTCTTTTGCAACATAATGAGGAAGGAGAGCTTCCATCTAACTAGAAATATCTTTTTACAAATTAAGTTTTGTGTTAATTTAGACTTTGCCACCAGGAAGCAGATGCATTCAGAAGACAGAAGTAATTTATGAACTCTAGCAGCCTTCATTGCAAAGTGAAAAAATACAGATTTAAATAGTTTCAAGCATTGTTCTGGCATCACATGGATTGTTTTCCCTCTGGACTTGTGGGAATACAGTAGCTTAAAGAAAATTAATGTGGACAGAGTGCGTTCATAAACAGGAATCCCAACTGCAGGTAACTTTTAAATAGAACTTCATCTTTAGCAAGATCAGTTATCAAGGTCTGCTCTCTAACACTATGGAAAAAGGAGGATTCCAAGTTACTCACTTTGTGTTTCTTAGATCAGATCTTTGGAAAAAAAAAAAAATCTATTAATTTCAATAACAATTCACCCCTACTATAAGTAGCACTTGGGCAGTGTTAGCAGAAACCCTTCACTTCTCTTAGCTGGCATAACTGGTACTGTAATAAGGACAAGATACAAATAACCAGCATCAGAATTCTGTAGAATTTATTTACATATTTGGGCCCCCAAATGAAATTATAATAACCAACACTAATTCCCAAAATGTATTCACAGTTTCTTGTAACTCTAGAAACTGTGTTGTCATGGTGAATATTTATGAGGTTGATAAATCTGAACAACCTTATGGGATGTGTTCTCATTCAGATGTGTATGATGCGCAGTAGGAATTTCTGATTTTTCATACAAAAGTGTCTGTTAAAAAGGAAGGTTTCTGTAGCCCAACAGTTCCCGCACAGCTCCACATCCTCTGTGTGCCCACAAAAAAAAAATTGCAATGGTTTAAGGTATTCTTTTATGGGACTCGCTGCCTCTTTTACAGGTTGGATTTCCAGGAGGGCAGAGGATGAGGGGCTGCAGGTAGCCTCTACTTCTGCTAAGCCAGCTAACACAACGAGGGCAGCTCAACAGCTGGGGCACGTTAGGCCTCCACTAAACCAAACATCAAGCTCTCAGAGAGGAGACCTTGGGAAGAGTCTGCACTTCAGGGGGACTTAAAATTTTTCACATGCAGTTGAATGCCCCTCAGCAGTTAAATTCACTGATTGGGATGAGTAGCATCAGTGGTGATGGTTGCTTGTACCATGGCGTGCAAATGTGAAGAATTGGTTGTCTTTCCTTCGCTTCTACACATGCCTGAGACAGAAACACTGCACTGAAGGATGTTTTACCAGTGAGTTTCCCAGCACATTAGTACAACTCCAGACACTGGTTCCTTGTTTTCAAATGGGAATTTTAAGAATTTATCATTTGGATTACCAGAGCTGCCTTATCTCCACTTCCCTATTAATAAGTCTTAATGCTGAGCAAACTGACACCATACAAATCATCCAAACAATTTAATTCTTTATATTTACAGTTATAATTGCTAACAGGAAAATCTCGTTCTCTGAATGCTCTGTTGACTGATTTCATTTATTTATAGTAACACCTTCACACAGGCCCAGAATGTCTCACCTCCAAAAATCTGAACCTTTCTCCCTGCCCAGAAAGAGTCAGGCTCTGAGCTATGGAAGTGGCTGCCTCCTTTTTGGGATTTCTGGGGAAAGTGTGACTGGCATGCATATGGTTATCTTTGGTCGAAAGTTATTCTTAAATTAATTTGGAGGAATGTGAATGTATTCACAATGGGATCATGTTTGCTGCCTTCCTCTGAAGTGTTTCTGGTTCTGTCCTGTTCTGCCAGGACACAGGGGCACCACTGCATACATCAGCATCACGTTTTCTCCTGTCATTTTCCTAATAATTACTAGTATCAGCTTTGCCTTTCTTGCTCCTCCCAAGCATTGAGTTAACATTTCAGAGAGCTATCTATTACAACTCAAGTGTCTTTTCACTGATCATTTTATACACTAATCTTAGTGCTAAATGTTTCATATGTGAAGTAGATTTTCCCCCAAGGTACGCATCAATCTATATTCTCCATAACAGACTTTGTCTGCAAACATAATGCCCAGCCAGTCAGGTTCACAGGCTCATTTGGCCACTCCTCACAATCATACACATTTACTAACATGAATAACACAGCACCCTTGGGAACCTTTGTCACCTCTTTTTTTCAGAAAGTCATGGAAAGATGTTAAAAGTTCAGGTAAAATAGGTGGTGTATTGACAAGTGATAAGGCAGTAAATAAATTTTCAGATAACAGCAACTTATTTTTCAAAGCTTGGTGTCACTGTATCATCCAAAGCTGAAACTTCAAAGTGATAATTAGGCCTACTTATTGACCTAATCTTGAAGTAAAAGCCCATTTCTCAGGACAGACTTGCAGAGAAATTAGATTCTAATTAGACATGTACATTTTTATGAAAGAGGTTCAAAGGAAAGAAGAATATCTAGTTTGTCACCTAGTACCATTTAATACGCTGATACTTCCTAATTGCAGGTTTACAACTAGATAATCATGCTTATTTTAATTCAGAACTCCAAAGGGAGATAGGCTATCTTGCTTCATTATTCATCATTCATCGATCTGAGCAGAGGTATCTGTTCCACTCAGCATTTAAGAGGAATGTTTGAAAAATAACAGAAATGTAGACTTCAAACACCTGGGGAAAAGCATTTCTTAATCATTCAGACCTTAAATAGTAAGCATATTCCAGTTTTCTATATTCCACTTCAAGCCTTGTTAAAAAACAACACAAACCCCCCAACTCTCCATTTTTAAAAGGAGAATGAATTTGTTTTTGCCTATGAAAATGGAAATTCTATGCAGTCAGAAGATGAGAGGTATGCACAGCAAATAGAAAGGAAAGCTGCACTTGAGATCCCAGTATCATAACTCAAGATTCAAGACCAGGGAAAGCATGATAGGAAAACACATCCTGTTGTTTATCACCAAATCGATAGCAACCTGGTTGATCCACTATCACAATAAATTTTTACTAGTGTTATCACATCATATTGCAGGGTTATTTTTCCCCCATCAGAGAGGGAAAGAGCCTGATAAGAAACATCCTGTTATCATCTTTCAGGTTTTGGATTTTATGCCCAAACATAACACACATTTGCTCCACATCTGTGCATGTGTTTGTACTGCACATACATCCAGACCTGCACATAGCTCTATAACTGCAAGCCAAAATTCTTACCAAAAATTCCTTGTTCAGGTCTGAATCCCCTCCCCTCACCCCCCAATTAGTGTCCATGTTGTAACAAATTGTTCTAGAAACTTAATATGTTGTCTAAGGATTTGCATTTTTCCCATAGTTCTAACATCAGGAAAGAGTCTTGTACCTACAGAACAGCCCCAAAAGAAACTAAAAACCAATATTTAAAAACAAGTTTTGAGCTTAATCTTGCAGCTTGCTTGAGGCAGGAGCTGAAGTGCACTTGGAAGTTGTTGATATCTTGCAGTGCAATTCTTCATTTTGGTGTTGATATTTTATCCTGACTTAGAGCAAAAACGATTTTTTTTGTTTTGACTTCTAATATCCTGTTTTGCTTCAGTGCTTACTGAGAAACGTGTACTGATAATATTGCAATATTTTGCCTGTCCCCAGAGAAAAGGAACCCAAGCTCTGTGGGACCAGCGGCTGCAGAGGGAAGCAGCAAAAAGCACCGTGGGTCTGCAGCAGGCCCTGGGATGCATGAAGAGAAAAGCCTTGGGGCACAACAGGGAGAGGCTGAGTCTAGACATGAGCCAGCTCAACTGCTCAGTCATGTTGGAGGATAAGTCACACCCAAAAAGGGGCTGCAGATCTTGTCAGCCTCTGAGCTCACAGAAACAAATCCACAGGCCGTGTGGAAGCATACACTTTCTTTCCCCTGCAGTTGTCTTCTTCTTGTATGTTCCTACATGTCATCACCCTGAAGAGTATTGGGGTTTCAATAATCTAACACCCTGCACTGCTAAGTCAGGGTCATGGTACCCAGTTTATACCATATCAAACCGCAATGCACTATAATGCTCCATTTGTCAACACACGTTTGGAAACAATATCAAAATAGAGCAGTGATTCGAAAAGAAGTGCTATTTGTGCTGCAATTATTTTTCTAGCTATGTAGGTGTATGGGACTAAGAAGATTCAAGCAAATCTTTTAACACATCTTGTATAAATCAGCATGTTTCGCAGATTAGCCAGCACCAAGTGTGTGTGTAAGCAATAATAAAAAATCAGCTCTTCTGTGGCTTTCTTGAAGTAAATCCACCATCCAGACCTCATTTTAGGTGAGAGCAGGGAGAGGAGGGGAGGTGGAAATAAATCCTGCAGCACAAAGCAAGTCTTTAGGCCAACATTTGGCTGGCGTAAGGGTTAGCACCCCTGCAGTGCTGAAATGCAGCTTGGGGCCTGAAAAGCACCTACTGGAAAGCAGCAGGTGATGGAGCTGTAGATATTTATGGCTTTAGACAATGTCAATCTGATAGAGCCACAGGGGTTTTGTTCGTTTTGCTTTGCTTGATTAAAAAGAGAAAAAAAAAATCACTTGGCTGTTGCACATTGTACAAAGATTTTTTTCTATTTCAGCTCAGTTTCCAGTCAAAGAGGAAGAAAGACTCACAAAAGCAAGACACTGAATCCTTTCTCCAAAGCCCTGATTCACCATGAGGATTTAGTAACTCCAGCCACCCAACCCATTCCCCAGCACCCAGGTTTGAGATTTGTGGCTGCGGTTTTGCAGCTGGAATGTACATAAGGGTCCTTCTCATAGTTTCAGTTTTCTGAAAACACACACTCCTGGGAAGCTTTGGAACACAGATTAAGCAGGACAGGAAATTAATACCCCATCTCTCAAATATCACAAAATCAGATTAAAAGAAGGAAAAAAAAAAAAAAAAAAAAAAAAAAAAAAAAAAAAAGAGGGAAAGAAAATCAAATCACAGTGTTAACAAACAAAAAAACTTCACATATTAAGCAGCCCCAGATGGCATCAGCTAGGAAAGGTAAGAACAGCCCATCCATTTTGACACTGAAATCTATCACCATTTCGGGGAAGTGAATTGGCACCTAAGCCATAGGCCCATTAAGACCCCAAGGTAAAGGCACGGGAGCTGTTCTGAGACTAAAACTGCCCCGGGTAACTCTCAAGCACCTGCTGGAGCTGCTGGTGGGCATCCAAGCCTTCCTCATCCTTTCCCAGGCCCCACCACCGCTCCAAGCAACGTTTCCCTCATGGCAAGCAGAAGACCACAGTGAATGTGCCTTCTGAGAAACAGCCAGGGCAAAGACAAAAAGAAACATGCCCCAATTCAATATATTCTTGTAAATACTTTCTATCTCTTTCACTAAGTGATGAGCATCAGCAAAAGGACACCTGAGCATCATTAGCATGTCAGGCAGGCAGGACACGTAGTCTCCATTTCCACTAATGAGCCTATTAATTTGTACTCTAAAAGAAGCCTGGCTGGTCAATGAGAAGAAGAGAGACTGAAGTCTTTGATGCAGCGTGCAAAGCCCGATAGTTCAGGGGACATTCATAAGGGTTTGCTTTGAGACGCTCAGTGCAGCTGGGACTGCCATTTCACTCTGCTGTGAAAGACGCAATACAGCTGCAGCTTGCACACTGTGATAACAGTAATTTCAGGTTTTGGATGACTTAAAAAAAATAAAAAATAAAAAAATAAGCCAATAAAAACAACCCTACAAACCACCAAAAATACCTTCTCACCTCTCTTCTCTCACTGAAAAACCCAGGGACAGTATCAAGAGCATAAGCTCTTACTTAGCTATGTTAAAAAATACCAGCGTCACCTTGCTCCAGTGCCACCCTTTCTCCAAACTAAACAAATATGTTGCAATAATTCTTCCAAGTGAAAGAAAAGCTAAATACTTACTGACAACATGGAAATCTCTTTGCCCACTTTCCAGCATCGCTGCACAGGTCTCTGACACGCAGGATATGGTAGCCTCCACTTTGGGTTCCCAGTAGCAAAATTTCATGGCTGAACTTAAGCCAGGCAGAGCACAGCAAGAAACTTTGCTTTTAAATGCCTGCACCTTTCCCCCAGCTAAGTGACAGAAAGGACAAAAAATCAATTCACCAGAAGTTTGAAATTTCCTGTCATCAGAAAGCAAGATAGAGCCCTTCAGTTCACACATGAAAGAACCCGCCTGATTATATATCTTCTTTTCAAGGTGCTTTTATACTGCCTCCAATTTTTGAAGTTAGCCTATTACACCAAAGATCTTTCACAGCTGAACCTACAAGTGAAACGTCCCATTTGCACCAAGTTTAATGCTGCAAGGATGTAAGAAATACCACTATCATAACAAAGACCCACTGCCAAGCTACAATAAGGTCACAGAAGTGAACTTTATTGACTCAAAAGCTGTAGAAAAGTTCAAATGGTCAGGAGGAGTCGCATCCCTCCAGATTCAGCCTGTGCATGTGTGTGTATGGCGGGGTGAGGGTGGAAGCTGTAGTGAAATGTTATATAAATGTTAAGTTGAAGATGCTGCCTTAATGCTACGGTTATCTCTCTGGAAACTGCGGTATTAACAGGATATATCTGTCAAAACTGGGAGATTCAGGTTTTAAAAAAAGCAAATGTTGGCACTGGGTGTTCATCTGCTCCATTTATCGTGGATTGCTGAAAGCGGTAAAGGTCATATCACTACTTCTGCAGAAAACTCCTTACAAGTGGATAAACTTTGGCAATGGGAAAGAAAGGTCAGATCAATAATGCCATGTAATCTCTCAGAGCCCGCCAATGCTCACCATCTGAAAGGCTGCAAAGATTGCTTCGGTGCTGGAGCAGTTCCGCACATACAAGGGTACCGGCCACAGAAAGGATGCCATCCCTTCCACCACCCCTGCTGAGCTCTTGGTGGGAAAGGGATATGCACCAGGTGAATTTTAAACATGTAGTTCTCCATCAGACCCTTTGGTAAAGTGTTACAGGCAACCACAAACCAGAAAACCTAATCCTAGGATTTAAGGAGAGCTCTATTAAATGGCTCTCATAGGTAAGGGTTTTCCTTGGATCTTAGAGCACTCACTTAGTAGGTAATCCATTTTTATGGATTGACAGAGAAAGCCAACACCCAAAATGCAAAAGTACCACAACCCCAAAGCCGCACAATCCCAACGGGGGATTCCTTCTGGGGCTGGGAAGGTAACGATGGAGCTCTGATGCTCCCTTACGAGGGGGCTCATGGCCTCCTAAGTGCTAGACTAAAATTGCTGTACTCATCTATGAGCAGAGCCAAGCCCTTTTCTGCCCCAAAAAGGCCAGCCACAATGAAGAAGAGGAGATTTCCTTAGTGGTGAAATTACATTTTAAGTGTGAAATACCGAAAGGAAGCCTGGCTCTCATCAGTCAAGGCTCCCGTCCAAATCGGTATGGATTCCTTATAATTTATTGCTTTCAGGGCAGAATACAAGGAGCTATACAAATATTTGAATTTGTGTTATAAATATTACATCCAGAATAATGTTGGGTGCTTAGAGTAAAATGAAGGAATTTTCAAGGAGCTTTTCTTGCCTACTTGAGAAATCTAATGCTTAAAAAAATAAAAAGAAGAGGTTTCACTCGAATCATATGTTCCAGACTCTAGTCCCCATGCTGCAGGATAACAAGAACTATTTCTTGTTACAGTGCCACACAGTGCTGAGAAATACTTGTGTTTCAGCAGAAGAACTGACCGCTGGGAAAGAGCTACCAGGAGAAGAAAGTGCGTTGTTACAAGCACAGAGAACTTAATTATCACTAAATTTAGCACAGAGGCAATAAGACTTATTGAGAAAGTAAATGGATTTCTATTTAAATCTTATGTTTTCCCTTTCTAATTTCACTAGACAGAGAAGCAGTGTGTTGTATTTAATCAATACTTATTGGATCTACAGTAGATCCATCACTTTCCTTGCCATCATAATTTGGCTGTTGCACATTTTCAGAACCCGAATGTTGGTAGCACAGGCGCTGTGAGACACCCTGCAGTGACAGCCCTGCCCACGGTGCAGATGGAGGAGCTTTCTGCTGGCCCTGCTTCTTCCCACTGGTAGAACAAGCTTTTCTACCCTTAGATTTAAATAGAAGGACCTGGTGGGATAAGGTTGGAAAACACATTCATAAATCTAGGAAAGCACCTTTAAGATCCTTGCCCGTCTAGGATCCAGACACCTGGCTCTGGACACTGGTTATCCTTACAGCTCTTGTTATTTTGGCCCTGTTTTCTATTTTATTCACCAGCAGCTCAAATAGGGGTGTCTGGGTTAGCCCACCCCGGTGGGGAGAGCAGAGCAGTGAGGGGGGCTCACAAGGGGGACATGCTCCAGCACCTCTCCCGGCCGGTCTCTCCCATGGGAGCTCGGGTACAAGCACAGCCAGCCTCCTTCTAGGGCTGCCTGCAAGGACTACAGACCTCCCTGCATGGAGTTGCTGGGATGGGATCCAGTAGGAAACACCCTGTTGTAAGCACAAAATGCATGGTGGCAAGTAATTAGCGGCAGAGTGTGCTGCTGCTCGTCTCTTCAAAAGATCAGAGACGAACCAGGGAATCCAAGCCTGCATTATCAGCCAGGCCACCTCCCCGCAAGACCGATTTATCCCTCCAGCTCTTCCCCATCCAGCTACGCCGTGCCCAGGCTCTGGAGGAGCCAGGAGTGACTCTCAGCGTGCAGCATGGGGCCACGCATGCCCTCTCTTGTTATCCCTGCCACTGCCGCTCTGCTGACACGCTCTTCAAAGCCTGCCATGCAGAGCTGGCCTCAGAAGACAGACCCAACTTTGCCAGTCCATTAGCTCAGCAACATACAAGCTAATCCTCAAAGAAGCCAGCATACACTGCGAAGAGCGAGCCTGTTAAAGCACCGAGCTGCCGAGGCCCTCCTCCGAGCTTTGAAGCCCTCGATTTAACCAGCATCACTGCCTGAAAAGTGCTGCTGCTCCTCTGCCGTCCAGCAGCCGCTCTCCACAGCTATTAACACAGACGTGGCAGCCCAAGGTAAAAGCTCAGTGTCTCACAAATACCACTGACCCATTTCATTAAAAAGCAGTTTAATAAACGGCAATGGGATGAAGCAAAGCACTCAGTGCTACTCTGCAAGTTTGAGAACGGTAAGCAAAAAATAGCGCTAGGAAGCATTTATCCCTTCATCTTCCAAATAATTAGAAATACATTGCGTTATGCTTTTTAAATAGGCTGTGGTAATGGCTTGTGGGAATACAATCCAATGACAATAGTTTATCATGGTAAAGTCAGCTCTGTAGGGTTACGGTATGCCAAGTCTAAATGGGAACCATTTGTTTCCTTTCTGCATTGCAGCAGAAGCCGGCGCACTTTTTATGGGCGCATCGCTGACAGCCTCCAACTGTTATTTTTTTAAATTAAACACTGTGCCTGCCGAGCTAACAGGCGTGCAGCCACCGAGGATCCTCTCTAAGTTCCTGTAACCGTGCACACCATACTTCGTAGTAGCAGATAATAAAATTTGACAAAGCGTTCTGTAATTACTGCTCTGCTTTACGGAATATTACTAATACACGTGCTGTGCTGCTCTTATAATGAATGACACGTCACCGAGAGCCTGCTGCTGCTTCACACTGAAGTCACACAAAAGTAGCCCAGTTGAAGCGTATTAGTGGGTTTGCTGAAAAAACAAGAGGCTTTGCTATTTGTGCCTATGTTAAGAACAAAAACTCTCCCTCATCAGGTAGCCTTACAAGTCCTTATTCCCCCACTAGCACTGATTTCCATAACATGCTCTCATACCTGGGATCATACTCTTACCCTGGGACCTGCTGGGTGTGAAGGTAAGGCAGTAACTGCTTATAATGAGATGTATTGCTCAGAAAATGTATTACATATGCCATTAGCAGCTCTTGTGAGTGGATTCTTCTTCTCACCCAAAGCATCTGCTCTCACTTTCAGATACCAGGATGGTTGATGTGCTTGGGAGACAACAAATACTGCAGCTTTCCACCCCTGTAATTTTTTTACTTTTTTTTTTTTTTTTTTTTTTTTTCCAGGAATTGTTACGCACAGAATGGCCTCAGAACCCACCCTCAGCCTTGTGCCCTCCTCCCATATTTTTAAGACAGCCCTCGTTGCCCACAGCACCAGTCAGCCCTCCTGGTACTGACTGGCCCCGTGCACCCACAGCCCCAGCTACACCAGCTTGGCCCCTGCTGCTTCTTTGCAAGCTAACCAGCACCACTCTGGTCCTGATAACAAGGAGGTCTTCAAACTACAAAGTAGGTTTAAACAATTGCTTCAGTCCCACTAAATTAAACAGCCTATTACAGAAGAATAGCTTTACCACTGGACTGTAGCAGGTGAATAAATTTTCCCAGAGCAGGTTGGTTTTGTTCCATCAAACCCTCTCCCTTTCCAATGATACTCTGTCCCTCGCATTGCCCCGACAGATTTTTGTATGCATAACTTTTTCCAGATGGCAGATTCAGCGCAGACAGTAATTTACATAATTTAAATCTGCTTACTAGCATAAATTACATGACAACACACCACAGGTTTTCCTTCTAGCTCCCCATGCCGCTCTCCCCGAGGTCTCGGCGGTGCCCGTGTGCAGGGATGGAGCACACGTGGCCTCGGGGAGCACACGGGGCAGCTCCGCAGGCGGAGGAGCTGAGTCAGAAGATCTCTCGGTGGCCATAATTCATATCTGAATGTGCTCCAGGCAGCAACATTAGGTGTTAAAGTGAACTCCATTAGCAGACATAGCTGCACGGCTGCTTGGGTGCAAGAAGGTCAAGGAAATCCTCTGGTTACACAGTTGGATTTCCTCCCAAGCAAAAATACAAACTAGGTAATGTTCCAAACAGGCTGAAAAAAATACCCTTTAACACTGGTTATCTTCTTCCTTTCTGTCTGTACGCAAAATGTAGCTAATTCTTTATTATTTAAACAGCTTTAGCATTTAGAGCTCTGTTTATTGGCTTTCAAGAAAATGCAATATACCTCCCTGAAAATACTTTTGTCATTGAAACTATTGAAACCTATCTGTATAAGGTTTTGAATAGCACTTTGGTCTTCATTTGGAAAATCATGCTCCTGCAGCTCCAAATAAACTAAGAAAAATCTCAGAGAGCCATTAGGATCTTCAGGAGGTCAGACTCCCACTGCAGATGGGGTTTGGAAAGGAGGTCTGTGTCAAGACCAACATATTTGCTCAGACTTGTGCAATGCACACATGGGCACAGGTATGAAAATGTCCCTGTGATTGGCAAGTCAAAACTCACAATGGCTGAGGTGCATGATAAGTAAAACCAGAGCTATGTTTTGTTGAACGCTAAGGGCGACTGGCTGCAAGAAAGCCCAATTGCTCACTCTGAAAGAAATCGTGGACAAAGGTAATGCAATTATTCCCACTGAGCCTAAAATGAGAAAAAAGGAAGTGCTGAACACACGATTCAAGACTTTTAGTAGAACTACTTAAGCTGCACAAAAGTGACGTTAAAGCAGTGCAGAGCAAAGTGGCAACGCTCTCATGAGGGTCTGCTTTTCTGAGCCCAGGGGCAAGGAAAAGTAGGAACCACTTCCCCATAGCAGAGGCAGGTCTATTTGGAAAAAATTACAAATATCCAGAGATAGTTGTAATTAACTAGCAGAGATGTAACTTGCACACCTGCCTGTAAAGCTGGGATGAGCAGAAAGTTCTCAGACTTCATACATATAGCACAAAACTGATGTCAGGCTAAATGTCAGAATTAAAGGTTATTGAAATTAAATGCCTGAATTAAAGTAGCCTAACCCAAACACTCAGCCCCCTCCCACATTCTTGTATTTTTGTTTTTAAAAAAGCCAAAAACCTACACTACAGAACCCAGTTCTTCCTCCCCACCCTATTTCATAGGATGGGTTCATTGACAATAGGAAATATTCCACAAATAAATGTTTTGTTCCATTACAAGCCAAACTATTCTACAGATTGTCTTCTCCTCAATATTTGGTGAGGGACCAACTTCTTTGAACATACAGTTCAAACCTTACTCTGAAACATTTCTCCTCTTTCTGATCTTTCCTATATGCTCATCACAATATCATCAGTGCATTTCATTACCCCTTCTGGGGAAGAAATTGCCTTTTCTCAGAGTAATTCAGAGGTGAGAGCAAGAGCAATGTTTTCCCTTCATTTATGATATGCTGTCCATGTTGGGGAGGGAAGGAGGGAGAACTGGGGAACACTCAGGTGTACCCATGAATTTCAGTGTTGAGATGCAACTGGGAGTCCTCAGGCCCTAGGGTCATAAACTGAACATCCAGAAAACCACAGATCACACCAGGATTTCCAAAACACACGACTGGAGTGACCTTCACACAAGTGCTGTCATTGAGACAAGCTCAGAAGACAAGATCCCCTGGTTGCATTCAGATCATTAGCTAGGATATTGCTCTTCATCTGTCTGCAGACCCTTGTCTCGCCTACACACTTTCCAAGACCTGCAACAAGTGAAATAGTGTTGTGCCAGCTGTAACCTCCAGCATATTATAGCCCTGCTTTATCTGCAGGACTTGTTCGAACTCTGCTTCCCCCATCAGCAGAAGCCAAACTGAGATCAGGGCAATCTCCACTTTATAATTCAAAGCAACACATTGATCAGAAAAATGTGTGTCTGCATGGCCAGTTGGGATGAAATCACGCAAAACAGAAACTTACTGCCAAATATGAAGTTATTCACCTTCTAGAGAGCTCCGGTTTATATAGAACATAAGTTTCTGTCCTGAAATACACCCAGTAGCAACTGAAACATGAAAGCACTCAAAACAGAAATGTGCTGGCAAACATGAGATGCAAATGTACTCATTGCCAAAGAGTCCCACTATGTACAGAACATAAGTCTGAATCCCAAAATAATACCCAGTACCAACTGAAACACACACATTTCCCCACATTTTGCCTTGCTTCCTTCAATTTAGCAGCACAATGAAGCAATTTCCATAGTTAACATATGCACTATATTAAGGGTAGCCAAGATTTAACATTCTTTTGTTAATTTGGCAGAGGGGAAAGACACAATAGGAGAGAGCCCTACAATTTGCAGCCATCTGTGATACTGAAAACAGTAATAAACTTGAAAAGTGCTGTTATTATACATGTTATCACTCCTAGGAAGCCAATGTCTTCAAACATTTATGCTTTTTATGTCTAAATTAATGCTTCTTAATTTCTGTAGGAAGAAAGTGTTTTTAGACGTCTCTTCCTATTATATGACCATTAATCTTGTCCACTGGTTTGAGCTCCCGTAGTACAATACAATTTACACTGTCAGAGATCACTGGCTAAGTCATACTCATTTATAAATGTAAGACGCTAAATTACTTAATGCTGTTATTTTTGGGGTTGTGACAGGCTCCACTAGCACTCAGTGTCTTAGGCCACTTCATCTTCCCGCAGAGAACACCTCCCAGTCTGACAGGGCACATCTATCACTGAACTCATTGCTTTGCTTATGAAGTGAACCTGAAGTTTCGCGACTGACAATAAAACCAATATTTTAAATTAAAATGTGTGTAAGAATATTCATAGGCTTCTTAGAGTGACAGGTCGATATGTGATTGCATCCCCCACCCCCGCCTGGGTATGTTTGCTGTCCTGATGATGAATCTCCCATTTACCTTCTGCTGGGGAAAAATCACACAGACTTCTCAGCGTGCAAGCGCCACGGGTCACATCCATCATCCTCAGGCCTCTGTTTTACTTTTAATTACTCCGCTCCACTCAGGAACGCTACTTCACATCATAGACGTAAGGAGAATGTAGCTTTTAATTTGCAAAACAGCCATTACATTCCCTGCTTCAGTGACATCAATTTGCTGGTGCTCTTCATACTAAGCAAGAGATGATGATACCTTTCTTTCAGGCTTCACAAGAGGATAAGTTTGCCCAAAGTCACAATCACTTTACAATTAGTCGTATCCCATGTCCACATGTTTCCTGTGATGCTGCATTTAACTAAGGCCTCCACAGAGAATCATTTTCAATTAGCAGCAGGCAAAGTTATGGCTGCATGTTTTTAAATGGATAATTTAAGACTGATTGTTATGCATGGGACAGACATTTCAATTTGGACATCCCAGTTTAACATTACCCAGTGTGGCCTTTTGTTTTCGTGTGCAAGCAGACCTCATTTTCCTGGGATCAGAGGGATGAGGAGTTTGACACCAAACTAATAGTTTACTAAAACACAAACCAAAAAGTGGTCAGAGCAATGTCGTACTGTCGTCTCCTGAGCAGAAGCAAAATTTGAGACCTCAGTGTTGCTTCCCTCATGCTCCCAATACCAGCCAGGGCCTCTGCCACCCACCCACCCACCACCACGCTGCCCCAGCATCCATGGGCACCCCAATGAGCAAGTCTCCAGTCAGGCTTTGGGGGCACACATGTCCCCCTCAAGGAGCAAAGATGGTAAACAAGCAATAACAAAGGCACCGTGGGCCATCCAAAAAGCTTTCTGAGCCCAAGAAAGAGCTGGGAAAGTTGCCTGCTGACCCCAAAGGACTACTCTGATGGCAGGACCCATTCTGCACCCAGTCAGGTTTTCCCACCCATCTCACTAAAGGAGGATGCAAAATCATACCAGGCTAGCAACCAGACAAGGCAACACAAGAGAATGGTTGGCTTCAGCTATTTTGGTTACATTTGAAAATCACCAACAGAACTTAAGCAGCAAAAACCCACTCTGTCAACACCTGCAGCAAGGCTGACTTCCATCTCTGGGAGAGGAGCCTACCCGCACAGCCTGCCTTCAGTCTCACAAAAACAGGTAGGGCATGCCAGACAGGTCTGATGGTCACAAATGGATCTTAGAAAGCCAGAGGATCATTCAGCTGCTGTGTGATTTATGACAGTATGTCAGATTTACCACAAGAATTAAGCCCCAAAAAAGATATACTTAATTTTTCCTGTGACACTGACATCTTTTCTTAGAGTTATATTAAATACTCTGAAGGGAATTTCCAATGCTCTCAGTGTTTGCCTTAGCCTGTTCCTGGGAAGGTTAACAGAAAAATCAGCATTAACCTCAGTGAGAACAAGAAGCTTTTGGGTTTCTGTTCATCACTTTACTTTTTGTTTGTTTGTTTAAAGCTCTTACACGATGAGATCCCACATATTTTGTGCATCACATTTACACACCTAAAATCCAAATGAGTATTGTATAGACCAGACAGTGACAATAACACGTTTCCCACATGAAGCACAGCTCCACAGCAGCTCTAGCACTTGACTTGGTACAGAAGGGCCAGGAGTTCTGAGTATTTCAGCGTCTGCAGCAAGAACCAGCAGGAGCAGCCTCATTCAGCAATAGGACAGACCTGCAGGGGTGATGCTTCCTAAGGTGGGAAATAACACTGCTCTGCCACTTTTATTTCCATATAAATCAAAACTTGTCCTTCCAGGAGCGCTGCTGGTACCAAATTGCCCTCGCACAAGAAGCTTTTGCTCAAGGAAAATAAATTCTTTGAGAGAAGATACGCCTAAAATGCAGTAAACTTTTACCAGAATCAAGACTATTTGCCACAGAGAGCAAATGCAGAATCACCTGGAATAACTCTCATCCTGCAACAACGTATTTCCATAGAAGCCCAAATTGCAGATATCTTAAACAAAAGCTTGCTTAAAGAAGTGCTCATGTATTCAGAAATGAGCATATAAAATTCTTCAAAATAAGTTAAATTCAAGTGGTTTAAAGTATTAATGGGAAGTTTATCCAGAGTGCCTATATATTTCTCAAAGTAGCTGGTTGATTTTTTTTTTTTTTAAAGAAGAAACTAGCTTAGAAAAACATAGTCCAATAGGGTTTAAATAAATGTAAATAATATTCTGATAAAGGATATAATGGAGGTAGTTGAGGGGTAGTTGAGCTGATGGCGTGAAAATGTATTCCCTGCTTGAATATCCAGACTTACATGTGCAGCATTCAGGAATAAAATGAGCAAAACTTTCACAGCTTGGGCTCACAGACTCCATGGTAGTACTTCTATTATTGATATAGAGAAAGGGATGAGCAAAGGGGCGAGATCGCAGATGGTAACAGCAATCAGTCAAACCTAACAGAGACCATAAAGAACACAAACTGGGTGAGCTTGAGGCCAGATTAAACGCACTGTTAACAAATTAAACACAAAAGAAACTGGAGGATATAATCAGATTTATTTGCAAACCTTGTCTGATTTTAAGTTACTTGCATTGTGACCTGAGAGATACAAAATAAATAAATAAAACTCAGAACTAAACCAGAGAGCACCTATGCTCCACACAGCGCCACAGACAGGGCCCTGCCAGGTAGGGAAGGGAAGGAGGAGGACACCAGCCCAGACCCCTCACATCACTTTTGCCTCTGAAAGCAACACTTGTGTGGCAAGAATACTGGATCCAGGATGGCTCACAGAGAGGCAGCACTCTGGAGACAAGTCACCCCAGTGGCCAAGCTCTGGAGAAAGCTGCTCCTGCCAAGAGGAAGTGCTGGAGCAGTAGGCACAGGCTGCACGATAGCCACACAGAACCCCAAACCTGCAGCTCCAGCAAGAGCCAGATTGTTGGGATGCAACAAAAGGAAAATAAGAAGAACGGTTTTTTTTTTTTTTTAATTTCCTCCTGAAGATTGCACACTGCCAGTAAAATGTACATAATATCTGATAAATCTAGATGGCTAGACGATATAGCAATTGTATAAAATGTAATAGATGGTGAGCTCATTTTTAACTAAGGATGAGAAATGCCGTCCTCGGTAATTGCATGAAAATCTTGGAATGGTAAGGAGAGAAAGAGCGAGGAGAAAGATAAAAATAGAGGGAAACTGACATCAAAGGTTCCAATTTTACTATTTCTATTTCTTCTTTCCTTAACCTTCAAGTAATTTGAGATGGGAAGAAATCTCTCAAAACAGAAGATATCATTCTATATTAGAAAAAGAAAAATCAATGTTTTTCAAATGGCAGTTTATAAATTTATGATTAACTTACACAATCTCATACAGTTTTAGTAATTTGCAAGATACTTCAAAGACAATATATTTTTATTTAAAACCTATAAAGCAAAACACCAAATGTCATGAAACTCAATTAAAAAAAAAAAGATTCTGAACAGCAGTAAACATTGGTGTTTTATTTGCCTTTGGGCTTTTGTGCCTTTGGACTTCATGTTTGTAAGCTATCCTCTGCAAACAGAGAAGGACAGAAATATATTTTTTCATTAAAAGTGTGAAGCAAGAAGTCACATCAACAATAATCCAACCCTGTGAGCAAGTCTGAGGCAAAAAGCCCTGCAGATCTGCAGAGTGTGATTTTAGCCAAGCTTTCCTCTCCATTATTTGCTGTGATTTTTTGGGGGGGTGGTTGTTTGTTTGTTTTGAGATGGCATAAAGCTACTCTGAAACCTGCCTTTGAGATTCACACCAGAGACCTGAGGACAACCTCCTGGCTTGACAAATAAGAGCTGTGGTTACATTATTTTACTTACTGCTGCATTCACCATTTGTTTATTTGTACCGATAAGGGTAGCTTTATTTTATTAATGATGTACTAATTGGAAGTGTCACATGAAAGAATTGGACAAATTAAGAATTTTGGATCTGGCTTTAAAATATTCTGGAAGTCCTCAGAAAGAGTACCAAACTTTACTGGGTTATACCACTGCTGTTAGCAGCCAGGCTTATGCTACTCCTGAAACACAAACATTTTAATTTATTGCTTTCCACTAGGCTGAGAAATGTAAGGGAGGCTGCTTTGCCAGTCAGCTCCCACGTACCAGAAAGCCTACCCCTAGCCCTAAAAGTGAGAGCAGAGATTAGCTCACCCTCCCAGGGAGTAACTTCAGTGCCTTCTTGAGCAATGACTTTACATTAGCTGCTGCACAAACCTGCTTAATGAAACACTAAACGCGTGAGGGCTGGCGGTTGTGAGGGAAGGTCGCGCCTGTACTGCCATTATTCAGCTACACTCAATTGTGCCTTCGGAAGCGGGTTAACAAAATCTCATTGCTCAAAAAGCCTTCGGAATGACTTCGCTTTCAAAGCTTTGCACTCTGGGTTCCTAGAGAGCCCAGGTATGCAATTTTTCAGAAGAGAAATGCCATTTGGTAATTAGCTTAAGTGATGCAATTTTCTTCCAAGAATAACAATGCTGGCTCGTAGCATCTGACGGCTGGTGACCTTTGCAGCTGCAGCTTCGTCCTGGAGAAGGACACGAGAACAAAAAGGGGAAGAGAAGCCCTACAGCTGGTGACACAGGCACTCCCTCATATCCACAGCGGGTACCAAGAGGTTGGCAATGGGAACAGCCCACAAAGAACGTCACCGTAGTTCTCCTTTGCTGTTTACAGCTTGTGACGCTCTGCCACCATCTATTACCACTGAGCTAGCATTCAAGATTTTTTTCCCTTGATATTTTATGAGAGTAATTTCTTTCCTGGGTTAAATAGGAAAGCCTGCAATATCCTATGTTGTGCGACCAGCAAAAAGCATAAGCAGTCAGCCCTCGAGCCCCTCCACAGGAGGGCCTGACTGGAGCTCAGGTGCCACCTCAGCAGCTGCTGGTTATTCAGCAGGGTCAGTGTTGGTTATTCAGAACTGGTCAACCCAGAGAAGAGTGCACTGATGAGGAATGGAAACCACAGGGGCTGCTGGGCTTGCTGCACACACACAAATAGCCTGTTTCCGAACTGACACGAATTCCGATCACCAGGCCATTTGTCGAGGTGTGACTGCCATCCTTGCCACTTCCTGGTGAGGGCCGCTTTGGCAGGCAGCAAGCGTAATCACCAGTCATTTCTGCTGAAAGATTTCCAAGCCTAATGTTTCTGGGATTATGCCCAGGATGGCAAGAGGAAGATCAATCTCAGCTACCTTCGGTGCGGCAGAAATTGATGCAGGGATATCTGCCAAGAGGCAACCTGAGGCAGCACTGCAGTAGATGTTAACATGCCCTAATTTGTTTCATGCTCATCAAGAATAAGCAAGATGCACTAAATTAACATACCAGACTTAGGGCTCACTAATGTGGGTGAGCGTACGGCAGAACTTGTTGGGGGGAAGGGAGGAGGGAACAGTCATTCTGACACGATTTTCCTCATCTCTGGTCATTCTCAGAGCTAACAGTTATATGAATCTGCATTGTTGTATGTATTTTATCATTGTATAAAGGTGTTTCTGGTCTAGCTAACAAAACTAGTACAGAAAAGGCTACAAAAGGGAAAGAAATCTCCTTAAAGGAAAAAAGTATCTTTCAGTCTCTTATGAACTGATTTTACTTTTCCTTAGGAGCTTAAAAAGCACTCTTATCAGACTAGAAACAACTTCTATTTTCTATAACCAAAAGCCTCCATCCTGACCAGCTGTAACCACAGATGCCTCTGGACATGAGCCGCACAGCCCTTGCCATTTACTTCCTAACAAGTACAAGCTGATTGCAAGCACCTGGAACAGGACGTATGCTTCGGTACAGCTTATCCAGCAGGAAAGCTGGGGCTTTAAAGGACAAGGACTAATAATCTACAGAGGGCATCCATCAAAAGCATATCCAAAGATTATTAAAAATTAATATCAGGCTTTACAGTGCTACACCATATCACATCTCACTCAAATGTTACTGCAGAGCAGCTTACAAAAAGTATTAGTTTATCTGCAATTAAGTTGACTGCGGGTAACCCCTGCAGCTGTTGGCAAAGCACAGCCCTTACCCAGCATATCTTTGGTGCAGAAACTGAAAAACACTTTGCCCTGGAGCTACAGAGGGAACCAAATCCCCTGCTTCGGCTCCCCAGTTTGCCTGGGCAGGTCCTGCCCAACCTCAGCACCTTTCCCCTTCCCACCACAGCCTGGGGAGGAATGCTGCTCACCAGAGAGCCACGGGGTAAACGCAGCAGCACTCCAAGTCCAAAGGCAGGGAGTACTGGAGAAAAGCGCTCACCCAGAGGATGTTTCTATAAGCCAAGTTACATATTTTTCCCCCAACACATTTTAAGGCACAAATGTGAAATATAAATAGCTACAGGAGAACCCTCACCTGCAACAGGGTGCAGCTCCCCCAGCCCTACCAAGAGAGGGTTCTTACCTTTTTTTTCCCCACCTCCACTCTGGCCCAAAGGACAACCTCAGCATCCAGCAGCAGAAGGAGAAAGCTGCCTAGCCCAGTTCCTCGAGCCACCAGCTCTCACCAGGGGCCAGGCAAGGAAGGAAGCAGCAGCAGGTCCCACCCCACTGCCAGGTTCCTGCAGCCCAGCTGGGGCTCATTACAGTCCGGGCAGGTGAAGCAGCAAAGTCATTACAACAGAAGTCTTGCCTAGTTCTGGCTCCATGCACTTTCATAAACCCTTGGGAGGTGAAGTCAGGATTGCTGCAAAACTAAACCTTGTTTCAATACCCTGGATGGTTCAGCTTGCTCTTGCTCCTGTGCTGTTTGTCAAGGAGAAAGTTCAGCACAATCCTTTCCTGGGGGGAGTGGTGGGCTCACACCACTGTGGCTTGTGCTGGTCATACAAAGTGTTTGCACGAATACATTGTGGTAAATCCATAAAGTGATTGGCAACCATGCGGCCACCCCTCGGACAGGCGGAGGGCTTGGGAGCACTTTCCTGGGAACACCTCCACATTTAAGTAACTCAGCTGTTTTCAGATGTCAGTTAAAATCAGGCATGGAGGGCTGATTGCACCAATCTCCACATCCAGATACAATATTTGCTGACCTGTGCAAGAATTACTGGAGAACTTTACTATGTTCTCCTGATTTTATCAGTCTCATTTCTTACCAGGAAGGTTGGACGGCATTGCTGGAGTTGAAATGCACCTCGGCTACGCTTTGCATTCAACAGTTCTGTTGAACGCCTACATTTTATAGGTGTTTTAAACACTTATAATTTAATAGCCCTATTTAAACACCTCATTGAATTCTGAAAATAACTTCAAGTTTTACTACAAATTTCTTTTGCCATGGAATGGTAATAGAGATTTAAAAAATGAGTTGCCTGATCCAATACGTGCCATATTCATTCAGGGACAGAGCTTGTCACAGCTCTTTTTTCAGTGCTAATGCAGTAAAGTTTCATTTGCCTCCCTGCAGAGGGTATTTTGCATACCATAAAAAAAGACCCTACAGCAGGAAAGTTTTCCTCTGTTCAGCATAACTACGCCTTTATCATCTTTTTCATTATGTCTCTTCATAATATGATAAATAATTCCTCTCCCTTCCTCAAAAACTGAACAGTTTCAGACTGCTGAGTTGTTTTTGTTCCCTGCCCTTCCCTGTTTAGTTAAGCTATACATATTTCACTTAGTTTCTTCCCAAAACCCAGCTCCTTTGAGCCATCGTGGCTGGCGGGAGGACTGCCCGCAGCTGGGGGGCAGCCAAGGTGGATGCTAAAGGAGAAACGCCATCTTCAAAGGCAGCCACACTGCCTTGAGGCCTGCTGCTTCAGGGTATCTGTACACACAGGACACAAACCTCCCATGCTCACAGCTGGGAACTTCTCTCCTTTTAGCCTCCCAACAGCACTGTCTAGATGGGCCAGTCCGATTTAATGGCCCATTTCAGCCCCTCCATACAAACCACATCACGTTAGTCTGGTTCCACCAACGCTATTTTATCACTGCTCACAGCTTTCCTGAGGACTGGTTTAGGTTACATCTATCTTCACTTGCTTGACATGCCTTTAAATGAAGTATCCTCTAAGTCCAATTGACTCTGTCTTTCTTACAGATATATTGAAGAAGAGAACTCATCATTGCTCCTGCCCAGCAGATATTTCCCTTAGCACTGCTTTTTCTCAAAAAACAAACAAACAAACAAACAAAAACATCATATACTCTTTGAAGAACCCAACCTTACCAAGAGAAAATGTCCCCGCATCTAACCTCTGCTGGATTCAGAGGCAGCAGGGCCCACCTCCTCCGTCGCCCGACCAAAGCCCGGTTAAACTCCTGACAGCGTTGTTCTGTGAGAAATGTGAATGTTACGTCTGGCCTTGCAGTGGGTGGTTTTGCATACTGTATTTATGCATCAAACCTGTTGCACAGGAGCATATTCAAACTTGGATAAACACATATGAGGCTGCCTTTGGGTGGGCACCAGGCTCTGCGAGGCTCTTGGACAAGGACAAAGAAGATGAGGTGTGGTGCTGCTGTGTACCACGATGATGGCGAGCGGCATCAGGCAAGGCCCTGGGGCTGCACTGCTACAGCCCAGGCTTTCCACATGTTCAATGCTGCTTCTGCAGGGAAGCGTAGCTACAGCTGCATGTCTGTGTGAAGCTACAGGCATTTTGAAACAATACCACATCACCTTCAGAGAGCACACAAACAGTGCTCTTTGTTACTGTGTTTTTCTTGGCATCTAGGGAAATTGCTGCAAATACACACATTTTTCTTGAACTTGGTCATGTTTCTGTGTTTCAGGTCCACACAAACTTTTAAACACGAAAGAGATGATCTAACTCATGGGGTTATAGATTGTCCTCTTGGATTTACTAAAATTACATGAATCCACAAACCACAAGAGCAAGAACCTGCAGAACCCTTAAGCAAATAAACGTGGAGTTTTAACAGGGCAGGGCTTTAAAGCAAGTGAGAGTCATGTATAGCATCTGTACTTTGAAATGCATGGTGCAAGCAGGTGAAAAGAAGTATTTGACACCATATTCGAGGCTTTACAGGGCTACTTTGTGAACATAGAGTGAATTCCAGCATCTTATTGCTAAAGTAAATTATTTATGTACTTTTCTCATTTATATGACTACCTATAGAGCTCATCAAGCCTATCAAAAGGCTGAAAAACTTGAAACAGGCAGTAAAGGGAATAAAAATATATTCAGCTTCAGGTAAATTAGATATTCCTAATGCATTCTTTTTTCCTGTGCAATTTGGCAAATTAGTTTACATTGTCTGACAAGTTGTCCTGGAAAACATAAAAGCTCAGATTAATTTTAGCTTTGTAGGGATTATAATTCAATATTTGCTTATTTATATCCACCCACACTAGAGCTAAGAGCCATATCTTCTGTGCCGTGTCAGATACATCAATACCAACATGCTAAACCTCCTCCTCCTCCTCTCCCACTGAATTACGAGGAGCAGAGGATACCACGCGGGGAGGTGTCCCCCCGGGCAGGATGCAGCCTCACCTGCTGCCTCCGGGCCCTGTGATGAAATGCCTGTGCTACCATCCACAGGCAGCTTTAACACCGATGGGTTGTCTCAGAAATGTCTCCATCTACTATCTCTCTGCAGAGTTAATAGCACCTTGTTTTATTTGTTACCCTGTGGTGTTTACATGTATTCGTTTCCATGCATTGCATTCTGATGGATAGCTTTTTAATGATGCATACAACATTTAAGTGGTCTGCTTGTAGGGAGAATAAAATGAAAAAGCCTCATGGGCTGTTTCTGCATTGTAGTGAAATGATGTATAGTTTTGCACCAGGTGTAAGCTGGTCTTGGGGGAAATGTTTCTAAAGGAAGAAAACCAGAATCTGATCTAAAAAGAGCTCTGATGTTAAATGCATAAACTAGCCCCCTGAAATAAATCTTTGCCTATTACAACTATTTTTTCTTTTTCTTTTTTTTTTTTTTTCTTTTTTTTTTTTTTTTGGCATTCCTAAGACAATAATCAAAGATTAATTACTTCATTTCTTTGACCATATTCACAGCCAGGATTGGTCCACGCAGCATTTCCTGGATGACTTCATACGAATCTAGCAGTCTGTCTGTACTGCACACGGCAAAATCTGTGAGGTTTTACATGTTGACAAACAGCTGAACTCTGGGCTACAGGAGCCCTACATTGATCTGCTTACCGTTCAAGGGCTTGTAGTTAGAATAGCTGAAATGCCTACTGAATACCGAGGCTTAAAAGCCCTGTAGGGTTACCCCATGAACCATAGCCACGTTTTTTTTTTCTCCAATAATTTCAGAGCAAAAATAAAAGAGCAGTTAAACCTAGAGGAATTCTGCAACAGCAGCATGACCACTGCCCTCCGAAACCTCAGGCATTTTTCTGAGCACCATTATAAATCGTTATCACATGAAGATGCTCTCATTTCTGAGCCTATAACATAATACAGTCTTAAATTTCAGTTTCCCTCATAAACTTACTGCAGCTCTGTGCACGTTATGAATTGCATCTGCTAATCTGTGTTTGTGCAAGCCTCCTTATCTAAAGGAAAAAGTGCTGCTTGATTTAAGATTCCTCGAGGAAATCTGCCTGTACATCTCTGGCTGGCAAGTAAAACAAACAGCATCCATGTCCCAGTAGGCATCCACCACCCCCTGACATCGCTTCATTTAATTAGTTCTAAGGAAACTCGTCTATCCGAAAGCTCACAAAGCTGCACAAGAGAAACGCTTCAGTATTTATTTAGAAAATGAAATACATTACCAGGCGCATTGTGAAGTTTCTGAGTCACCTGCAGGGAAACGAGAGAGAAATCTGACGTTCACGCAGTACTCCTGACTGTAGCGGCGCCCAGGCTGGCTTGTACAGAATAGCAGACGAGAGCGAAGCTGCAAGCCTTGGAGTTGAGCTCACTCTATAGGCATCAGAAAACCTCAAAGAAAAAAAAAAAAAAAAAGCCAGAGCGCGAGTGAGCGAGCAGCCCACAGACAGTGAGATGAGAAACTTCTGGCAACTCTCCAGCACAGGAATGAATTTGCTGTCATTCAGAGACATATAGCCATGGAAATGAAGGGAAACTCGGATTTACAGATGGGTCTGGATCCTGCTCTAATCGTTCTGCAAAGATGTGCAGGTTGCAGCTCGGCTCGTTTTATAGTGCTCATCCAGGAACAATGCTGGATCAGAAATTAACCAGCACGGTAGGTGCACACACACACACACGCACGCACATATATATATATCTACAAGCCAGGATGCCAGCACAAACTTCTAATGGGTGATTCCATCAGCTATTTGCTGTGAAGGTTATTACGTCTGGCACGGAGGTAACTCAAATTCCTTTTCTGTCTCCAGGTGGATTCACAGTGGTTCACAGTGCTCTTTAGGCACAGAAGCAAATTTGTTTTCAGGGTTTTCAGTAGCACCAGGAAGCTAAAATCCATTTTATAAAGATAATTCACATGTTTTCAAGCACGTGGCAAAAGTGTCAGCACATTGAGACTGAGCTTGTCCAAATATTTATGCTTTTTAAGCCAATAGAACCAAAACACCCAAGTCCATAGTTGAAATAACCAGAAATGCTGCTAGTCACAAGTTTTTCATGCTCAAGTCAGAAGACTCCATAAGGCAGAGGTAACCAAGATCACTTGATGCGTACACCTGAACTTGTAGGAAATGTAAAAAATAAAAATAAATGTTTTTCATGAAAATGGGTAAGTTTGGTGTTTCGCTCTGAACCCCAGCCCCAGAACGTCTCAGGAATGCGCAGCCTGCTGTGTTTAGATATTTTGCAGGCATGTATGCAAAATGAATGTCAACTCATAAAAAAATCTGTAAATAAACACTTCCTTGGCATGAAAAGGGAAAGGAGGCGCCACACAGTGTGGGTTAAACTGTGTAGCCAAATTCAGCTTCTTTTATTCCCTGCACTGATAATGCACTAATTTAAAATCTGGTTACAAGTTCAGACAGTGTCTTGGTAAATATAGCTACTAATAATTACAGCTCTCAAAATTAGAAGGAAGGTTCCTGTAGATTTGGATTGCTTTTAATTTAGCTAACAAAGAAGAGTAAGAAGTCAAGCTAGGCTAAATAACTGGAGGGATTCTCTATTGCTTGTTTTCTTCCTATTAATAAATCAGTCCTCTGTGGGAAGAAAATCAAACAGTAACAAACAAACATGAATTCATTAGTGACACAGAAAGCAGTGCCGAGGAAAACAGATCTTCAAGACAAAGAGCAAAGTATTTGCCTCCTATTTTTGGATACACAGAAGCAGCAACATCCTTCATATCAGCATGGTGCGACATTGGGTTCATCTCTGGTTTTCAGACCCAGTCCTGCGGATGGGGGAGACGAAAGGTGCCAGCTGTGCCCACATCAGGCTCACAAAGCTCCTGGTGGCTGTCGGGCACCAGAGCCCTGGTGTCCCCACTGCTGCAGCACAGGGAGCGTGTTGGGGAGGTGGGCAGGGGGAGGCAGCCCAGCCACCACGATGCAGCCCCCAGCATGCAGCTCCCAAAAGCTTGCAGTCTGGCTTGTGTTGCCCATGGGCACTTTTCCCCAGGGAATAAGGGTCTTTCTGCAGATGGATAGCCTGGTGCTCATGGCATCATTAGCCTAACAAAGTAGGGACGATCAGGCATTTCAGACCATGAAGTGCTTCATCCAGCCACGTGGCCAAAGCGGTGATTTGGACAGTACATGTACTGCCACGGCCAGTTTGGTGCTGGGAGCTTTGTCTAAAACCATTGGCAAACTGCACTTTGAAGACGGGGCTCAAGGCTTTTTCTGCAGAGTGCAGGAAATGGGATGAGTGCAGAGGCAGATGGAGCACCGATGGGAGGAATGGATGGCTGAAACCTGGAAAATGTTGCACCTCCAGGCTCCGTCAGAGCACGGGGCAGAGCAGAGGGAGGGCAGCTGGGCTGTCTGCTCCCCTGGGCACATGGGCACCTTGCAGATGCTGGGAACAAAGCAGGACCTTCAGCCCTGATTGATTTGCACCACTCTGGTGACCAACACAAAGACCGAGGAGCCAGGTCCACTATCTGCAAGTAACCTCAGCCAAAACTAAGACAAAGCATCGGGACTAGAAAGATAGATGAAAGCTCTGATTGCACAGAGGAAGCAATGCCTGGGAGACCTGGGAAGGGGAAGATCATACATCTTATTTTGCCAGCTCCCTGACTCTGCAGGTGCCTTGCACTGCCATGGCACAGCAAGGCCCCATGAGGCCTTTCCTCACGCGGTACCTGATGTGCCCTGACCTCCAGCCCTGCAAGTCCATCACCACCTCACGACGAGCGGGAGGAAGAAATATTCTGCAAATATCCCATCCCCAGCACTGCTCCCTGTTGCAGTGTTTGTGCATTAGCACACCTAGTTCTGACAACTGTTTTGGTGTGTGAAAGGAAACACGGACTTTTCTGACTGGGAGGATGCTGAAGCTGTCACAACCCATCAGGGCTGCAAGCTCCATGGTGCTGTGCCAGCACAGAGGTGTGGGAGCATTAGCTACACAAGGGATTTTCATGATCTAGAGTCTGTCTAAATTATATATAGCACTGAAAGTCTGAGATGTGTAACAAGTTAGTACTTTTTATTAATTTCTCCTTTGCCTCCATGGGACCAAAGAGAGATCATTACCAATAATTAGTGAAAGTTGCCGGGCTGATGAAACACATTTTACTCCGAGCTAATGCCATTTTTGTATTATTTTTGTTGCTGTTTTTGTATTTGCTGCCTGGCAGTGCACTGTGCACATCGCTTATCTTTGCCGGTGTCCCCACAATCACACCGCCCCAGCTCGCAGCTCCAGCACTTCATTTAGTGGGACACAAAATTATTTTCCCCACAGCAAAGACAGAACTCAAAGCTTGGACTGAAACTACATTAAGGTCTCCGTTACACATCCTTTATGTGAGATGTTTTTCCCTGGGCTTTGGATTTCTGCCCCAGACCCTTCATGAAGTGCCCTTCCTTCCCTCACTGCCGACTGACAGCCTCCACCTCCCTCCTCCAAGCAATCTCTCTAATGACTAAAGCAGAAAGAAATATTGATAGAAACAACAAGGAAAATGTCTTCTGCACTTCTCCCATGCTGTCAAAAACTGGGCAAGACAGCTTTGCCTAGCGTTATGCACTCTGTCACAAGGATTTGCATTTCACCAGTTTTCTGAGCTTTTGTTCATAATCACCTTTTTGCATTTTGAAACAGAAATAAAAAACAAAAACAATTCAGAAGAAGAAAGAACAAAGTATACAGCAATACTGCACCCCAGCTGAGCCCCCTCACGTGCCAGTACCTGCACAGAGAAGGAAAGTGACTTTCTCGTGGCCTCACCATGAGAAACCTGGGTGGCTGGGGCTCCACATGGACATGAGCTTGTGCCTGGATGCCAGCCCCAAACACCCGATGTCACCCGTTGCTTCTCCTTCCATCCATGCGACCCAAACTGGGCAACACACAGCTACACAGCACCTACGGAGGCAACTTGCACAAAATCTTTCCCAGTCACGATTACAGAGGAAAGGACAAGAGGACTTTCTTCTTCTCAAGGGAAAGAAGCTTTGGGTGTCCTCAAATAATTATACTGAATTGTTCTATCTGTGAGATAATAATAGGCCAATAGAAAAAGATCTGATTTTTATTATCCAATTTTTATCAGATATTAAAATTAACTGCTGGTTAATGTAAGTTAAAGAAGGCTAGGCACAATCAGGCAAGGAGGACCTCTTTCTGTGAGGATGTTAGGTCCATCAGAGGCAGAACCTGCTCCCTTCCCTCTTCCTGACATCCCTGTCCCCTGTGGATCCCGAGGGACCACCATGTGCCTGCAGTCTCTAGGCCTCAAGCAGGAGCTGGGCACATCTCACCCCGCTTTGCTGAGCCACCCATGGGACCCACAGCTCCTCCTGGGCCCCTGGTTCACTGCCGGTGAATGGGGACCTGTGGGGTCCATCCCTGCCACCTCAAAGCAGGAGGGGAGCAGACTCATGTCCCGTGCGCTGTGTCGATGCATCTTCCCAAGGCTGTAAGGCTATGTGGGGAATTGCTCCATGGTTTTAGCCAGCACAGGACCTAACAAGCAGACTTTCAATGTAATCTGGTTTTAAAAGTCTTGAAAGGCTGGCTAAAATATGCTTATTGTGTACTAAAGAAAACGTATCCTATAAATAGCATATTAATCTTTTATGGAGATCAGCTATGGCTGGAGATTTTCAGCTACACACTCCTAGAATGCCAATGGAAAAGGAGAGCAAAGCTGGCTCTGGCCGCTCAAATCCCATCCCTCTGGGGAGCTAATTAGCCAGGAAGCACTTGCTGAAATTTTTCAGCAATCTCTTATTACCGTATCTGTTTGTGACTTCAACTCCTGGATAACGTAGCCAAACAAAAGCTACTGGATGGCTCCAACAGCCTTCAGACTTCAAGGAACAGGCTTTAATATAGTTAAAAATGCAATTACTGAACTGCCTCTCTGATTCAAATATTTTGCTAAACAGAAGTTCTCTCATCCCGCCCGCGCTCAGTCGCTTCCAGACATATTTACCCAACAAAAAGGGCCCTGCATCTGGCTCACTTTGGCAGTACCACCCCGGGGTATCGGTCTGAATCTGTAATTCCTTTCAGAACTGCAGGTTTCATTTTAAGCCTGGAGAACATGGATTCCTAGAGTGCACAGATGTTTGCAAAAGACACCAGTGTCATCATGGCATGTCATCATATTCTGGTGTTACACACGGGTTTCCGTGCTCTTCTCTTACTGCACCATCCAACTTTGGCTCCTTGGGAGATGTCCCCAGTGCCAGGCATTCATTTTGGTGGATGGGAGGAGGATGCCTGGGGAAGGTGCTGCTACAGCAGCTATGGGGCTTGCCCCTTGTCCTGGGGCACATGCAGTAAAACTCCTCTTCTGGTATGTAGAGCCTCAGCCCCAGCTCTCCTACTCGCTGCTTCCAAACCCTAGGTTTTGCCTCAGGTTGCCTTGCTTGGATGAAAACAAAACAAACAGACAAAAAAACAAAAAACAAAAAACAAAAAACCACACAACACAGAACAGATTTCTCCTATGTCATGTTTGAATTAGAAGTATTGTGTATTTGAATAAGCTTTTATGATTAAACAGCTAATATCAAATGAAGCAATTTCACATAGAAACACCTGGCAAAGACTGGATTTGGAGAGGGAAGCACCTGGAGGGGATTATGCGTGCTCCCATCTCCATCAGCAGTTACCTTCAGTGCCTGCATTTTGGTGGCATGAAATCCCCCTTCCATCCTATCTTCAGCTTACTAAAACCCAGTGTTCTAGAAGACTTTATTGCCTAAAGCAGGAAGGGGCTTTATTTTCTGAAAACCACAGCTGGTAACACAGAGCTAGAATTTAGTTTCTAAAAGCAAAGGTAAGTGGCTCCAGACCTAATTTGCAGCTCCCCGTGGCTCGGTTGGGGAGCTCGGGCTGATTGATGCACATGTAAAGATTTACAATGCAAAGCAAAGAATTACTGATTAAAAGGAATCCACAGCATTTCAGGACCTTAATGAGTTGCTGGAGAAAATTAATTTCCATCTGTAATATATGCAGAGACTATGAGGAAATCTTAGAATTTAATTAATCACAGCATTAAAAAGTTATTTGATATAATTGTAAGTAAATACTGCTTAATTATTCTTCTAACACCACAACTAATTTATTTGGAAGTCATTTCCCATGGCACTGTTGCTGGTTCGGTTTGCTATGTATTTGTTGGTTCAGCCACAGTTTGACCAATTTTTAAAATAATGGTACTTTTTTGAAATAATAGTACATTTTCAACATCTCCATTGCTAAACCAACACATTTGTAGCACAAAAGCCCCTTATAGCCTAAGGGCAGTATGGTGCAAAGCCCAGCCTGGCTAGGAAAAAGCAGCAGAAATAACATAGAGTCAAAGTAATTTCTCTTTAAAGTCAGCACTGTCATTCCCACCCCTTTTATTAGTGGCCATTTGTAATTAAGTCACCTGCCCAAGACCCATTTCAGTGACGCTTCCATCCCTCTGATTTGCTTGTGAATCCTGCTCTATCTAAAGCTTTACAGTGCTCTTTCATTTGAGAGGCTTCTCAGAGCAATGCGTAACACTACATTGAGTGAACGATGCGTTTTACAAGCTCATTTATCTCAAAAAATATTTATTTTGAAAGTCCTTGCACTGCACAAGGAAGCAAGTGGAAGCACTCTGCAAGCATCTGTCTTCCCGCCGGCTGCTCAGAGAGATGCCCTTGCTCGTTTTAAGTGCCATCCCCACTGACTCCCACAGAGCTTACATCAAATCCAGACATCGCATTTGTCAGTCCCAAGAATGAATGGAAAACTTTAAAATGCCCTCCTGGTTCCTACTGACGCTGGTTAAGTTCTCTAAAATGCCTGCACCAGACCCTTGCAAGGGAACCCGAAGTCTCAAGCCCAGGGGCAGCAGCTACTGGAGGGCTTCTGGCTGCTGCTGGGAGACAAAATCCTTAAATAACTGAGAGTAGACATCTCTGTACGCTTGTGTAACTATCCTGCTCAGGGAAGACCAGCCCATCGTCTCTATTGCTTTAGCACTCTGAACTAAGTCCACCATCCTTGCTGAATTTTGAGCCAAAATCAATCTGGAAAAAAGAATAATTGTCTTACTTTGATACTAAAACTTCATGCTGGAGAGCAAACAGCCAAAAGAGGTCACCGTGCTGACTGTATTTATTAGCCCCTCATCGAAGAGCCCCCAGGTGCTCTTCCCTGCAGCTGGGAGCAGCCCTCCCTCTGCCTCACATCTTCTGGTGGCTTCACTCCTGTTAATTATGGTTTTTAATTAGTTGTTAGCAGTGCCTGGGGAATAAGATAAATGGTCTCTCCTGATTTATAAAATTTAAAAGATTGCATTGGTCTAAACAACATAAAGCCTTAGCTCGCCACTAATTGCCCTGCCTGGAGCAGCTCTGGGATGCTGCACCCCTGCAGCTGGGAGCTCCAGGACACATCAGGAGCCCTGCAGGGTGCTGGGCACAGCAGGATCCAGCACCAGCGCGGTTGTGTGGTGCACATCTTGGCACCGACAGGGCAGCAGGCACCTGCTTGCCAAAAAAAAAAAAAAAAAAAAAAAAAGCATACCCATGCAATGCGTAACTAAAACCTAAAGGGACACCCGAGGCTGTCACAGCAAAGCAGGGGGCAGGAAATGCAAGAAATGCAAGGACAAGGAAGTTGCTCTTTGCAGGATGATATTTCTTCATTTTTTAATTTTATTTTTTATTATTTTTTATTATTTTTTTATAGGCATCCACATCTGCCAAACACAAATTTAACACAGCTCACAAGAATTTCATGACCAAAACCTCAGTGAATAGGGTGGTTACCCTAGAAATAAAACAATTTGGAACTGGGAAAAGAAATCCATCTCTTGCTGCTGGCTCCAAAGCCAGCAGGCCCAGGCACCCCCAGCTCATGCCTGCTGTCCCCAGCTAGGATGGGGAACCTGCCTGGGGCTGAGGGGAGGGCTCTGGCAGCATCCCCCTGCTTTAAGCAGCTAGAAACATTTCACACAGAATCCATGGGACTGTGGTGTCCCAGCAAGCCCCCAGATTTAAACAATATAACTTTCAGATGCCTTGGCCCAAAGAGAAACACAATCTTATTTGTATTGAATTAGTCTATTTTTTGAAATTAACTTTGCTGAAAGAAGCTTCTGTGATAAAGGACACCAACCACTATATAAATATAAATTACCCAATTTTAAACGCTGTCTTTCAGCTCAAAGAAATGCCACGGCTGCTGGGCAGTTCCCCAGGGTGAGGCCAGGCGTACAGCGCGCCGGCTGACACACAATAGCTGCCTCGCTGGTGAGGAGTGAAGAGCCATTTGTGGGATTTCAGCATGCGGGAAGACTAACATGTCTATTAAAAGCAAAATGTGAACTCCGGGTCTCTCATCAGGGACTCATTTAAATGCAATTTTGCTAAATTAGCTGCACTAAGGAGCCAGTGGAGGAAGGCTAACTGTAAACCCAGATAAAATAGTACTTCTCTGGTAATAGCAATCCGTATTAAAGGACTCCAGTGGATAACAGGTCATTAATCAGTAAACATTTTTTTAACCCAACGTATCCTAAAGCAAGCCCAGAACTCAGCATCTGGTTCTGCATCTGGCAAACTAAGGATTTCCCATATTTCAGTGAGGAATTCTGAATGCATCATGTGCATTTAGACACGGAGGTAAAGGGCTTGGGCCCCATTAGGCTGACCTCAAACACACATGAGACTTCCCAAGAAATGATTGGGAAGGGGGAAGAATGCCTGGATGAGGGGTTATGAGGCAGCAAAAAAGTTTTTTTCAAAGCACTGGGCAGTTATTAGTGATAATCATAAAAGATTAAGTTTTCAACGTAATTGGCCAGTGACAGGTCAATAAAATCCCTAGGCCAGATGGCTTCTTAACCGAGTTCTCAAAGAAATTTGGTAATTATAGGAACCACCCTCAGAGATACTCAACTTTTCTTTTTAATGAAGTTGCATAATGCCGGATTATGCAAGAAAGATCAAGATGAGTTTTAGCAAACCGAACAAAGACCTCTGCACCACTCGTTTCTGCATGCCTCTTCACACCCCTCACCCCTGCAAGAGGCTCTCCTTTATCTAAGGCTGGAATCGATATGTTAATCCATATAGATCAGCCTGGATTAACACGAGAGACGGCTTTCACATCACAGCACTGATGGTTTTTCCTAGAGGCAGTCTGTTACTACACACTATGTGACAGTCTGAAAAAATAAATCATCATTTCAGCATGCAGGTATTCTGCTCTGCACGTGCCTCGGGATGTAGATATTTTGCTGCCCTCCTCCAGCCCCGTGAGGTCAGGGTCCTGCACATTGCTGAATACGGGCCGTGGCAGACCCCACCACCAGCCCCCTTCCCCATTCTTCTTCCCTTAACCCCATACCTTGAGCAGTGCAAATCCAGAGGTGCTAAGTCAAAAACCAGCAAAACTCAGAGCACCTCCACCGAGGTGTTCATGAAGGTCTCATTCTGAGTTCCCCTCCATCAAAGCCAAGGACTGCAGAAGAGGCTCACCATCAGGTTTACTCCTCACTAACGAGTTCATTAATAAAATCAGAGTGAAGCCAAACCTAATGCATAGCACCTTGTTTTATGGAGTAACAGGTGAGCAAACTTTGGATTCATTACTGTTTATGTGAATTAAACATCACCTGGGGAAAGCTCACCATATCAGTTCTAATTTAGAAAAATACTGATATTTTTCGAGCCATGGTAACATCTTTTCTGTTTCAATTTCAATGCTGTGCTTGGGGAAGAGCCACCACCTCCACCACCATCTGCAGCAAGCTGCACTCAGCACCTGCTCCTGGGTACACCAGGGAAAATGACACAGTGGGGAACAGGAGCTCCCAGCAGGACACTTCGACCATGGCAGCATAGAGCAATAGGCCCCTAGAGAAGCTCCTAATTAATCCTATTGCTATTTTAGATGGTAATAACCCCCATCACTACTTAAAGCTGATAGTCCAAAACACAAGCATGATTTTGCACATCGTGGCAGCAGGGTACGGGGCCATGCAGCCAAGTTGTGCTTGCAGACCCCGAGGAAACATCGCAGCGAGCTGAAGGTGATGCCAGTGCTGTTGACGTGGATATGGATCTGCAGCTGTGCCTTCTTCAGGCTCACCCTAGTCAGGATTTGGGCAGTTTTATTGGACAAATTCTCCACTCAGCAGCAGTTTGAACAAAACCTGCCCCTAAAGCATAACCTGTAGGTTTCCGTGTTTGTTTTAAAATGCTAACTGTATTCCACTGGATTCTTGTTTTTCTACCAGCTCCCATGAAGAATCTGCCCTTCCTCTGCCCACCACTTGTTCTTTATAGAACTCTGGATTTATTTATTTTTTAAATTTTCACTCTGAGGACTGTTTTATCTTCTCTCCATCAGACTTGCCTCTTGTGCCTGTATTATTGAACAACCCCTCACAAAATTATATATGAAATAATCTGTTCTAAGGGCTTGGATGTGAGCCACGTACAATGCCACAAAGTCTCTCCAAAGTCAAATTCAGAAGACCAACACCACCCAACAGCTATGGCAATGCTTACTTGTTCTCATAATTTGCTGCATGATTCAAGTACCATAGAGAATACCTGAAGATTATCAGCCAAATAAGGGGCAATTTATAGATATCGATAGAACTTAAATGGAAGACTCGGTATTTAAAAAATAGTCACTTGTAGAAGCAGATAGCTGGGGGCTGGGGAGGGCTTGAATAAATGTGCTTGAGGATGCTTCAGAACATAAATCACCGTGGGTGATAATGTACAGAAGCAATGTTAAATAACACGTTAATTCATGTATCAAAGAAAATTGTGATAGCTTCTTTATTACATTTGTATCTTAGCTCATTAGGGAAACGACCTCTCCTCCACCGTGAAGCAAGTGAGGCATTTATTGCTACTGACATTTCATCAATGCCAAGGTGAACTAGTCCTCACTTCTGCAAATCCTCACAGCCCTCATTACGGGGCCCGATAAAGATTCATGCACAAACCTGGAAGTGTCTGGAAGGAAGTAAGACGTGTGATGAACTGTGGTTTGAACAATAAATCTGTGGCTGACTGATGACAGCTTGACTGTTGTGTGTTAAATAGGGCTTTATAAACTGAAATGCAAAAGACCCGGAACTGCAGTGTGCATCAGCAGCAGACTGAGCTATAATCAAATTTGTTTAAATTCACGATTCTTAAGCCAGCAGTGAAGATGCAAAGAGACTTATGTCCCTGTTACTCCATCCTGTCACACCATGTGTTAACTTTTCCTGTGAGAGACCTGCCCCCAGCCTCCCCTCTCTGCTATTCCCAGTGCCATTTGGGGTTTCCTAGAAAAGGGCCCAGGAACCAGGCAGGGGAGCAGGACACGGGCTGTCCCCTGCTGCCCACTGAGGACCCCGTTCAGCTAGTGCCAGCACCAGGCCCCCAGGCCATAAGAAGCCAAGCCCAGCACTGAGATCTTGCCTAGGAAACCCACTTGTTAAAAACACCTCTGTGGCCGTCTCCTCCTGCTTCTCTCGTGAGCCCAGCTGTGCTTCGAGCTCCGCAGAAGGGAAAGGGGTGAGGCCCCCTGTGTAATCAGCACCCAAAGTCGAGCTATGATCTCTAATGCCCTCATCAGAGCAAATCTACTGATCTGCCTTTGTCTTCTGAACAATGGGCATTAATTCTCTCCCGGGGATACAAAAAGCTGCATTTCCCTTGATTTTCACCTGCAGAAGGAGTCCTGTGCAGCTGCTGATCACCCAGCCCCAAGCACAGTGCTATGGCAGGGGAAGGGCTGAGTGGAGGAATGGGACAGGAGGGGAGCAGAGGGAACACAAGACTGTCCAGTCATTTTCAAGAATTATTTTATTTTATATTTATCCATAATCAGGCATATACATATGTACATGGTCTTTGTCTTGGTTTCTATGTGTGTGTGTATGTACATACACATGTACACGTATATAGGATGCAGGGTGCATTTCACCAGCTTTCTCACTCATTCTTCTTAGACGTACAAAGGTTGGGTGCCCTGGTGCCATCTCCTTCCCTCGGCACAAAAGCAGAGGATCATGGTCAGCAGTGGTCCAAACCTATGGAGGAGAAGATGTGATGTCAGGCACAAGGACACGCTCAAAGGCAGCGAGTGTTTACACCGAGTTCTTACAAAACAGAGGTAAAATGTCTAAAGAGATCTACCTTTAAACAGGATCTTTGAAGGAAAGATGATAAGCACTGGAAGCTCTGCATCTGGGGGGAAAGATGGTGGCAGTGAGGAAGTGCCATTTCAAAGAATAATGTGGCTGGATCTGGTCTTTCCCAAGCTGCATCTCCACAAACCATCGCGGGGCAGGGGACGCCTGGCACTGTGCCCCTACGTGCGACTGGAGGGATGTTGCGTTACCTGTCTGCAGGATAAAGCTCAGAAGGTTTTTGGACCAGCTAAATGTCTAAATGACTTCTTCCAGCTACAAAACAGAATTTTCTCCCTAATTAATTACTTTTCCTCAAGTCTCATAATTCTACCCACTGTTTTAAGTCAAGCATTCATGTCAAGTTCTTTTGATCTTCCCCCTCAATTACAGTGAGCAATTACCCCCTCCGCCGGGCTCCTCAGCCACCTAATCGTTCTTATCTCGTCTTTCTCCCCGAATCTAATCCTTTCGGCTTTTCAGGAGCTCTCTGCTAAGACAGTGCTGCACATTTCCCAGAAATTCAGCAACCATATGTCACACCAAGGACTCCACCAACATCAGCTTTCCCTCTCATTTGCCCCTCAATTAATTTCAGAGACGAGATGCGCCCTATCGTGACTCGGATCTCTCGCCTCCAAGGGGCCTTAAAGCTTCTCTCCTCAGAAATGTGTTTGCTCCGATATCTGTGTTTTTAATTTTTCCTCCCAGCTGAGGAGCGTTCAATCTTTCCTCCTGAAGAGATTAGCAGAGCAGAGCCTTCCTTCAGAGAACCCCTGTGGAGGCGAGGCGTTTCCAGCCTGACACCCGACAGAGCCGTCCCTCCCCTTCCCACGGCAGCTCAACAGCAGCTGACAAGGTGATGAAGCAAGAAGCTAAAAAGGATGCATTTTTAATGGGGTAAAGCTCATGCAGTCCCAGGTTTTTTCGCTAAAGATGGGACATGTAACAGGATCTAAATTTTACATATAATTAATGACCCAATCTTCATAAAGAGAAATTTTGCAGTAGGTCAGGAGTCAGTGAGGGAAACGGAATAATATTTATTCAAAAGCAGCACTCTTCATCCCTCATTTCTTCTTCTCAGCTACTAAATGAGCGCGTACCTAAAATACAGCATTCTGCCTCATTGCACGCATCAGGTTCATAACTTTCAGCATCCACAAAATTTGGGGTTATTTCTGCTGGAAATAATAGTTGCAAGCATGTTAGCTTCTGCAGATTGCCATTATTTAGGTAACTACTCGGAATGTATTTAATACACTTGAGGTGACTGGAAAAATATTACTTACAGAAAAAAATCTGCAGTAACTAAAAAGAGAAAAAAAAATCTTTATTTAGTGAAAATATAGACTGAACAACTGTCTTCCACTGTTTTCTGTTCAACCATTTACTGCTTTTTCCCTTTTTATTCCATTTATTTATCTAAAGATGAAGAATAGGAGAAAGACAGTGACAAGGGATAGACCACAAGGAGAGCCCACGTCAAGTGTTTTCCCTTTCCTGAAAGCACACAGTTCAGAAGCCATCGGGTTTGAAATTTGAAAAGCAAATGTTGTTGACTCCAAACACACGAGTTTGGGCATTATCACCAACACAAAAATTAATTTATGTTCTTAATCACACAGTAATTCTGCTCTCACAATAATAATTCATTGAATCAATTTAATTACAGCAATTAAAGAAATTGTTGCTACAGCGAATTTTCTAATTGTAAGAAGAATTTTAGCTAAATAAGATGAGCAGAGGCAAAGGCACGCGTGTTACTCACATGTAGGCCAGTTAATAACCCATGCTGCTGTCTCATTAAAAGCATTCCATTTGTTACACCACATAAAAGCCATGTAGCACAGTACATACCACCCAGTCCTGGGGGTGACAAAAGCAGTTTTGCCTCTGGTGTGGATGCAGTCAGATGGTCCCTTTCTCAGCGGTCACATAGATCCTGTGGTTCTATTTGGGTACTACAGGAAAGGATTTAAATCTACACAGAAAAAGCCTCCTCCTCCTCCCTGCCCAGGTTCACACCACATAAGGCAGAGTGGAGGCAAAGGTGCGAAAAGGGTGGGAAGCACATGAAGCACCCACTCCTTCCCCCTCACCTCTGTCATTTGTGCTTTGTACCCCAAATCACCTTTATTTAACACCGCTTCTACATGTTTCCTTCAGTTTTAACCCATGTGCAGGGCCGTCAGCTGGCCCAACTCTTCTGCCATTAAATACAATTTTATTTTACAGCGCGCAGATGTACTCCAGTTGAGTTGCTGCCAGATTTTAATGATAATCTCTCTTAAGAGCTATTTAGTGAGTTAGAGGTGAAGTCTCACACTGCAGCAGAGAGCAAACCAGATGCTGTGCTCACGTTTTAGTTTTCAATTACACAGCTCTGACCTTCACCTGTTACTTGATGTCAGCCTCCTGAAAAAGCCACGATGATCCCAGTGTTTGCCAGAAAACTGTTCATTAATATTGGAGTGACCGGCGTCATGTGCATTTTATATCCAAATCCCTGTGGTGCCACCCCACGTCCTAGATATCAAAGGGAAGAAACTCCACAGAAGAAGCTAAAAAATGAGGCATGAGTGCATATACATGAAAATATGCAGCATTTGCAGAGTACTTTGGATAAATCCTAAATTTTCAGGGAAACCACAGAAGGAAAAATGAACTTAAACTAAATCAGACCCACTTGTGCCCTAGCATCTTCTCTTGGGTTCAGTCAACAGCCCCCCAGCTGTGCCCTGAATTAGCTCCTTTCCTTCATCCTCTTTCAGGCTGTGGATTTCCCGGCGCAGGTTTCCGAGGGGCAGATGAAGCTCCAATAAGGTGGTGCTTGCAGCTTCTCGTGGCATGCGAACATCTTCTTTCTTACAGCCCCACGCTGCCAAATTAATTTAATACTTACAAACCCTTGCAGGGAAATAACACAGAGAGCACAGGAATTTACAGAAGATGTACAAGGCAACTGTAATCAGAGCCATCTCAGCAGCAACACCGCATAATTTGTGTGTCATCTTTCAATCACAGCTCCCTTAATGCATCCTTGAAAAATGAGGACTGCATCAGTCACGGTAGATTTAATAGCCAGGTAGATTTATACTGGAACAAAGCCAGAGGCAACTTCATGCGTTAAATAGCAGTGTTGGGATTATTTTAAATGCTATTATCCTGCTCAGTTTTGTTTTTTAAACTGCATTAACAATCCCAGGAGATTCTGCAGTATTACAGACCCTTACAAGAAAAAAAAAAAAAAAAAAGAAAAGGAAAAAAAAAGAAAAACCACAGTGTTACCAGAAACATTTACTGAAATGTATTTGTTAAGATAAATCTGGCACTTCCCACCTTGCTCGTGCTTAGCAGGTGGCAGGGAGGGAGGCGGGCACGAGGAGCTGCCACCATCGGTGGTCCCAAGGAGTGGAAGTGGGGAGCAGGGCAGGAGAAAGTCCCTGCTAATGCTGACAATCAAATTTCCTTCTGTGGACCACTCAGGTCAGAAACAAACCCTTGGTGTTGGAGTTGCGAACCCCCTTTACGTGTGTATGGGGCTCTGGTTGAGCCCTGAAAGGATGGGGCTGGCACCAGAGCAGGTCTTGGGAGCTGCTCCCTGCCTTGGAAAGTGTTGCTGCTGTCACTCCGGTGCAGGCAGGAGGGCTCAGCGTGACCTCAGCACTTACACAGACCTAGCAGGGCGTGGGAAACAGGGAGAAGAGCTTTAAAAGCCTTCGGTCCTTTTGCAGATCTAAAGATCCTTTGGAATACAATAACAATTATAAATAATTTTTTAAAAAACACTCACTATATTCATGTATGGCAAGATGAATTTTTAAAAGATACTGGAAGTAAAAGAGTAAAGAAACACCAGGAGCTGTGGGCAGGCCCATATTCTAGCACAAGATCCTGAATGCTTCATGGCTGTCCTTGGTAGGAAGCCATCGAAGGGGGAGCACGGCCATACTTCTTGATCTCCAGGGGGCAATGGGTGGCCACAAGGAGCATGAGAAGTGATCCGGAGAAGGCAGGGGAGTGCAGTCAGCAGGCTTCTGGCTCCAGAAGTAAACCTGGAAATCTAACGTGCATGTTAATATTGGTTTGGTAAATGGCTTTCAGCCACTCTCCAAACGTCTTGTCAAATACGAGCCTTCCCAAAGCCTCGGGTAGTTCCTGGTGCAATAAAGTGTGATGAGGACACTTCACATTTCTCTTGTGATGTTTCCAGGTGGAGAATTAAAGCCAGTAGTCACTCACCCCACCTCACTTAAGCCGGTGCTACGAGCACAGCTTTACTGAATACCACCACCCACACGTAAGGGAAGCAGCATCTTTATTCTCTCCTGTGGTTTGAGAATATAGAAACAATTAGAAAATTACATGTCAGCATTTCAGCTGTGCTTGGTATTTGTACCTTCAGAACGTGGCTCGTGTGGCAGCTGCCACAGGTCTCTTTGGGTCGCCAGGAGCAGAGGTGCTCAGCGGCTGGCTCGCAGCAGGCAGCCTGCGAGGACGGCTTCCACTTAAGGCAAATGATGGCTGTGCAATCTTCAGAGAAAAAAAATGCCAACCAAATAAAATGCATGTCACCTGCAATCTTAAACTTGACATCCACTCTATTTATTTTTCCCTCGGGATTTATATCCCTTTAAATCAATGCCCTGAAATTACAGCCTTCCCATGGGCGCGCAGAGCCCATAAATCTCTGACTTTTAATACTGCTTTATTTTACGAATGACGAGCGGCAAGCCCTGTCAGAGGGGATAATTAAAGAAGTTATGCTCGGTGTCACTGGACGGTGCTGAGAAGTGCTCTCCTGGTGCCTCCAGCTCTGAGACGCTGGGCACGCTTGGCCAGGTGCTGGCTGAGCCAGGCAGAAGTGAGAAGCCATCCGAGCTCAGGACCTGTTGCTCTCATCCTCTGCTACCCACCCCTAGTCCCTAGGTGGGATTTCCTGGAGGGTTTCTCGCTCTTTTCCCCCAAACAAGCACCAGTGGCCAGACATGGAGCTCAGCTCTCGGCTTGCACTTTGCCAAAAGCCAGGCGAGCTCAGCTCACGCAGCAGCTGGGGCTTTCTTTAAATGTCATTTTTAATATTTAATCACACCGGATGGCCTCAATATTTACAGCATAAGCCATTTCATTGGGAAGTTAAATATATAGCCGAGATATTTAAGGAAACTGATTCAGAGCCACATAAATGTAATTGCACTTAACGTGACCTGGGAATGAAATCACACGCAGTTCACTTTCCTGCAAAATCCTTAAACCATGGTTTGAATGCGTTATGCTAAGTCCATTGCTATCAGTGTGTTTCTGAATCAGAACTCACTAACACAAAAAACCCAGAGCACCAGGATGAAAAAATAAAATAAAATAAAATAAAATAAAATAAAATAAAATAAAATAAAAAAATGCATTCCCCAAACAAAACAAAATTCATAAAGAAGACTAGTAAGTGAAAAAAAGGCAGTAAGCCGTAACAACAAGTATGACGATTTTTAAACACTGAGGATGCACGAGTTCCCTGACGTTAAACACTCCGAAATCGAGTGTTTTTCTGTGATTTTTGGGCTGGTATTGAGTCATTCCTACCTCACCCAGGGGCTTGCTGTGAGGGGAGCTGGCTTTGCCCTTGCAGGCAGCCCTGGCCTGGTCTCAGCACCCAGCGGGAATCGGTGCCAGCTGCTGAGGGAGGAGAGGATTTCTCGCCCCGAGCACCACCGCACGCCACACCGCTCTGTTCGACACAGCTGCTCCCCGCGAGGAGCAGGGCAGGAACAGATCTGCCACTGATTAATCAGGAGCCGAAGCAAAACTGCCAGCTGTGCCAATATCAGCTCTGCAGACAGGTTCCTGATAGTTCGGGGCTCACAGCTTCCAACAGCATTTTTGGCATAGGACAGGAAAGTTTCAAGTCCAGCACAGCCCAAGGAGCTCCCCCTGGTTTCTCCCCTCTCTGAATTTCCACAAGCTGATATCCTGACCCTCCCCCTCAAACACACACAGAAACCCCCAAAACAGTCAGCAAACTGCTGGGAGCAGCCACCTCTTGCCTGCCCATTGCCGAGAGGTTTGGGCTGAGCACCCCGCTGCTCCACAGGATTTACCATTCTGCAGTTTTATTTAGCAGGGAAGTGGAAAACTGACAAACGTTTTATTGCCTGTGGCAGTCAGGGCATGATACACACTGATATCAGCTGAAGATGATAACGCGACGGCATAAAGTCATCTTGGAAAGAGAAAGGAAGCCAGAAATCTTGGCTGGTGATCGTGCCTCCCTTTGTAATGAGCTTCTGGACCAGCAGGGGTGAAATTGCGTGCCAAAATCACATGCAATTTATCCCTTGTTTAAACACACACTGCCAACCCAATTACTAGTTTCAGACTGGCAGAGTTTAACTTGGCATTTTGCTCCTTGAAAGAAAGGGGAGGAAAACAAGGTTACCTTCAAAGACACCCATCTAGATGGACAACTGCTTCTTGAACACAGAGATTAACGCGTGCAGATGGTGCAGGGCCCATGGAAGCTGTTGGTGAGATCTTCCACAGGAGGCGAACCCTCCGGTGGCTACCCCATGGCACCGGCAACCAGGGCACGGAGAGCAGCACTGAAATAACTCAGCCCAAGTTCCCTGATCACATCAAACGGGTTCATTTGGTGCCATCTGACCACAAGTTTCTTGCTGCCACAAGGCTTTCATTCTGCCCCCGCGGCTGCACCCACATCCACGGAAAAACCACGGCTGTGCCAAGCCAGAAGCGTGACCTGCTGGGGCTTCCGGGGGCCTTGGAGATGATATGGGGAGAAAAAGAAGAAGAATATCAGCCAGCCCGGATATTTCAGCGCAGGACGAAGCTCTCAGGCACACGGCTTCCCCTGCGATGTTACTATGGTGATTTCACGAAGGACAAAACCCCACGATGTGCGAGCCCCAGCTCCCAAGCAAGATAGTAATCTGTCCATTAAACAATACCAGGGGTTGTGAGAAATAATCAAAACGCAATTATACAACAGATAGACCATCAGAGCTCACCTCGCCGAGCGTGAAGGTCAAATACATTATATTAACTAGGTATCTGCCCGCTAGAAACCTACAGCTTGGTGGACAGAATCATTACTCGTGGTGTTAATAATAATGGCAAGGATTGCCAGCACTACTTCAGTTACTTACACCAATGAGAAATGTCATAAATATTGTATTAAATCACACACAAACAGCCCGCATGCAGGAGACCAAACTGTATGAAACTACGGTGCTGTAGGAAAAAAATATATATACACTTTAAATTATACTTTCCACACTTTATAGAGACATGGTGAATTTTGCTAACTGTTCAGAGATCTGGATTACTGAACGTTTAGGATCCCAAAGTACACGTTTTGCCAGTTAGTTGTCTCCTTGGCTGGGGCCGAGGAGACAACGCCGGGCAGCAAGGTAAATTCCTTCACCAGTACGTGTAATTTCATTACTTGAGTGACAGCAACCCATTCATTGCTTACACTGGGACCACTATTAAAGCAATTACTTGGGATCGATGAAGTACGGCAGCAGATTTAAATCTTGCCTCGCAGCAAGGTGCTAGAACTGCTGCTCCAGACAGGTCGAACTCGTAACACTGTGTTCCCTCCGAGGCACCCAGCGGAGTGCAGCCTCTGCAAGGTCCTCCTCACCCGTGGATCTATATAAGAACACCCTTAAAAAAAAACAGTGAGGTCATGTTGCTGCTGCTTACTCCTGCTGAGCCCTCACACAGGCTGTGTGCATGATGCCAGGGGGAATGCCAGCTCTGGGCTCGGCTGTTTCCCCCCAACAGCGAGCTGTGCACCCCAAAGAACAGCTGCTGGGCTCCAGGGTAGCATGGAGAACATGAGTCTTTCTTTTACGGGAACTGTCAGATTTCAGGTATTTGCAGAAATCCCTGGGTGAAGACGAGCTGCACTATTAGTGTTTAAGATGCCTGGTGTTTCATGAGTGCTGTGACCTGCTCGCCTCATGTCCCCAAGCCGTGCAAACACTGCGGCACCTGCATGAGCTGCCCAAGCTTTTTGGCTTTTTGCCACCGACTCAATTCTGCTCCCATGTGGTTCTGGCTTTCTAAACGTACTTGGGTTCGCCAAGGCTTCAACTCACCATCCAAGCAAGTTCAGGATGCTCTGTAACACCTGGGGAGCTGCTGGGCACTGGTTATTTTTGTTTCTTCCCACTTTATGACATTTTCCAGTTCTTCAAATTGTTATTCAGCATTTCTTGCCTTATTTGCAGACTAAATCCCAGCCTGCTGACGGCTGCCATGGGGCTCAGGGTCCTCTTTCCTCCTCCCTCCCCTCTCATCCCTAAGCCCTGCAGATACCAGCAGCCTCTTGCAGGCACCTTGTCTGCACATCTCAGGCGAATTACAACGGTGGCGAATTGCTTCCATGTGCAAAGATCAAGGCAGCTTTAAAGGGGAGGCTGCAGGCTGCAGCAGATACCATCACAAGCTTTTGATAGGCTACAGCTTATTTTATGATAGGCCTTAAAACATCCCAGCACCTTACAGCGAGCGATCTTCTCTCAGTGGTTTGAGGTTTGTGGATGAAGGCCAGGCCCAGCCCACAGTGCAGCAGGATGTGGCCAGTCACTGAGAGCCTTCTCAGGGGCTCCACAGCTCCCCTTTCTGCAGGAGCATCACCTCGTATCAGCAGAGGAAAAGGAAGCAAAGGAAATCCCAAATGAGGAATCACCAGCAAGAAGCAAAGTGTTTCGCAGAAGGCAGGCTTGGCCCTGGGAGCCCGATGATGATGGGAGGGAAGGGAGGATGTCATCCAAAACAACGGCTAGGCGGCGAGGTGAGGGGATGAAAGACAGTTCTCCCCTGCAGCAGATGGTGCAGCTGTTCCCCTTCATCCATCCTCCATATGTTCAGACAAAACCCAACAGCTCTGCAGCCTTACTCTGGTGGAAGTAGCGCTCTACGGGTGCACCAGGTGCCACGCAAGAGGCACAAACACACGGCATACATCGTGTCTCCTCCTCATCCATCACCGCAGCCCCAGGCAAGCAAGCCTCCCAGGGCATCTGGGTGTGCAAAGGCTGTGATGCTCAAGAGGCTCAACATAAAGGCCTGGGAGGAAAGGAGGGGGAGATGCAGACCAGCCAAGGACTGCAAAAACCAGCCCTCACCAGCAGGTACCCATGCCAGGGGGATGTCTGATGTGGCACCTCTGCTGCATCCCACTCAGCAGCCAGCCTCTCGTCCTCGCCAGGAACCCAAATGCCAGATTGGACATAAAACGCAAGGCTGCAGCCCCTGCTCTAAAGCCTGCTTCTCATCACAAGGCAGTCAGTGACAGAGACTCGCAGCGCTGTAATCTGGCTTTAATGGATGGCGAGAAGGTTGAGCTGGGCTCTGTCCAATTCGGCGCACTGAGTACCTTGTGCCTCTTCCACACGGATCGATTTTTGCATTGGGTTTACAGGTGTAATTAATATTCATTCAGGATTAAGCCGAATGAGATTCCCAATGCATCGAGATGTTTATTATTTATTCATAGTTAAGGCTTGTTAGATTAATCTATTTTAAATTACCGCATGCTGCCAGGCACAATTATTATAATTTATTAGGATAATTTCGGTGCTTCATTTCCATCCGACACAACCTTGCAGAAGGTGCGTGCTGCTCCTCGACTGCTCCATAAAGCAATCCATGCTGCTGATAACCAAGCAGTTCCCTTCGAGCAGCACTAGCTGGCCCAGGCAGCTTAAGGTTTATCCCAGCTGAACACCGTAAAGCAACGGGCATCGCTTGGTAACTCCAGGAAACCCTGAGGAACCTTCCTGCCTCTGCTTCCTGGGTGTAAACAGCTACTCCTGACATTTTGCTGAAGTGGTACTCAGAGCAAGGGGTTAAGAACATGGAAATAAAGTCTTCAGCTCCACGCTGCGCAAAAGACTTCATCTCATTTCTTTTTTCTTTCTTTAAAAAAAAAATAAAAAATACATATTTGCTTAAAAACTGCATAAACCATTATTACATTTAATTGATGCCCTGAGGGGCTCGAAGCTTTCATGAAATTTAATTATTTTCCACTAGGGCTTGCAAGGTAAAGGTGCAATTACAGCAGAAAAGGCCGCTGCTCGCATGGAGGGAGGGACGGCTTCCACGAAAGCCCTGTGGCAGTGCCACCACAGTTAAGCGCGGATCCGGGTTGCACTATCAGGCTTCGCCCCTGCTGCAGCCGTTGCAGGTCCCCTCCACTTATTTTGGCCTTTAAAAATTAATTAAAATTAAGGCAGACCAGTGTGACTCGATGAAGGACATATGAAGCTGTCATAATTACAGCGAGCATTGCTTCATTGAGTAGTGTCCTCCCAGCAGAGCTAAAGAGCGTGCACCAAGTAGGGTGCAGAAAAAGGAACCCCCTGCACCCCCTTGCCACATCGATAAAATGAGGGAAATCTCGAGACACACCTGGCTGCAAACCAGGCAGTCCATGCTTGTACATCACTGTAAATAACATTTCCTCACCTTTGGAAAGCCCTGAGTTTTCCCGAGGCACAGGGGAGAGCAGGAGGACAGACAGATGAGAGCTGCATTGGCTGCGATGGGCTGTGGTGTCACCAGCACCCCCGTGACTTCTCCCTCAGAAGGGCCATGCAGCGCACACTCTTCTGAAGCCAGCTGCTTAATCAGAGTCTCCCAGCAATAAATGCAGCCAGCAGGAAGAAGAAAAAAAGACCAACTTTTTAACATAAAAGAGAAAAAGGCCTCCTTTGAGTTAAAAAAATGATTTTCTGACAAAGAACGTCCTGGGGACAGGAAGACAATGTCTTGCTTTTGATGCTGCAGTGCTGTTCGTGAGATTAATGGCTGCACAGTTAAGATTTTACTCCAGTTATAAATCTCCCTTAACAAGTAACAAAATATAATTTAGTCTTATCTAATGGCAGACTAAATTTTAGCTATGCTTTGATTGGTAGTTTTTTTAAGGCAGAGAATTTAAGAGCATTCACACAATTATTTCAGCATGCCCCTCCTGGAACACCTCTGACTTGAATATCAGGCTTTTGACATTCAGGGTCATGTCCCATCAACAAAAAGCAAACAATATTGGGGTGTTTACCTTCTTCTCCCATGTGGGGCAGCCTCCAGTTTCCTCTACATTGATGAACAGTGGAGGAAAATCCCTCCCTCACTGTGGCTGAACTCCCAAGAGGGAAAAAGCTGCCCATTAAACTTCGATCCAACCAAAGCCCCAGAGCAGATTCAGCCCCAAGTTCTAAATAAAATGACCAAAACCCAAACAAAGTAAATGCTGCAAGGCCTCATGCTCCTTTAGGTCCCCAGACCAAACTGCAGTGTTCGGTGGGGAATCAAAATCCCCATTTTCAAAGCAATGACTTTTCCCCCCCAGGATGTTTGACCAAGCAAATACAAAACACATCCAGTATTTTTGACACCCAGTGAGCTGTTATTTTAAACACAGTTTCAATAAACTACAAAAGTTGATACTGTTAGAGGCTTGAAAATATACGATCTCATTAAAAAACGCTGGCACTTAGAAAGATCTCTAGTGGCCAATCACAGCTTGGGGAGTGTTGTAATTTATAACTTTGATCCCCACAGCTAAACCATTTAATCTGATAATAAACATCAATCACTGATTTTTATTGCACCATTTTGCAGCCTGAGCAAAAAACCTTGCTCTCGCGGACAAATTAGGCACCCCAAAGTGACTCTTGCAAATAAATACCGACTTTAATATTCAGTAATATAATTCCATGGGATCAATTTTTTATTTAAGCACTACTGGAGCTAGGAAAAAGTTTGTAACTACAGAAGGATCTACAAAGGCAATTCAGAGCAGTGTAATAGCACCTGGCGAGCAGGAGCCTGCCTCTCCAGCAGCTCAGTGACAACACATACTTACCATTACGTCTGTTACAGTTGTCGTCAGAAAGTTATTAAGTGTGTCCAGATATTCTGTGTGACAGCCCATAATTCACCATTAAAAATGATGCAAGATCCTATTACATTCCCATGCAGACTGGCGTTGGCTCGAGGTACTAATCCACAATCTACCACTCAATAGCAGGGGAAATGGATCAGTCAGGCATAATACATTGTGCAAATGGATAACTGCCAGAAAAAATAAATCAGTTGGAGCCCATTAATATATAATGATGTCCAAGCTACCATTAATTCAGATACTCTTTCCCAACCAGAGAGCTATTTAAGAAGTAACTGAAATAATGATTTTCTTTTGGACACATCAAATGTCCATCACTGCTTCATGCTGGATTCCTGTACTCAGAGGAACAAGGCAGCTTTTCAGTATGCTTTCTGTCATGTTTTCCTGTAAACTGATATTTTCCAAGATAGAAAGTTACGTAATAATTAAGTTAAATTATTTATAAATGTTCCAGTCCAGGTAGAGATGGAAAATTAAGAAGAGCATAAAGGCTACCCCAGTCTTCCCCATGAATGCCTGCAGGAATCAAGAAGGCAGTCAGCAGTGAGAACATCAAAGTCTGCCAAAGTCTCTTTTTAGCAGGATTACCTGGGGTTTTGCTTCAGAGGAGAAAAGTTAAATTTAAATGCTGCTGTCCCAGAATGCACTTAGTAGAGATGATGGTCTTTTGAGAAATATAAAATTAAAAAAAAATAATAAATCTGTTTCTCCCCAAAAAGAATACAAAGAATAAAGCAAGGAATATTTGTCTTGAGACAAGCAACAGGAAGGGCTAAAACAGGCTTTTATATGTCGTGACATGCCGACAGTGCATGCTCGGGACCCAGCTCCATCAGCCAGCACATCTCTATCCTCCTTAATCAGCTCCCCAGAGCACCCTCTACTCCAAGGAGCTTTGCTTACATAAAAAATATATCACCTTTGTGCCGAGCACAGAAAATAGATGAAGGCACTTAAATTTGTGCCTTTTAGTCTTGTGATGCCACGAACACATTTTAGTTACTGATTACAAATGTTGGAGCTCCTCAAAGTGAACTTTCCAGTTGTCTCCAGTACACTCTCCAGTGTGTATATAAAATAGCTTTAACAGAGACTCACATCAGCAATTTCATAAGTGTTGCATTAAATCTAGACAGTTTTTCATCTCAAGACAGAAAAATGCATATTAATCCAGCAGCAAAGCAATGCACTGAGAATTTTAAACATTTCTGTCAGTATCAGAAAAACCATAATACATCCTTTGCTAGACGAGATACTGAGTCATTTTGGTTCATTTGGAGGCCATTTGCTAACTTTATTAGGCAATATTCAGATGATGGATTTCAAAAGGATATTCACTGTAGAAACAGGCTTTGTTTCTGAAGACAGTAATTAGGTTAACCTCATGAATAAACTCTTTATATCAGCAGCCTGTACAAAATGAAAGTAGAAAAATGCAGGAGAAAATGAGAAAGTAAAAAAAAAAAAATAATTCACACAAACGGAAAAACTTAAATCTATCTATAGCACCCTTCATCTCACACTTCAAAAATATTTCATACATGAACAGAAACATCGCTGGACCCGATGTACCAAAATGTACAGCGTTACGGGATTGACACTGATGTTATCGTGGTCATGGTGGTGGTCGTATACGTGCTATTACCAATGTGTTGTTCAATGCTTGATGTAAAACCTGCCCCACCACGACGGCTCCCTGCACAGCCAGGGCCTGGGGCATCAGGGGGGAGCATTCCTTGCCTCAGCCCTGCTGTACCGGTGGGCTGCGGCTAGCCTAAAGCTCCCTAAGGCACACACTGAGGTGGTCACCTCATGGCAATCCACAGAGGTGTTTGTTGGTCAGGTGGGGCCTTCACTGGCCGCTCCTGGAGCCACTGGTGCTCAGAGTGCCGGGGCCTGTAGGCCGCCTCAGCCAAGCCCAGCGCCACCATGCCGCGGGGACAACAACAGAGCTGTGGGGACAGGCCCTGGCTCTTAAAAGAAGCACTGAAGAAAAAGGGTGAATCTCATTTCCATTAGACTGTTCATTCAGTCAGTAGCTGTCTTTTCTCCCCAAAACACCCAGTAATTCCTCCTTAGCAAGGTTAGTTCCAAAACAAGTTTTGAAGAATAAAAAAAGAAAAAAAGAAAAAGGGAAAAAGAGCGTCCAGGCCTCAATTCAAATTTCAAATAAGGTCGTTTGACATCTTAGCATGGGCTTAGGGCAAGAGCACACAGCCCACAGGCTTGTAACCCGTTAGTTTAACCAGTACAAAGTGCACAGTGCTCATTACAAAGCTGAGACGAGCATTAAATACTAATGACCAACCTAACGGCCAACGTGCCGTGAAGTGCAGGTGCAAGGACTAGCAAAACCTGAGGTCATTTTAAGAAGCATTACAAAGGGTCGTAAGAAAGAGGTTGTTTTGATCATACTTGTATAGGCCTTCCCCTTCAGCAGAACAAAGCATTATATCACAGCACTAACAATGAGATATTTTTCCTTGAGTCAGCTTTAGAATAATGTTGACATTATAGTCAATACATTATATATCACTATATTTATGTCAGAACCTATTGGCATAAAAATAAATCAATCTAAATGCATAGCTTTTGTATTTAAATGAAGCCTGGCAATGCCATATCTTTCCTTCAATTTCACTCAGCTTCTTATGTGTGTATCAATCATTTCTGACAGATTTCATACACTGGGATATCACCTCTGGTCTCACTAAAAACTATTTTAAGTGAATTTTATATACAGAGACTGGAAAATCTGCTTTTGGGTGCTCTTTTTATAAGCAATAGAGTTTTTGATAGCTTAAGTTTTATTCTCAACCTCGTTCAAGGTAGGTCTGAATTGCAGGCCAGCGCACTCGTAAATGAGGGGCACCCCGAGTCAGCCAGGCTGCACTGAAGCATCAGCAGAGATGAACAAGCTGGTTTCCAGCTGTGGCTAACAGGTTGTTTCACCCCAAAATAGTGGCCCAAAGAGATCGCCCAGTAACCATACAAACCAATCCAGTATAAAAGAGGCACCATGTAAGCATTTTAAGACAGATTTCCCCAACAGACTTCATCTTGAGCAACAGACACAAGCTGATATGTTTTCATTGCTACTCCATTAAAAAAAATGCATCTAAAAATATAAAATATCCAAAAAAATGTAAAGACAATCTGTAAGATGTTGACTAGCTCTGTGACTAAAGTAGAATATAAAAATGGCCTTAAGTCTTCAGTATTAAGTAGGTTAACCAATTTCCCATAAGTGACATCCGAGATTTTTTCAGCAATTTGCAACGACCATATGTGACCCATTTCACCCAGGATGCCATAAGGCAGTTACTTCACTTACCTTAATTTGAAGTGGCCAGTTATGTTCAATCATCATTCCAGCTGACAAGAGAAATGCAGGATGCCAACTCCACTCTCTCTGAATTATTGACATTAACAGCTGTTTTATATCTACAGAGCTTTGCAAACATGTAAACAATACAATTAATTAAGATACCATAGTAAAATTGATTTTAATAATTTGAGGAACATCCTGATGTTTTCAGCTCTGCAGACACTATATAAAAATTAAAAATACCAGAAAGAGTAAAATTTGCTTGTTCAGAGGAAACAGAACAGGAATTATTTTCTTCTGTTTGCTGCAAGGCCCCACCTTCTGCCTGCAGAACAAAAAAGACTTCAGCCCTACATGCACAGATGACCTCGGACGGGTATGCAGGCTTTCCGTCGCAGGTCAGGTCTGCTGTCACAGCCCAGCTAGAACCTCACCGGCAGCACTCCTCCAGCCCAATGTGACAACGTGCACCCCAGAACCTCTCGGAACCCCCTATACCATTTCAATCCAACAAGGCTGTGCCACCAAAATGAGCTCTTAATAATGTGAAATTAGAGAAATCAAGAGATCTTTGTGATGTGTACACCATGTCCTGATTGGAAAAGGGGTTGGCAGTGCTCACCCTGCTCAAACACACATCCGGATAGGAAACCACTGAGTTCGCAGCACAGTTCTCTATGGAGGACACAATTTAAGTATTGGTCTGTAAAATCTGAGGACTCTTGATCACTACTTTCCTTTTCCATCGATTGATCAGAGGGCTTTTTGGATATAGTTGCTTTAAATAAGTTTACTCCGTATATATGACAGACAACAAGTCAGGGATCACTTCAGCTAGAGACTTAAACTTACATCATTTTATGCAAAATTCAGGCTACACAAAACACATCAGGTTGGGGTCAAAAGGACTTTTGCTGAGGATGCTAACGTTGCCAGTCAAGAGCTCCAGTGTACGCGTATAGTTTGGTCACTTTATTACCTTACCCTATTTTACTTGCATGAGAAGAAATAAGTGACCTCTTCCTGCTGGAGACTATTGGTATTAGCATTTGCCTTTTGAAAGCAACCTCCAGAATCAGGTAAGTCACAGAAAAGCAGCAATTGCAGCCTTGAAATAACACTTTTTCCTAGCGCAGAAAACCTTCCTTGCATGTTGATGTTGCAGCAGTGACCTCTAGTGACAAGTACCCCAGAACAGAGGAGTGTTTTTTGGGATAAACTACACTGCTCACATCTTCCCTCCCTTCTCCTGGTCCAGCTCCATCTCCCCTACGCTCAGAGGATGAGCAAACCCCATCCACAGCCTGCTCCACCATCTACCTAGTGAACCCGTCTGTGGCAGACCTGCGCTACCTCTTCTCTTTGCCCTTGCTCATCATCAGCTACATGCAGCAGGACACTGCTGAGAGTTTATTTTACAAAATCTGGAGGCCACTGGGGAACCCAAAAAGTTGCATCAACCCCCCTCTTCTACTTTCTTTCTGGTCAAACTAACCAAGCCAGGCTCACCTTGGAGCTGAGGCTGCACCAGGCTGGCCCCCTTGCCAGGCCTGCCGTGAATGCAAAGGGGACAGCCACCCTAACAAGACAGCCCGCTCCCATGCTCCACAGCCACAAATGGAAAAGCAAGGTCAAAAAAAATAAATAAATCACTGAGCTGAAAACCCCTCAGAAAGGAAAGGCTGAGGTGTTTGGAGCTGAGCTGACAGGGATGTTACACCACATACAGACGTGCACCGCAGTATTTTGGTGAGATGGTCAAGAGTAGAGAATTTAGGAACTGAAACTTTCAACAAGACATTAAGTTCCTCATTGCTGTCCTGCATGAAATGCTGATCCATGGGTAACAGCAGAAGTTATCTATAATCATAACGTGTCAGTGCTAGACCAGAAGCAGAGATCTGTGACTGGCAGAAGCAGCTAGCTGAAGGAAGTAGAAGAACAATTATTTAACTTCTTCCCTTCCCAAGAAGGACAAATGTATCAACCCAACAGCAAAGGAACCAGGGGGAATTTTTTTTCTTTGGATCCTCAAAGAGACACTTCATCTACATATTTCCCAGGGAAAAGCAGAAATTGTGCTTGTTTAAAAAAAATAAAATATGTAAATTTCAACCACCTCCAAGGGCAACAACACATCACAGAACAGTAAGAACAACACAAGTGCCAACATCAATTTAAAGCTTTTATTAAAAGAGACCCATAATTGACAAATCTACAAATAAAAACCAACCGTGATAGTGTTTGGTTCTCTAAGGGAGCACAGAAAGCACCAATAAGAGTTCTCACAGGTCAGCAGACTGCTCCAGTTCAGAAGTAAGCTCAATCTGCCACTTTGTTTTCCTAGATTGTTCTTCAGAATATATTACTATTAATCAAAACAGTCCTGGCTTAGTCTTTCATAAATCTGTTAGCCTTTTAAGAACATGAAAGAAATCTCCATTTAGTCATATCTTTAAAAAAAAAATAAAAAAATAAAACAATGAGTTGCAGAAGGGCTGAGTTACTGCAGGCAAAGTAATATAAATATAACATTTTTATTCTAACAAAATATTTTCTCCCCAGTCAAGCAACTTGTCTAAATTTCTTAAGCACTGGGGCACACAAGAACCCCCTGAAGTCAGCCAAGAAAACCTCGCTCACCCCTGTGCACCTCATCATCTACGCATGCAGCAGCTCTTTGCTCGGTGCAGCCAGTGCTTGAAAGCCAGATGCTCTTCCCTTTTAGAGTACAATTAGTTTAGTGTAAGAACTTATGTCCAATTACATAAGTGAGGCTTTATGGTTAACAGAAACAAAAGAATCTGATAAAACACTCCGCAGGAGTTACTAGAAACTAGCTCTGTTCAGGAACAAGCCTGCCACAGAAATTACAGAAAAAGCATAATTTTCATGATGAAATATAACAATTTTCCAGAGTGCCAAAACTCTTTCACGGTTTTCAGTGGCAACCTCTTAAATACATCAGTTTTCACCTTAATAATGACTTACATAAGTCTGTGATCTAATATTAAATTCCATGGCTAGTACTTTTGGAATAGAAGCATTAGAATTGTATAGTCCAGACTCTTCAGAAATATTTGCTTAGACCAAAAATAAAAGAGGGAGCCTTCCCTCACATTTTCTACAATAAAAACGAAAGATTGTTTTCAATACGGCAATAAAGTCGTCCAGCTTGAGAAGTTAAATATTCCATGACTACATCAACTCATTTCGCAGCAGCTTGGTTACCGCAGCAAAGCTTCCACACTTCAGCCGTGGTTGTATACTGAGAGGAGATCAAGTCTTAGCTATTGAGTTGAGCTACTCACTGAGTATTTTAGGGTGGTGTAACACGTGCTCACGGGTTCAAATAAACAGCCAGGTGATTCTTCCTCAGTATCTGTGCTATTTACCTCAAGGTGCAGAGGGGAGCTTAAGCCAAATACTTTAAAAAGAGGGTCTGTGCTTGCAGAAAAATGCGGTGCATGATTCTGCTTCTGCAGCGTTAGTTCTCAGTACTGGAAACAAAGTTGTGTACAGGAACTTCAGTGTGTTTCTGCTTTTGCAAGTGGGGCAAGATGCTATTTCAACACGCTTCTGTGTGCCATTGTCGATAAATAGGAAGAGTAATTGTCTGGTAGCTGCAAAAAATAAGATTAAAAACATGCATCATGAGAGGCATGCTCCTCAGCTTATTTGGTCTGATTCAATTCCATTTTCCTCATTACATTTTTAACTACCGTTAGTGAGACTGTTTCTGAGAGCAAGCACACATTAAGCATTCTACTCAGAGAATGCTGTTGGCTATTTGAAACAATAAACCAAGGTTTTGAAACAGCCATTTTAGACTTCTGCTCATTACTATTAAAAACCCTACTTTGTTACTAATACCTGAGCGCCTAGTTTGGAGAGGTATTTATTCCTGAAACTAAAGTCATCAGCTTTTGGCCGTAATTTAGCCAAGTCATCTTCATTTTGACGTCTGAGTCTCTCTTGTTCTTCAGCTCTGGAAAAGAAAAGTCATTTAAGAGACTTGCACTACAGAGTGCAAACTCAGCAGCTATCTGGTGGACGGTGGTTTTATTTCTTATAAATAAAAATGCTTCTAATGTTTGTAGATGAATTAAAGGAAAGCTGTGAATTAATTACACTAAATGTAAAGAAAGAGAGAGGCTATTTTCTGCAGTTTCCTTTTATTTAGATTGCAAGACTTCAATAGAAAGATAAATCTTTTGATTTTCACAGATTACAACATGCTCAATGAGCTTTTGTAAAAACAATTTAACATCCCTTTATTAAACAGGTCTTCACTCCTTAAAATATAAGACTACAATACAAAAAGAATCAATTGTCAAAAATGCAAGTAAAAGACTGCTCAGCAGTCTTCAGAATTGATAGCAGTCTCCTACAAAAGAGTCAATATTTGACCAGACCATCGTCGGTCAGTCATTTCCTACACAACCTTAAAGGGAAACAGGACTGAACAAAGCTCTGAACATGTTTAGCTTAAGACAGTGGTATGCATTAAGACAGTGATAAAGGCAGTAACAGTGACCCACTCCTAAGGAAGGCAATAAATCTTATTCCAGTACATAAAATGCTGTTAAGAGGTCTCCACCCACACCAAAATGGTACAGTGCTGTACGTAAACACTTTATGCTAGTCTTTGTTTTAAGACGAACATGTTTGTCCTGGGCTGCAGAGTGCCCTCTCCAATGACACAGCTTAAAGAGTGTAAAACACTGTAAACTGATTTTGTTCAAGTGTTAAGAGATGAGTTGGCATTAGGTAAAGCTGGTTACAGAGCATAAAACTTAGCCATTTACTATAAAATTCCCAGCATGTTAATTTTTTGAAAGAGAACTATTGTCCAGTGCTGACCACCAAACTACGCAACACAAATTCTTCAAGTTGACATGATGCTGATCAAATGCTCCCCACTTCTGGATGATATTTGCTAATCAACTTTCTTTTCTGCAAAAAACATTGTAAAAATTACCGAAAATATTACTCTAAGGCACTATAATGCACAGCATACTCTAAGACATCTTTCACAGTAAATTCTGGCAGTGTCATGCACATGGTCAGGGCAGATTGAAAATTGACTCTATTTGGACCCAGGTCTCCTTTGCTCCCAGTGCAGGTTCTTTTGTTCTTTCATTTGTATTAAAAACTAGCTGTAATGTTTTGCCTCAAGGATGACACTCATCACAATTAAGTCTGCCTGCTCACCAGCTCTGGAAAGCTTTTGTTTCCTTCAGCGTTCCTCACGACTGATACATAACAAACCAGGACAACAATCAAGACAATGTTACGTGCCACCACAAATCACCTGGCAAGACTTTGTTGACAGGCTGTTTTATATTAAGTATCATCATATGCATGATTTTATAGAAGTCCATGAAGTTCATATGTAAAGTGTCTTTATTATCAAGGTATTTATCTGGAAAGAACTTAGATACAAGCCGTGAGGTGCACAGTATCTGCAGGTGAAGTGTTGTTACCTATTAAAAAAGGTAAAGCATTTCAGCACTACACGCAAACAGACTTCAGGATCTGAAGGGACTCATTGAGCTGAATTAGGTCAGAACGGAACACTTATCAAAGAAACTCCACGTTGTTCATACGTAAGCAGCTCAAATTCCACAGAAGTTATCCTGAAAGCTGTGACTGGGTTCCACATTAACATTTGTCATGGAAAAGCTTTTCACTGCAGCCAGCATTTATGGCACACACCTGACCACAAACTGAGCTTGACATTACCAGTGCGATTTAAACTCAAGCCACAGTTTTCAGAGACATGTTGGGTTAAGACTTCTAAAAAAAGACACCACAAGGAGCAAGCTGAATGGGAAGGGACCAGAGTGGAGTTTCTCCTGAAGAGGGATCTGGTTTTTAATGTGACTCTTAAAAAATTAGTCCGTGCACCACTTGACATTAACCCCAAGCAATGTCTGTTGCTGACTCAGGCAGGAACACACCATGTAAAAGGGCACATTTTAATTTAAAGGATGCAAACTTTTTAAAAGTACACCTCTATTCCGCTGAGCTGGAAGGCTACTGAAATTGAAGGCTTCTCAATTTAATGAGGAGAAATAGTAAGCAGGAGAGCCAGGAAAGGAGACCCGGTTAGCTGTTACTTCCTCTAATTAATCACAGGAGGCAAGAGTATGAAATCCTACCTTGAAGGAAAGAAAGCGACTTCCAATACAAATGTCTGAACTTAGTCTCTTTTGTAGGTCTGCCAGTAATCTACTTAATTACTTCAGCTTCAACTTTTTGTAAGGACGCTGTTCTTTATACTTACTCAGTGGCAGCTACTTTTTGCAGTTTTTCCCTTTTCCTTGCAGACCAGTTAAGATCACCACCTGCAACAGATGTCATATCTACTCTGAAGCTTTAAAAAAATCGATGTTTTTTAATTCTGTAGCTTTGATATTATACCTCATTTCAGAAATTCTCAGAGCATTTGACAGAAGAGATCAGTCATTTTACAAAAACTGATGTAAACAGAAGAAAGCAACTTCCTCAATCATATAAGCAAGCAAAATCAGGAACTACACTAAGCTCTCAAGCCTGACTCAGGTTTTTGCTGAGTATCAACGAAGTTTCTCTACCACTCATCACACTACCCCATAAAATTAGAGAAAGTGAAAGCAACTTGGAAAGAAACTAAGGTAACCCCTCTAGATCTTTCAGTGGTTACTGCTTCAAGAAGTAGCTGAGAAAGAACACTCTTTGAAGGAAAGTCTACCAAGCTTTTATATTTGCAGAGACATACAATCAAGCAGTTGACACATAAAAATAGCTTTAGCTGCTTATCTGCATAATCTCCTACACATTTGTTCACCCTGCTGATCAGCTTTAACATCACAGCAAGGTTCACGCTACAGCACCAAGGAAAAACATTTGATGAGGACAAGCCTCATCCAAGGGATAGCACCAAATCCATGTGCTGTAGCATCTGACACCCAGCTGTACACCACCAACTGCAAAGAGTTCATCTTAGTAACTCGATGAATTATGATGAAAAATAAACATCAAGAGACACTAAAAGCACTTTAACTTACCTGTGAGATGATTCACAAAATACAGCATGACTACAGCTATCAGTGACACTAAAAATAAAATAAAAAACAGTTTTAGCTGACAGAAGGTTTACCACAATAACATAAAAGCAGCTTAACATCCAACTGAGAAACAATTAAGATTTTTTTTCATGACAACTGGAATGGAAGGGAGCTTTCTGCCAGCAGCTTTTCTATCACTTTTGAAAATTCCACCATGCTCACAAGCAGCATAGTAACTCAGAGAAAGTTTCTATTTTTTTCATATTAATAGAGCCCCCTGACACAAACACAGCCTTTAAGAGCATCATTCACCTACCCTTTCATTCACTCTGCATAAGTCACTTCAGGAAAAAAAAAAAAAACACACAAAATACTTCACTAGGCATCAGCTTCTTTCAACACTGCTTCAGCTGAAAGTGTCTATCCAACTGCACGGACACGAAGGAGTTACTAGTGTGTTACAGGAAATATTTAGAAAAGCCAAAGCCTCCTCAACGTACAGAATCTATTTTCAGTGTTTTCACTACTTACAGCAAACACAAGCGCTGAAGAAGACCTCAAGAAACAAGTATCCTCTTGTGTCCAGAATCATCCCCGCTGCTATAGAAATAATCGCCAGACCGAGATTCTGGATAGACTGCATGCTAACACAAACAAAGGATTACCACAGTGTAGAAGCTTTTTAAGGAACAATCAGTATTTTATTTTTATTGAACGGTAAGGTTAACTTCTCTCCATATGTTAGGCAGAGTCACGACTCTGTTTTTGCAGAAGTTACCGTGCATCTGCTGCAACCACACACTGAAGCTACAGGAGACTTCGTCCCAGACCGAACTTGTACAGAACCAGCAACCTTTAACTTGTTACAATGACTTGGTATTAAGTGGTTCCGCAGTACAGGGATGTCATCACTGTAGGGCAGCATAAGACAACAGATCTCAGTACTTACAAGCCATAAGCAGTTCCCAGCTGATGTTCTGGAACAACAAAGGCCACCATGGGCCACAGGGCACAGGCAAGCAAGGAGTAGGCCACTCCTAGCAAACACTGGTGAGATAAATAAGTGACAAGATGCTGGATGAAATGTGGTTTTGCTGTATGGTTCTCATAAATTAATGTATTACTTTTCCCCTTCCCCAAAAACAGAAAAGAAGAGCAAAAGTAACTTGTTTTTGCTATGCTCTTCTAAATAAATATGCGTATTTAGAAGGAGAGAGAACTTTTTCCAGAAGTGGGAACACTGGTGGGCACTGAGTTAAAATTTGTAAACTTGATTTCGTAATCTATTTCTCAGGCCCTGGGAAGAGGAAGTTCACAACAAAAACTTTTATTCAAGTTTACAGCTATCAAATACAGCACACTAGGGACAGTTTAAAACCATTAGAAGTGGCCTAATTATGATATTAATAGCTTCATAACTACACCAACATAACAAGGGGATATTTAAATAGGTTTTAAGACTATCTACATAGTCAGAAGAAAGGCAACTTGTGCAGAAAAAATTAATTAGCAGCAAAATTTCTTATTTCATCAGATTTAACTATCAAAGTCTCTTTGAGACACTGCTTACCATTGCTATCCACGGGTTCCAGAAGGTGAACGCCAACATAATGTGAGAAGCAAGCGTAGTTACCACAGCACATAAGACCCATATGATATTCTTTCCAATTTTATCCACCAGGAATCCAAAGACAGGGGACATGGGTGCCGATATAATATACACAATGCTACAAAAGAGTGAAAAAAGAGAATTTCCCTTGTAACTTCAAGATACAGATACATCTATACATCTAAAGCACAGCAGTAAGGCATCTACTCATTAAACTAACCAAAATATACCTGTCAATTGCGCTTGCTTCTTGAGATGAGAATCGGAATTTCTCAATAAAGAAAACCCTAGAAATAAAGAAGTACAAGCTTAGAACGATGCACACATGAATAAGTATCAAACACCCCCAGAAAGATCTCATTCAGAAGACTATTAGCGTCTCAAGATTTTTATCACAGGACTATTTACATTGCATTTTGCAGAAAACATTCAAAATACATAACCAATATATAACATAGTAGTGAGACATTAGCAAAAAGAGGTTTTGGAATAAATGCACAAGTGAAAAATAGGCACCTACACTGCTGGCTGTTAAAATACCTCCAAGCAATCTCAACCTTTCCACTTTACAACATAAAACATGCATGAAGCTCATAACATCTGTTTCTAATTATATTCATAATCTGACTGTGTTCTTACATCAAGTCACACGGTTCAGAAAAAAAATCTACACACAAATGCTTCAAGCTTCAGCTTGATATATTAAAATTTGCAGCAAATACATTGAAATTAGCAGCAAAAGAGCTTCAGTCCAAATTTGTAACTAACATTTAAGCTCCCAACTCAAATTTGATGGTGTATGAGCACTGGAGGAGTTCTATATGACAACTGTCCACAACTTGCTGCACCAAATCTTATGTCACGTTGCCATCTGCATTTTTTAACTTCAGCTGCACTCCTACCTTACAAACCACATTACAACTAGTGAAACCCTGGCCAAACTCAAGGGGAAAAAGCTGCATTTATGCGAGGTGCTTACTTCCCAAGTCCGATGAAAGGAAAGACCGCTCCGTAATAACAGACACAGATTATAAATATAAGCCACAGTGACAAAGAGAAGTCCTTCACATCAGTTAGCTTAATCACTTCACCTGGAACAGAGGCAAAAGACAATACTGTTTTAGTCAGCACAAACATATCTGAAATTCATCCACACTGAGTAAACACTAAGGTGACTGAGAGTCACTCCTGAAGTATTATGATCCTGCCACTATCTACGTTCTTGTATAAAGTTCACACGGTGAGCACAAGCTAAGAAAACAGGCCCTAGATCAACAGCAAAGTGGAGAACTCTACCTCCTACATTAAGCCGGATGTACAAGTCCTCCCAAGTTTTTTTTAAAGCTGTCTTGTGCAGTAGAATATAAATACTTCCTTGAAAGAACAGTTTGATCAGCTTGTGAAATTAGTGCCTGAAGCATCATGTTATATACTCACACTTGGTTCTCAAGTTTTGTTTATTTTCTAAGTTCTCCCACAAGGAAAACTCAAAACACCACACCGATGGAAAAGAGCTGCACATTTCTGCACACCCACTGAAGGAAATAAGACCGATTTCAACAAAAGAGAGTGCTGGTGGCAACAGCACTGTCCAAACTGGTGTGAACTGCAAGGTTCTCCACAAGCTCCATAAATAAAGCACGGAGCAACCGGAACGATCTGCTCTAGAATGAAATAATCAAGTCCAAGGCACGTTTACCCACACCACTCACCTGTTTTCCCTTGCTCTTTGCAAAGGAGTTTCTCTGCTCTCTTGTCCAGATAAGCAAGAATTAGCGCACAGCTCAGTGAAAAGAGACACGTTATGCCACCTGCAGGAAGGTAACGCGACACGGTTAGCTGTTGAACCAAGCAGTAATTCAGCTTTTAGGCACACAGTGTAACATATCTTCACATATCTAATGGGATACGTATCAAAGGGAGCTGAAATTCCACTATTACACAGCAGGCAGCTACACACAATCTGTGATGTGATGCCCTTCAGAATTTTTGTCCTTAAAGTCTGCCCTTTACTCAGAGTACGTTGAATGTTTCATTGCTCTAAGACATAAAATTGAATTCTGCAGCCAGAAAAACCACACAGTATTTTACTAATTTCACAGTTAGTAGGAAATCAGTGACGTATATGCATACTGCTTGAATTCAGAAACCCAAAATATCAAGTGACATCAATTCAAAAATATCACTAACCTATCATGAGAGTTAGCCCAAGAGTACTGTAACCACTGTGCCCCAGAAGATGTTGAACTCTGGAGTATATCCATCCCATGATATTCATGTTCACTGTGCTCCCCTAGGCAGAACAGACTTATGTCAAGAATAATGCCTTCCACAATCATATGAATTCAAAGGGAACATTGGTCAAACTGCTTGCTGAACAGCTAAGGACAGATAAACTGTCTTTATTTATAAATATCTGTTAAAGACAGATACAACTACACCGGGAACATAAGCCGCCAGCAACATAGACAAGCCACACCCGTTGAAGTCAGTGAATGAAAGCAACACAGCTTTAAACTTACAATTCTGGCCATGCTTAGTTGTAATCCAAACACGAGATTTAGCTCTTTGCCTTTAAACCAACTGACTGCATACGTGTTCTGGGCCACCGCTAAGGATTCGCCGCCTATTCTGAAAAAGGAAGGCACAAAACAAAACTTGTTAACCATAACGTGAGAAGTAATGATGAGGCGACAGAAGTCTTAAAGACTGATTCAGGTAAGAATTGTCTTTGGTCATTTCTGGAAGTCGAGTTGATGAGCTTCTCGTTTCCGGAGGTAAAAGCATTAAAGAACCAAGTGGTACAGCTGCTGACCCCACTGACACCAAAAGCAGCATCTTATCAGAACCCAAAGCCAATTGCCCACCCCCAGTAGAGCTGGTCAGATTTTCTAACATTTTCATTCTGTGGAACATTCAAAACTAGGAGGCGATCTGACACTTGCTCTCATTTTTGCCACTACAGCAGCCCTGTTGTATCTGTCGTTGCTAAGAATTCCCTTTATTCAAGAAAGTAAAAATTAGAGAAAGAACAAACCCAGTTCTGTCAGACTACTGAGTGCCAAGTCTTTATTTGGGGAGTTTCATAACTCCTGAAATCAGTAGGTGGATTTTCCAAATGAAGAACACCTGAGAAGTTCTGCTTATTTTCTAATTTTACATTAGAAAGGGAACACGACTGAAGCTTTTTGCACGTCTCAACTTCAAAGATGCCTCAACGCCCAACGATTTTGTTGGAGCACAAACACAGCAGCAGCTTTCTAGGACGCAGAAAGCCGATCCTACACGACAGGGCACATAGCTCCTCTAGACTTACCCAAATACCAATCTGCCTGCTTCCATCAGCCAAAAGGCATTAAGTAGTGCTCCCAAGGCAAAGATCACCTGTCAAATAAACATTTAAGAAAAATTATCATCTCAAATTTGGAGCATGGAACAAACTAGAACCATCTCAAAGCAAGATGATTTTCCCTTTCTGGACCTTCCGCTTCCTGCTCTTTCCTTTTTATTCTACTCCTCTGCCTTGTGCATTATCCTGCTAGCTAAACAAAATCCAGCCTGACCCACCCTGAATACACAGCACTATCAGCAAAGCCATCCGAGCTTTTTTCTCCATCCCACTCCCAGCAGAGACGCTTCTGGTATCATCCTTCGCCCTCTCATTTGCACTTACCTGCCCAACGCAAACAAAGATGCTAAATATTATAGTGCCCAACCTGTAAGAAAAATAAAACAACTTAATGAATAGATAGATTCATTTTCCCCTATAAAACACAATATTAGACCTTCAGCAAAGAAAAAGGGAAGGTTGATGTACAATAAAAGTTCTCTAATAAACGTTATAGCTTGACAGTTTCATTAAAAAGAAAAAGATACAGACTGGCATTTTTGAAGCTACTTTACGGAAGACATTAAAGGAACAAAACCTGGCTGTACCAGTGGAAGTTCCTAGGTGGTGTGATAAAGAACTCTGCTGTGTTAAATTCCACAGGCACTTTAACTCCACCATTCGCTAAATGCACAAGAAAGCAGGATCACACCTACCGTACTCCAAACACTCTGTCTATCAGAAAGCCTCCAAAGAAGCAAAGAACCACGTTGGGCCAGGAATACCAGGCATAGAGCGCCATGAACTGAGCCGTGTTCACCTTCATATCCTACAGGAGCAGGACGGAAATGTGAAAATAGGTAAGTAAATTACTTGCTTCTACGGAAACTACAAAGTCACAGAATACACATTTATGTAGAGGTGGTTAGAAATAAGCACGCTTTCTGATCAGAAAGTGCAAGGGGAGATTCGGTGATGATTTCTGCTGGAAATGGACATCTTAGAATGAACTGATGCATGCTGTTTTAGCACAGAGAGATTAAGATATTCTACGGGGGGGGATCTAAAAGAAACCCACCCAACTCTTCCCAAGCAGAACGTGGCACATGAACGCCGCCAGCACCTCTGATAGGCTCAGCACTCTTATTTTACCCACCGACCCCCATATCCAGCCTCACCACACATCAGGCCGGCCTCCCCCCCAAGAACACCTCACAGAGCACCAGCCCAGCGGACAGCCCCCTGCCGTCCCGTCCATCCTGAGGGCAGGACTCACCGCCTGGACCTGCGTCTGCAGGGCGGCCGGGTTGTCGTAACAGAAGTAGCTGCCTGTGGGGAGAAAGGGAGGGAGGCCTCAGGGGGGTGAGGTCTCGGGGGGGGAAGGCCCCGATCCGGCCCAGCCCTGCCCGGGGGCTTCCCTCCCCACCCGCCCAGCCCCTCACCGAAGCCCAGGAAGCACATGAGCGCCAGGACGAGCAGGCGGTGCGCCAGGCGCCGCGGGTGGCAGGCGGGCAGGCGGCGGGAGGGCCCCTCCGAGCCGCCCTCGGCGCCCAGCAGCGCCCGCTCCTCGTCCGCCATCGCGCCGCCGTCACGTGAGCGCCCCGCCACGTGATCGCACGGGGCGAGCGTCACGTGAGAGGGCCCCCCCCCCCACAAGGCGCCGCCGTTGCCGTGGGAACGGAGCGCGGGCTCCTCCGGTTGCCGTGGCAACGGGCATGGCCCGCGCGGTCTGCAGCGGGTCGCCTCAGGCCGAGGGACGGGGATGGGGACCCCGGGTACTGCTGCAACCATGAGCTCACACAGCCTGCTGGCTGGGATGGCCTCTAAGGTCATCAAGTCCAACATTAACCTAGCACAGCCATGTCTGCCACTAAACAATGTCCCTAAGCACCGCATATACACATCTCTTAAACACCTCCATGGGCGGTGACTGACTGCTTCCCGGGCACCCACTTATAACCCTTCACAAACCTTCCAACAAATAATATTTTCCTAATATCCAATCTAAGCCTCTCCTGTCACAAATTGAGGCCATTTCCTCCTGTCCTATTGCATGTTGCTTGGGCTAAGAGACCATTAAATTTATTTAATTCACATCTTCTCTGAGCCCCTCTTTATTTTTCCACCTTTTCCAGTGTGTTTCCTCCCACTGTGTGTTGCCTCTCTGCTGGGTATTCTGTCCTGTGTCACTCACGCCACTGGACAGGGCCGTGCAGCGAACCTGTACAGGTCGGTTCGTGTGAGGACATCAGAAAAGTCACCTGCACAAAACACAGCAGGATGTCAGCTGTATAGAATGTCCCCAATATCTCAGCAATGATAAAACTGTGTCTCAGGCACACTCTTGGAAGGACTTTTTATTTTTGTTTTCATATACATAGTCTACCTGCTATTTAAAAGGGTTTTAATGGCAGGCCTACAGTGAGCAAATCAACAGCACGTTTCAAGCTACTCTGTCATTAATTTGATCAGTAACCATTCAGGAAAATCTAAATAAGTTTTTAAAGCACATTGGTATAGCGTTCTTGTAGTGCATCTACTGCAGAATACTATTGGGAGTAAATTGCTTATGTTTCACTCAATATGTGTCTTCCAAAAGCTACAGATCTGCGACAACTATGTTATCGAATGCCTATCTTTCTAGAAAAGTGAAATTACTGGGTCACATTTTCAGCCACCCTAAACTAGTCTAGATTACTCGAATTTAGTGCAGCTCTTTCAGCTGGCTCTTAAAAACCTGGTCTTGAACTGCACGGCCTCGTTGCGAAAGCATCATCCAACAAACCCAATATTTCAGGGCCGCTGGAGGGAGCTGGAGGACAACGTGTGGCCATACGGACTGCTATGAGTTTTAGAGGGGCATAGTTAGCTGTAGGTAGGTCCTACACAAGCATAAAAGGGATAACTTTGGACAGCAAAGTTATATGTAGTGAAAGTCTGTGCATGGAAGAAAAAAATGTTATATTTCCCTATCTAACTATCCCCGTTATTCCAAGAGTCCGATGTCATGTCAACCAGTACTTGTATTGCTCTCTCTGATCCACAGAAATTTTTTTTTTGGTCATTCTCACACTCTAGTTTCCCTCCAGAACACAAACACGGCTGTTGCAAAAGTCTGAAATTCCCAAACTGCCCTCCCACCACGATTCTCAGAAAGAAAATGCCAAGAAACCTCAGGAGACAGCTGGACCCATTGCCAGAGACGAGCAAGGGTGCCCCAGCCATGCTGATCGTGAAGTACAGAGCCAGAATCAACAGAACCAACTTCTTTATGGCTCATGACTGCTTCCCCGAGACCTTCTGCCCCATTTAGAGCTTAATCTTAACCACAGGAATTTCTGAGACATTATAGTGTTGGTCAAGGAAGAAAACCCTCAGAAATATTAAATGAACTGCACAGTCTATTCCACAAAATGATGGGCACCAATTCAAAGCTGATGTACCCTACAAAGTTAAACTTCAAAAAAAAATCTGTAAAATGCCAGAATATTATAATCAAAAAAATAAAAATAAAAATAAAAATTGCCACTTTCCTTGTAATTATTTTAAAATGTTGGTTCAGAAAAAAGTACATAGAGAGAAGGGTTGATTAAAGTTGAAAGAGGCAACCAACACAGACTCAAAGGTGCCATTTTAATGTTTTATCATTGTTGGGTGATTTTGTTGTTTAAGCTATAATACTCTTAATATCAAATCAATGTATATTGCATAGTGGAAGGTGTCCCTGCCTGTGTCATGGGGGTTGGAATTCAGCGATCTTTAAGGTCCCTTCCAAGCCAACCCATTCTATGATTCTGTAACTCATGGGCAGTGGCGTGATACCAGCACTCTGACTAAAGGATCCAACAGATCCTGTAACAACTGATCAGTTTTATCACCAAGGATATCCAGAGGAAGATCTGGAAAACTAGACTGTATTTCCTAAGTCTCAAAAAGGCTCTCCAGTTCCATAACCAAAACAACAGGCAAAAACACAAAGCAAGTAAACATATTAAAGTGCAATTTGTGATTTAGGATGATGATATTACGTCCTGGATTCAGCTGTGTACGTCAATGTGAAGAACAGAAATTAAAAGCTTTCAGAGGCACTGCAGATATCCTCACCACAGCTCTTGTTTGTTTGACTTTGTTTAATCAATCAATGAGCACAGAAAAATCCTGCAATCTTTAAAGCTGACTGCGGATCAGGATTTCTTTTTGGGTTCTTTGTTGCAGTGTTTTGTATGCTACAGACCAAAAATACACTCTGCAAAAGTGTTTTTAAGAGCTTCTGACAACCGTGGCAATTGCCTCTGCCAAGTATGATGACAAAGTATTCCTGGAAAAGTGAGTACTCAGCGAAGAACATCATCATGGCATTCTGCTAACGGAGCAATAGGATTTTACTGGTTTCCCATGTTTTTGTCCCATTTTAGTTTATGCAGATCTCCATAACATTACAGTCTGTTTTCCTTATCATAAGAAATTCAGTATGCCACTGCTGATCCAATATGTAACAGAAACACAAAAAGACAGCAACATATCCCTCCTTTTCCTGTTAAAACAGTGAGACAGAAGGTTATTTCAGAACATATCACCTCAAAGGTCAAATCTTTCTCTAATTTTATTATTTATACAAAGGCATCCTGGATTTGTCTTTTTTTCTTTAAGCTGTGTTATACTGAAAACTTCATGATTTCATAATGTGTCTTGCCTTTTCTTGTCCTCTGTTCTGCCTGCTTTTGGACACAAGGGATCTATGTGAATTTAATTATTCTATGGTTTCCTATGAAAAAGGTGCAGGAGAGTTAAAGCCAACGAAGCCTTTGTCATTCATCCCTTACAATATCAATTGCAATATTGCCACTCTCCATTCTATTACTAGCGTACAAAAATATGCAAAGATTGAAGGTATAAGATAAGCTACTTTAAAAGCTCCCTAAATCATTTAAAATTATTACTTAATTTGTTATTCTTAAACAGGATCCACCGAGTATAATTGATTCAATACCAAAATAGTAAATTTAGTGGTGGGAAGATTCTTCCCGTGGAACACGGGAAGGCTCTAGTACAACAATGGCTTTCTGTGCTTTCTTTCATCCTTGAGGGAATTTTTGTAAACCTGAAACACATTTAATTTTATGGTATTTATTTTCAAAGATGCCAGTAGGTTTTTCAGGTTATTTTCATGTCTGTGTGCTTGAATGTTTTTATATTAAACAAGACTGGATTTGTACTTTGTCTTGTTAGGTATAACATAGAGCCCTTTATAGTAGAGTAAGAAATTACATTTATGTATCTGGAGTATTTAACTGGAGAAAAAAATGTTTTTTCCATTAGCTATTACAAAATGTTTGCCATGCCACCCCTTTCTTCCCATTCGCTTCAGTCTTCACCTTGGATGTGACCTTGCTGGAGCTGGTGTGGCTGTAATGCGCAGTGTGAGTTAAGCCTAAGATGATTCTTAAAGGCATTGCTGGTGAGACTTTATGCCACAAATAAATACAGTAGATTACTCTTAACCTCATACTTTAGAATGTTTATTACAGATGCAATTTCTGTCTTACCATAAATCAAAGTACTTAAAGTGCCATATGATACCAAATGTTTAGTTTAACAGCATAAAATTGAGCAAAAACTGTGTACAGTACTTTATAGATGCTATAAAATCCTTGTGCTTGTGGCCTCACCTTTTTGCATTGCCCAGATCAATCAAGTTCGCTGAACACTCGGGATAGTAAATACTCACGTGAAGCAACGATTAGCTTTCACAGTTTAGTTCTCCTAAGTTATTACTGTCCTCAGCAAAAATGCTTCAGAATATGACAAAATTGCCGAGACGCAGGAAGTGTGTTTAACATGATTAAATTTACTTCACCGTCGTTAGCCTATTAGCCATTCTTTGAAAGAAAAGTCTTGTGCTTTGCCTCCAGTTTGCATTAGCAACCTATTATGAAAGATCTGTCATACAGAGGCACACAAACATTTTTTAATCACCTCATGTGGTAAGGAATGTGTTATTATAAAGCTCGCTGCGTCTTGTGCTCTTCCTGTCTCACTCAAGTGCTATTAGAATTACATGCAATCATCTCCTTAAGATGTGTCTAATTTCTGTAAACTATTTTACATCAGAGAAAGCTGAAGAAAAAGGCTGAGGAAGCATTTTTTGCACCATAACTCTATGTGAGACCAAAGATATTGGCCTAGGAAACCTCCTGAAGCTTAGAAAGCAGCTCTGCCAAAGCAAACACCTTCTCCCCTCTCAGGCGAAGAGGCTCAGCTGAGTCAGACGACAGACCACAGAACTGAATGTCGCGGGCTTATTGCTCTTTTTTCTAAGATCATCAAGAAAAACTGCTCTTTAGATTTCCCAAAGTTATTTTAAACCCCTATACATTCCCTAAGGGAAGTGGCTATCAGGCCATACCTCTAATAGCAGAATCTGCTCAGGTAAAGCATAAGAAAAACACCTGCAGTGAGAGCATAAGGGCCGTCATTCACAACGTGCAGCTTCTTCAGCACATGCAGTAGGCTTTCTTTTACTAATACTGTCTGGATACTTTAACCAAGGTGGATGACAAGAAACAAAGCCAAACAAACAAACAAAAAAATAAGAACAGTGCATCAGAGGCTGCTTAGCACACCCACATGCAGCTAAAGCCAAATAGTGTCCAGAGCTGGGGAGGGAAATATGAATTTTGGTTTGGGGGACTATGCTTAAATTACTAGATAACACTTCTACTTTGCTCAACGGATGTTAATGGAGCCAACCTTTAAAAAATCTCCTGGTTAGCTGGCTGAAACGCTGAACAAGCAGAGATGCCTGTGATGTGCCCTAACACAAACACCGAACCACAGCGTTTATATGATGCTCCGTCAGTGAAACGAGGCATTCTCATAACATTTAAACATTTAAACTTTTTTTTTTTTTTTTTTTTTTTTTTTTTTTTGAGAAGCATACTGTTTCTTCTAACAGGATGGGCACTAAATGTTTTATAACTAAGCCCAGCAGCTTAGGAAGGAAGCTCTGATGTTGACTGAAACGCTCAAAGGTTAGTGCAACACACCGCCACCGCGCTCTGCCCGGCCGCCCGGGGCTGGAGGAAGTCCGCGCCCCTGCCAGGGACAGCGGTCACTGGCACTGGCCGCAGAACAGCAGAAAGCAGAGTGAAGGCTCTCTGTCGCCGGGGCTCGACCATTCGATCTTTGGAAACACTAGCATTTAGGGAAACAGAAGTGGTGGGAGGAAGAAGTTGGTTCCCGCTGACTCCATTTGCAGGCCTTCCCATCTGCCCTTCGTAGCCCTGTAAATGTGCGATGTGCGCAGTTCAGCACACAGACAGCGTTATTCAGTGGATGTACATTAGTACTACTACCTGATAACTTGGTTAGCAGGCTACGACACATGCAAAGTAATCAGCAAGAACCTCCCCTTTCTAACTGCAGCATAAATCCTCATGATTTCCAAACCTTGGTTTGGAAATCAATCTCCCTCCAATCAATCTCCCTTAGTGACTCGTACTCCACACACAGATCTCCTTTCAGCCCCCCTGCCTTGTCCCCCGTCCCCCACCCCCCACCGAGGCTGAGTATTTTATGCACATCAAGCTGTTCCTCATCAGGCATTTCCTCTGCCCTCAAGTTATTGAACTTTTCTGGAGAGTTTCCAAGCCAAGGGCAAGGTGGTTTTTTCCTCCTCTCTCCGGACAGCAGCCCAGCGCCGAGCAGATCTTCCCAAGCAAACAGCTTTACCCCGTGGCTCCCTCATATTCTGAACTCTGGGATTTGCTCCTTGTTGGTACATCTGGCCCTGCAGCTTGCTTCCCTTGCACGTTGCACTGAACCAAATCCTCTTCCTTTTATGCAATTTGCTTCTCACCATCTCTGCTAGGCCCCAAACCCAAGGAGCTGCTTCCCATTTTGGAGCTGTAAGTCTGGAACTTCTCTTCCCTTGTGCAGCCTCCCACTTGGGATCTATTTATCTGGGTACAGCCTTCCCTGACAACACCCCGATAAGCAGCGCCCAGCTTTATGCACGAGTTCATCCAGCTGTTGTTATCCCAGGAGACACCCTGCCAGCAATTTTTAGTTTCCTGATCTAGTGGTCACTTCCCTTTGCTCCAGTGCCCCAGCACTTACACGAGTTCTTCTTCCAGCTGCAGCACTTCTAGTAGGTGGCATAGTGTACAAAGATATTTTATCCACTCCAGGTGTTCTCAAAATTCACTGATCCTGCACAATTGTTTGCAGAGACCAACAAAGACAGCTGTAATGTAATTTCACCTAGCAGTTTATTAATATATATATATATATTCTATACCTGTATTTGACAAGCATATGTTAAACATTCTTACTGGATTGAGACTTTCAAAATAAAATCAAGAAAAGCAAAATCAGTACCATTCTGATAATTGAGTCCTGTCCCCTTTATCTCTGACAGCATGAGGCTTTGCTCTCTTTCGTCACCCCAGGAAAGTGATACCATGAGAAAAATCACAAAAAGCACTCAGGACAGTTAGTTAGACGAATAAAAATAAAAAGCACAATTCTTTCCTCATTGGCAAAGAGCTGGAAGCCAGCAGTTTATCTACCTGGAGAGGGAAGGAGAAAATTTCACAAACAGATAATCAAAAATAAAATGAGGACATGATATTCTGCCTAAGCATTTGTTAAAGTGAGGGGCTGGAGAAGGGGATGAAATACACAGTTTTCTTTTTTACTTTCCTTTAAAGAGTGAATGAAAAATTATTCTGTGCAGCAAGGAAATCACATGTAACATAATTCAGAAAATATATTGTTTCCTTTAAAAGCATCTTGCTCAACACTTGATTTCACATTTCCATTCCTTAGAGATTACCATTCTTTGCATTTTTATGTCTCTGAGTTCACCACCTTGTGGTTTCGAAGTACAAACAACTTCATAAATATTACTCCGAGCATTAGGCGAAAAAAATATCGGGCAGATTCATGTTCGTCCGCATAAATGACAAGTGAATAAATACAAGTTGCATGGGTGACTAACTGAAATACAACAGTCCCATTTCCTGGCACCGTGGAAATATCAGCAGTGCCGCACGCAGAGGTAATCAATACTGAGCAAATGTAGGGTTAAGTTAACCCTGCCCCAAAGCCTCAATGGCCAAAGGCCAAAATTTCCATGAAGAGACATTCCAGCTTTGTTAATTTTTTCCCTTAATATATATCTATATACACTTATACCCACAATGGGTAATATGCATCTATCACAAATACTTCTGCCTGCAGTTCCTACATGCCGTTGATCTCCACTGGAGACGTGTGTGTGTTTATGTGCCTGGAGAAAGCCAATGCCTCAGCCCAGACCCAGAACGAGGAATCCTCCCGGGCAGGGTGCGGGGTCAGGGCTGCAGCGATGCCCTCTTGCCGCTCCGTGAGTCGAGCTGCGTGGTGCCTGTCAGCAAGCTGAGCCCAACATACCCACGGCAAAGCAAGTTCGGTCCTGGGCTCTGGGTGTTCTGTTTGGAAAAAGAGCAAAGGGCTTTTTGGAAATGACCATGTGTGAGCATAAGCATATGTGGAAGCAAAAGTTCTGCGATGGTTCTCACCAGAAACTGTGCTTCACTTGTATCATCTTGCACTTATGACTTGTTTTATTTATGTATAGACATCTGTTTAGGCGAACCCTAAATTACGGCATCCTCTTAGCACCTTGCAGAAGGGCAACACAAGAAGAAACGAATCACGGTGACGTGGGAGGGCTGTGACCTTACCTCTCCCTGCGTTGTCAGGAATGGAATTCCCAGCAACGTTAATGCCTAAATTACCAAAACTGGGCATAGAAACCATGACTTCACTGGGATGAGGGAGGCAAATTGCACTACGCTGGGCTGCTTTGGGACATTTCTTTGGACTTCACACATGCAGATACCTTTCAGACTTATAATGAGTCATTTGCTTTATTTAAACAGAACCAAAGTCTCTGAAGGGGAAGCTGATCTTGAGGAAGAGCTCACACCCCAGAGACACCTGTACTGGAAACTCCTCTTTGTCTCTTGGACGTTCCCAGCCCAGGAATCAGCCCAGGGCTTGTGCTGGCTTCTCTGACCCCAGGCTGCCGAAAGTCCTTCCTGCTCAGGTGCCCCGTGCCCCAACTGCAGGTTCCCCCAGCACTGGCTGCAGCTCCTTTCCTGCCCCGTATGGGCAATCCACTCCTGGCACTGAGGCTGGTTAAAAGTCATAATGTAGAAGAAATTGAAGAGGAAAAAATTATGAACTTTTCTTCTTTTCCCTTATCTGGAAATAAAAATACTTTTTTTCTTTTATTTTCTGGAATCTTGAGCAGTCGGTTCATGTGACATATCTACAGTGTGATCCACAACCACAACGTATTCAAATACAACAACACGGTGAAGTGATGTGACACTTTTATTACCAATATCTACCATCTAACAACAAACGCCAAGCATGCTGCTTTGTAAAATTATAGGGAAGTAAAATGGAAAGAGAAAACTGAACTCAGGAAAGGGAACAGATAAAAATCTTGCTTTCGAGAATGATGCCAAGTCAAAACATCCCATCCTGGCCCCTCTACAAGACCTGGCAAGTTTGATTCCCTTGGCAAACTGCGAAATCAGACTTCTTGCAGCTCACAGTTACACTCTTAACAATAAGTGCCTTGGGACAGACTTAGCCTCTGAGAGCTCCAATCAACTGCCCTGGTAACCAATTTACATACAACCCGCTGGTGAACGAGCTGACTCCTAATTTATTTGGGGCATGTGGCCCTTGGAGCCTTTCCAAGCACTGGTAACCACTGTGTTATTTTGGATGGCTTTCGTGCACTGCATGGGAGCGTTTACATCACTACGAGAAGAGAAGAAACAATTAGTGGTTTTATAACTTCTTAAAACCTGATTTTTCTAGGGAATAAGACAGCCAGTAGATTCATCAGAGGTGAGAGGGGTCGAACAAATGCTCTCACATCCCAGCCGTGCTCTGGTACATGCTGTAGAGGGCTGGGACCAACAAGCCCAAGGCATTCATGTTTCCTTCTCCCCCTCTTGCAGCCAAGCTGCCAACAGACACAGGGCTAATCTCACAAAGGAGCCAGGATATTTTTTTTTTCTTCTTTTAAAGAAAGAAAGGAACATTTTGCAATGACATTTTTTGTGCCATAAAATTTCATAGAAAGTGGCACTGTCCTTGTTCACTCCTCAGCCAGGAGCAGCATGAACTGCCCAAGGGTTATGTTTTCTCCAGTAATTTCATCCTGGATCCTGACAGGCACCTCAGTGGGACTGAGGGTGTAGACTGGCATGTCTGGGTAAGAATTAGATAAAATAGTGAACAAATATACAGATATCTGTGAACAAATACCTACCAAACAACAACAACAGAACAGCGAACAAGTATTCACATGGAGCAAAAGTCTAGCTTTGATAGTAAGGTGTCCAAAATCTGCACCATGTAGGAGCCAAAATTTTCCAGAGTTCCCATGCACCAAAGTCCAACTGCAAACTACTCAGAATTCCTCGTCTGTGTACCCATTTTAGCCTGGAATTTGCATTTTCAAGTTTTCTTTTCCCTTTATAGGCTGCCTGTTTCCGTGCCTTATGCTACTCTCCTTGGTGAGCCCTGATCAAATTGTTCCTGGTGCATTAGCACGCTCGAGCGGCCCCATCATGGTTATTAAAAATATTACATATGCCAAAATGTTTTGACTGAGAACGTGAAAAACATTTACAGCATCCAGAGATCCCTGTCTGCTGCAAGCCTTGTGAAGAACAGGCTCAAAATAAAACGACATTGGTGGTTATTACCACGGCCAGCCTGCTAATTAGCTAATTACCAAAGCAACCACCATGACGAGGAAGGTGTGGATCAGCCCAGGCAGAGCCGTGGCATCTAAATGCCCAGGGTGAGCGATGGGACAGAGGAGAGATGCAGGGGCACCAGCGATGCACGGAACAGCTCCTGCCTACAGCCTGGACACAGGGAAGGGAGTGTTGGTTACTTGCTCCTGCGAGTTACTTTGTCCCACAGAAAAGGAAAGGAAAGCCAGGAATCCCAGACTCATGACAACAATAATCTGTAAGCCTGCAGGAGAGGCTTTGAGCATACGGCGGAGCAGAAACAAAAACTCCAGGTGCAGGCTTCCACACTTCGCTTTTTTCTGAATGTAAGCAACAGCAGAACAAAACACCTCAGTATAAGTTTGCTCTAAAGTGTGACTCTTTGTACAGATTTGCCAAAAAGGACTGTCCTGTCTCCATCCCTAACTATCCCAGCATCATTTCAGTTTCTGCTCTCCTTCCTCCTAGCCCTGGCTCCCGATTTACTGCACTTTCTGCCTCAGAATCAAGACCAAAGTTTCTTACAAAACCTGCAAGAGCGGAGCTTCTCTCCGCACGTTTCCGGCCTTTATTCCCCAGGAATATTTCCCACCGGCAGCCTCACGCCCAGTGTCATTTTGCTACAAAGCCGAAGCGCCGTGCTTTTCAGGCAGATAACGTCACCAGCGTTACGCCCGGGAGATAACGTCTCGATATCCAGCTCCGGCCGTGGAAGGCGTCCAGCAGCGGCGTGCAGCCCAGCAACCTGCCCCAAACACCGAGTGCTTCCAGGATGTGGGAGAGCAGCGCTGCGATCGAAACCAGCCTCCCAAAGGTCCTGCGGGACTGGGAAGAACCAATGGCTGACTCACCACTCACAACACATGTCTTCAAGGAAGCCAACAGTAAAATAAACGGGGCAATGAATGGACTCAAAATTGGCTCTGCGGGGCCGGGGGCACCCTGAGCTGCAGCCTACAGCAGGTTTCAGTCCCCAGCACCCCACCTGGACGCAGCAAGTGCCGCAGTGAGAGTTTGGGCAGGGGGACTGTAAGAAAAGAAACAGCATCCAGATGTAAATGACTTGCTGCCGCAGATGGTTTGTTGATTCTGTAAGAAAATCTTGGTGCTGTTGCAATCCTTTCCTCACTTGTGTGTGCACGGGATACTCAGCAAATACGGATTTAGCAACAAGGCATTGTTAAACTAAGATACACTCCTCCTTCAAGATTGATTTTGTATACTCACTATTAATAATCTGCCACCACACTCCTGCATCTCCTCTGAATTAGCACTCAGTATTGCCCCCAAAGTGACAATTTACTGTTGACACTGTAGTCTTAGGCTAAGCCATGGAGCCTGACAAACAGCATTAAAAAAATAAACAAACAAACAAACAAAAAACATTCCAAGTGCTCCAAATTTTAGTATAACAGCTCGGAAAAAGGACTAAGTGTGGAAATACCATTCCTCGAATCCAAGCTGGTACATCTGAGAAGGAAGGTGGTTTCAAAAGCGGGCCCTGTGCACAGCCATACTTAGCGTGTTCCCAAATCTGAGGGTGAGAAAATGTGAAACTGGCGTCTGCCTGGTGCTGCAACCCTGGAGGGCACAGCTTTAGGGAACATAAAGACGTTAAAACAAGAGAAGCAAAGATATTCCTCTTTCCAAATGCAGGCCTGAATACGCAAAACTGAGGGAGTCGCTTCTTTTTTGTGTCTCCACGTCAAGCCGCAGCAGGAAATCATTCCTTGGGGGACGCTGGAAGGGTTGCTTTAGAGGTTTGTTGGGAGGTTGTGTGTTTGTTGCTTTGTTTGTTTCTTTTTACTTTACACCCAACCGGGGTCCAGCAAGAGGAAGATTTCTGCTGACTTTAGGCCTTCAGTCGTGCCTTTCTGTTCACCCACGTTATTAAAGTGAATTTAATGCTTTTAATACACAATTACTGCAGGCCCCGACCCTGCAGCTGACAGCACCAAGATGCGTTGGCATCCCTAACAAACACACAGGTGAAAAGTAAATCACTCAGCTTTAAGATCAGGTGCTAAATCACAGGTCCCAGTTTTATGATGTTTGCCCTGACAAAGCCGTGGCTTTTCCTGGGGTAAACAATCGCCTTTGTTCTCAGGAGGTCAATCAGGCAGGGACGGGCTGCACGACCTCCCCGGGTCCGTTCCCATCCCACTGTCTGTGCCTTTTGGTGCTGATCTTCCATCGTCTCGTATCTTATTACTATATTGTATCTATTACTCAGAACAGCAAATTTCTGTTTCCTTCTCTACCTCATTTCAAATCATCTCTAATTTAATTTCAGTGACCTCCCTTCACGATATGTTCTTCTAATTGGGTCCTCTCTGGATCAATAGTTTGCTTTCATAAGTGAAGTATTTCTATTGAAGGCCCCTCCATTTTAAGTGGCCTAATTATTGCAGTTAATTGCTTCAGGCCTAAGAAGCAAGTTTTCAAGCCAATGTCAAATTCTCTCTGCTCCATCTAAAATGCGGCCTTCGCTGCAAACACGCAAGGTTGCTTGTTAGCATCCAGAAGGCTAGAAAACAAATCATTAAAAAGGAATACTTAAATCATAACAGCTGCATAATCTCAGCATAAACTAATCTTTTCCAGTAGGTTTTTGTTCTTTCTACAATTGCAAGGTTGCATACAGAAATGTATTTTTATTTGTCTTCAACAGAAGTTAGTAAGCGTGTCTGGTTTGCAACATCACTTGTGAAAGCAAAAGGGAGGCATTTCCTTCTACCTTTGTATGCACGATGTTCTTCCGAGTCTTTTTTCCCCTAATTCTTCAGCTGCAGTTAAACACGTGCAGATTTGAGAATTTGCTGTGTCACTACAATCAGGTCCCCTGAGCAGCGCCAGTGTCACAATGAGGCACTTGCACAACTGAGGGTTTTTTTTTTAAACAAGGTCACACTTCATGGATTTAATGTTACAAAACCACGTAATTATATTGGGCTCCACCTAGAAGGCTGCATGGAAGCCCTCCACGAGTTACACGAGGCTAAATCTGAAGTTTTCTGCACTGACAAATGGTCAGAATACAAAGTGGGGATTGCACGTATGCCCATGGGGGAATGTAGCTTAAAAAGTACCATCCTCCCCCTTTTTGCTGTCTCCAGTGATGTATTACAAGGCAAAACTAAATTGCTCTCACAAGTGCTTTATAAAATCCTTTGCCTTCTCCTCTGTGTCCATTAACGCATTGTGCCTTGCCTGCGTTTTATCTCTGCAAATTTGCAATTGCAATCTGCACAGGGCTGGCCACTGACTGCTCAAAGCACCCAGCTGCTGTGGGACCACTTTATTTTTCCCCATCTCTGTCTGCAGTTCGTGTATTATGGCCAAGTTATAACAGCTAAAAATACATGTGTAACCTCCCAGAGACAGCCTGCAGAAAATGGCATAGCAGAATACACAGAAATGGGAGCAATGAAGGAACTGGCATTCAGCTACCCAGAGTAAATCATGGCTGTGTTACATCAAATTACTTTGGAAAATACTTTAACACAGTCACTACAAAGGTCCAGTTGTTAAAATGAAGATTTATCATTGTACTGAAGCCAAAAGCATACAGACTTCTTGAAACCTAATATCCTGCTTCCCAAAAATGTGAAGAGGAAAAATCCAGGAAGTATACAATCAGTGATGTTTTTATTCAAAGTGAGCATTATTAGTACTTCACCAAGTGTTTGTTAGAAATTTAGCTGGAAGATGTTACGGAGAGAAATCTGCTCTTTAAGATGGGACTGTGTCTCTCATATGCATGCATTTGAAAGGTTTATTTTAGTCCTATTACGATACCATCATACCCTTAAAGTGTCACCACTCAAATATAAATGTTGCTAATATTGATAACAATTACCTTACTGAAGGGGCTCCCAGCACCAGGATCCAGCCGTGCAGTGACAGTGACACGACACAGGTTTTGCCAGGGGAAGGAAAAGGACTCAATGGAAATCGGAGGTCATCAGCACTTCCCATCATTGTGCTTGAAATACGCTCAGCGCTCGCTCTCTTGCCATTGTTCTTCACGTTCACCTTTGGAAGCAGGGTCAGTCAGAACTGTTTAAAACAAAGGCAAAAGAAAATTTCAGTATGTGCTTGGAAAACGCTGCAATTGTAGTCATGTTTTACACAGAAGAAAGGAAAAGTTATTCCTTTCTTTTTTTTTTTACTCATTAATTTTCTTCAAATCATTTCGGAGATTTGTTGGGACCAGACCAAGCACGGAATACCAGTCTTGGTTAAAATTACTGGGGCAGGTGAATGGGATAAGGGATTCAGGAAGGAAATCTTAAACATGGCGTGTTACAGCTCTGCCAGTACGGATATATTTGTGTCATCTGCATGTGGCTGGGTGTTCTGCCCATGGCCGTGTTACAGCCCTGCAGCCCAGCCCCGCTCCCACCTAGCAGCAGACCTGCTGCCGATTTCCAGTGGAATCGCATCGGGTTCTTAAATTGGCAGCGGGCCCTTTTGTCTGAGATGTTGATAGAAATACTTCAGCACGTTATAAAAACACCCAGTAAGTCGTATCAGGCAGAGCAAAATCCCCCACCTTTTCTTAAAAATGTTAACAGGAGCATCCTGAAGATAGCTTTACCTTATAACCCTCATCGCAGGTCTCATGCTGACATTGATTCAGTACAGACACCGACATTAACCCCCTGCCCCCCACCAAACCCAAACGAGGGCTTTGTTTTATGCATCACACGCTGATCAGAACTTCCCTCGTCCCAGGCTTTCATTGCTAATGCATTCGTGTCAGCAGGAGAACCGGAGCTCTTCCAACAGAAAATGTCAAATTTGCATTTGTGAAATATAAAATATTAATCTGGTTTCTGCCATAAATTGCGTTTTCTTAAAGCCTTGGGAGGGTATCAAACCAAAAGCCCTGACATCTCACTTTGATTTAGTGAAACAGCAGAATAATTTCCTCAATCACATTGTAACCCCTGCTGGAAGGAGCTTAGCTAATGAATTAGTGGCTTTTAGTCAGGGCTAACAAACAAAGGGCTAGAAGGACACTTCATCGGGTGACAAATAATGCGTTCAGCAATCTTCAGGAGAAACCTGGTGACTGCTCCGTGCCTTTACGGCTCAGCTCTGGGCATGCAAAAAAAGCAACAAGCTGCTCAGTGCCTTCACCTTCACGTGAGATGCCAGAGCGGCTGCAGCTCTGTGGTTTGTCCTGGGGCTGGGCATTAACATCTCCTGAGCTATGTTAACGTGATAAACTGATTTAATGTCTCATTCCCCATCAGTAAAGTATCAGTAAAAGTCCATAAAATTGTTAGAGCTTGACTTACCGATCTGCTGGTGTGTAAAATTAGAGACCAGGCTGCGGAATTCCAAAGCAATCTGATAAAATATGGAACATTTGAATATATCAAAGGCTCATTCTTCCAGAACAGAAAAACTGTTTAGACTACACATGGCATTAAACATTTCTCATTTTAATTTGCTCTGTTTCTCTTAGAAGCTCCTAATATAAAGGAAAATTACCAAACATTAATACCTATTGGAGCATTTTTGACTGAATGCACAAGAACATTTTTTACAATGGCATGCAGTGAGAGGCGAGGATACAGATGGTCAGTTTGCTGTCTGTTGTGATGGGATGCAGGTCTGCAGCACTCAGCTCATGTCAGCAGAGATTTGCCAGGTTACACAAGTTCTCCTAAATGTAATGGCACTGAAAGTTGGAGGACTTTCTCCTTGTAGTCTCTCCAACTGGTATTAATGCCTCTGAAAATTACTGGGTAGTGTTCCTCTACTGTTCTTCACACACTGTGTTTTTTGTTGAGCCTTTTATTCAGTCTTATTATGGGATCAAAGCCACTGCTGAGATCATAGCTTTCAAATGTGACTTGGATTTTTTTCAGTATAAACAGTGTTTAAGTGACTATAATGCTCATGAGAAGCACCGCACTGGCCACTCTGAAGTCTGCGCTCTGCAAGCGATGTTGTTTCTCCATATTTTCTTTAATCCTCAAACCTAACAGAGAGATTTCCATCTCAACTCCACTATCATCCTGCTGGTTAAACCCAACGGCACGATGTGCAGAAATAAACACAACAGTTTTGTACGTATACGCGAGGAAGTGAGTACGCATTTGTCAAAACAAAATGACTAATCGAGTAAAAAGTTCATGTTCGTAGAAGTTCTGGGAACGCACAGTGATGCAGAAAGGAACAAAGAAGGAATTATTCCTAATCAGAACCAAGAAATGAGATTATCGTTAGATGGAGCAATGGTGAGGAAACTGCCAGGGACCAGTCGGAGAAGTGCTGAGAGAACAAACTGTTCGTTAGCACATAAAGGAGTGATGTACATCTGAATTTCTTAAAGAAAAATATGTTTTTATTCCATATTCATCTAATGCTCAGAGTAAAAATGTAGCTCCAGTTTATTTTTAAGCTGCATAAGTAGTATCTGTGATAACCACATCTGTGCCTTCCAGTGAAAAATCACAACATTGTGAGATGAGTTTAGAAGGTCCTGATGAGAAACCTGCCTTTACTCAGGGTCTGCATCAGGACCGAATCACCTGGTGTTACAGGGAACACTGTAAGAACAGTAAAACTAGGAACGTGTCAATTGTCACCACACCATTTCGTAGGTGTGAGGTGAAAAATGGGTAATAAACCTACTAATGTAAGTATAGATTGCAGTGTTTTACTTTGAGCATATCTTAAAAAAAAAGTTCAAAATTCTGTATGTGAATATAAGTTTCCACATATAAATCAACCCACCTTTGAAATGTCTCCCTGCAACAAAACTGTATCTTTCTTCTTACCACAGAATTAAGAGTAAAGTCTACTTATTTTCAAGTGAAAATCACTAACTGATCGAGGGAACCCTTCAATGAGGAATGCTTACTTTGTGTCTTTCATCTTTGTTCTGAGAGACTTCAGAAACTTTGGAGAAGAAAAAAAGAAGGTAGGCTTTTTGTCTGCCCAGCCCCACCTGTTCAGGATGACTGTCGGGCTGTGCCTCCACCAGTGTTTTGCTCATTTTGCCTTCTGGTGGTACAGGTGCTGGACCTTCCACGTAGGCACCCCCTGCTCCTGGTGAGAGAGGACACCTGGAAATGCTCCTTGCCCATAGAGCAGTGGTCACAAACCTGAGGAAAAAAGGGAGGATAGAGTGAGAAAGACATGAAAAATGCGTTTCCTCTCAGCTCTTACCTCTGCTGGATCTTTTCGAATACGTCACCTGCAAGAAGACAGTTTGTGATGCAGTGTTAAGGAATCCGGTGTAAGAATTCACTCATTTGTCCCCACCTTACTTAAAACACTAGCTGAGCCGTTGTTCCCTTATTGTGCAAACATCTAATGCCTTGTTTAAACATTGAGCAACTAAACAATTAAAAAATGATTGTTCTGTTGCAATGCTTATTTAACAGTGACATACACTGATTCTTTAATAAAACACGTGTCAGAAACGCCTGCGTTTCGAGGTGATTTTTATTGCTGTCAGCTATGAGGTAAACGTTAACCTCAAACAAAATAAAACCCTGTGTGCGAGGCGAGGGGTCACGACTTAGCATCCATCCAGATCTGCCAGGAGGAATTAGATATGAGCACTGCTTTTAGAAGCTTAGTTTTATACTCCATCTTTGGGAGATCTGGAGCGCTGTCTCCGTGTCTCTGAAGAGGCAGGAGGGCTGCAAGAGCTGCACAGAGGACAGAAAGAGCCCCCAAGCATGCTGGCTCTGCCCAGCCTTTCGGCTGAGTTCCTCCCGTGGTGACGACCAGGAGCACAGAGTTCTCAGTGACGTTTGTTTTTCTCTCAGCAATACTTTCGGCTTTAAATGGCTGCTTCAATTTCCATGTATTTGTGAACAGGCCCCAACATGTGCCCGAGACCCGTTTAGTTTTTAGAGCTGTGATTAAGAAGCATTGTTCATTGTTTATACTCACGCTTGTCTCTGTAGTGACTGTATCTCACGGGGCACGTAAGGGATGTGTTTGCTGGGGCCAGTCTCTAAACCGAGATTTCTCTGAAGTGTGTTAATGCCATACATAATCAAAAGAAAATCTAAACAGATTAGCAAAATGTTTTGTACACCCTTTTAATGTTTGAATAATAGTAGTAATAAGCTGCAAACATTTACTCTCCCTTGTTGTAACATACAGCCTTTCACTTTTCTTGGCTTTAGGTCATTTCATATTTATTCCCATTTTCTAGCACATGATCATTTCTGATTCCATTCTTTATGTCTTAAACTAAGCCATCTGCTCTAAGCTCCTCTCCTTTCTCAAGCCCAGCAACCCCCAGGCAAAGTCCATGCCAGGAAATACCCCGCAAACCTTTCCTGCTGACAGGCCGGGCAGCTTACCCCCACCCGGACAGCCTCTGCAGATGCTGGCAGTGCAAGGCTTGGGGCATCAGTCTGCGCACTTGATCCTTTAAAAAGGTTAAGAAATTAATAATAGCTGCGAAAGCGGTACATCATAGCTTTGGGGCTATTCCCCAGCGTAGATGACTTTAAATGTGGTCCTATTACGTGATACACCCTCAAGAAAATCCCAGAGAATCAGTGATGTGTATTGCCGTAGCCACTTGAGATAGTTAAAGATGCAGCCCAACGATAAGCAATTTCATGCTGAATTCCCCAGATACATGAGACACCACCATTAAATGAAGAGGAAAATGGATCCAAATTGCACGCACTTTCAGTTACTGAAATTGATGCTAGCACATTCATACTGCAACCACTGTTTGTATTTTGGGAAGAAATGTTGCTAACCTTGGGGGAAAAAAAAAGCAATAGTGGCTAAAATCCACTGACAGTAAAATCCCATAGCGTGCTTGAGGATTTCAGTGTTCTTCTCTTTGACTAGGTTCACAAACTTTAAGTATTTAAATGTTTGATGGGCTGTCAAATTGATCTGATACAGTAGATTGCAAGAAATGCCACATGGCTTCAAACATCTGGGGAGAAGAGAGTGCAGTGGGAGATTAAAGTGGGATGATTTATGCCACCAGGCATAGCCTCTGAACTAGAGGAGCCTCCAAGCAGCAAGACCAGAAGTCCTGATGGATAATTCACTGGAGAAGTTTGCCAGCAGCACAGGAGCAGTTAAAAGAAAACTCTGAAACTTACTCATGACTCTTTGAATTTGCATTTAAGTAATGAACAGCTTTCAAGTTCTTACACTTTTCTTCATACCCCAGCTCCAATGGTTCTGGTCAAAAACAATCCCATAAATTTAACGGGAAAACAAGTCAGAGTCCTTGAAGCCAATAAATATTCACTGTGACATGAATTACCTTCTGCTGTCTCTCATCTTGCTTTGTTTTTTAGCTTCCTGCGGAACTGCTACAGCTACCCTGCAAACCTCCTCCTAGTCCAATCGACACAGGTTTTTAGAAGACCTTTTTCCTATATGCTCACTCAAAGCATAGAAGGTGCCACTTTGGGTTTCACATTGCCTCCCTTTCTGGAAAAACACAACACACGTATCAAGAATTTTAAGCACTAACATCTGCAGGAAAACACAGTCTGAGCTGAGTCACATACACACAAACCATTGGGACAAGTCTGCGACCTGGATGTGCAAAAATGGAAACTGTTGCTTGGGACACTTAATATATATGTTCATCTTTTTTAAAAAAAATAATCTTATCTATGACCAGAAACACCTAAAAATAGTCAGAAGCCTTTAAAACCAAATTTCCCTGAAAAAAAAATGAGCCATACTACAAATGACATACATTTTTTTAAGTCTGAGCTTAACCATAGGCAAGGTTGGCCCAGAAATGCATTCAGAGATCAAATATTAAAAGCTTTATTTATCCAGGGAAAAAAAAGAAAAAAAAAGAAAAAAAAAGAAAAAAAAAAAAAAAAGAGAGACAAAATATACAGAAAATAAGCTCTTGTGATTAATTATTTAGAATAAAAATCAAGATGTAGTTATTGATGGCGTAAAAAAAATGCTATGCATAATTCCCTTAAAATTAAGAGGGCCATAAAGAGCTTGTTTTTAGCTACAGCAAGACACTGAAGTTAGAGCTACAAAAGTTGCAAAACAAAATAAACTGAATTTTGTCCAAATTCAGTGTATTATATTACAGTCATCTGTTAGTGATTATGAGCCAGTGAGCTCTGTTGTAAAATGCTTACAAAGGATATAGAAATAGTCTTCAAATATGAAACAAATTAGGAATAACTGGCCTCTAAACAAGCATTTGATGTATGAAAAAGATGGTAAGAAAACGAAAACCTCAGAATGCTTTTTAGACCAGCTGCCCAAAACAACCCTCGCTTCCATTTCTGAAGGGCCCAAGTCAGACGTGACATAAGCGTGATGTAAACCACTGCACAGCGTTGATGCTGGGAATCCTGCCATAACGTACCGTTTGCTACAGAAGAGAGAGTGAGAGGGAGGTTATTAACATGTAATGTACACCACCACCCTCCTCTTCGAACCTGGACCAAGTGAACTGGGATGAGAGCTATAAAGATGTTATAGAACAACAACTGCCTGTGCCACATTCCAGCTAACTCGAGTATGAATACCCCTTCGAGTTGGTTCACTAGCTTCTGCTCTCTCTGTTCAGATATTGCACACTGCAGAGCTTCATTTTTACTCTCACCAAAAAGCCTGAAGCAAGTGAGCAGAGCAGAGCTTGAGGCCTGGCTCTTACAGGATGCACTTTCAGCCTTTAAGGGCCCCATAACTTCCCTTACAATAAGGAGTTAAAATAAATACACTTCCAAAATTTTGTGAAAGCAGCAAATGCCTGGATTTTTGCATACTTAGGAGCACGTCCCCAACCCTGACCTAGACCTACTCAGCATTTGAGCTTTTATTTTTCCAAGTCAAAATGTTTTTACATTTGGAGTCGTGTCAGATCAACAGCAAATTGTAGCAGCATAATCTCTACAGCAATTTAGGAAATTGCCATGGAAATTCCTTTTTGTTCCCTGCTCTGTGATACAGGTCTTCTGTTCATATTGACCCCAGATCTCAGTTACTCACAGTCTTTGTTGTGCTCTGGAGGAAGGAAACAACCATATCACTGACAGGGATGCTGACAGAGAAAGCAGGAAAAGGAGGAGAACATATGAGGGAAAAGGAAGCACATAGGAAGTTAAGGATGGGGTCAAAGGCTCAGCACTGAGACGTGAGGGATTTGCAGGCTTTTCCAGCACTAGTGACAAAGGGCTGAATCTACAAAAGATATTTTAAACTTTTACCTTGTATTTAGGACTCTGAACTACCACAAAATCCAAGGCACCAAAACTGTGAATGTGAAGCCTCTGCACAGGGTGGTCCTAACTTCTTCCCTTGAGCGGGAACAGCTGCAGCACATGAGAGTACTAATGCCGTGTGCTGGAGAAGAAGGCACCTAGCAGGCCTAACCTCCTCCCTGCCCACCCTGTTATGCCTCTTGCACCAAAGCATTTCTCACCAGATATCCCTGCTTCACGCCATGGCTCGCCAAGGCCTTTCAGCAGCCTGCAGTCCCTTTGCCCAAGTGATTTCTCTGCCGCTCGTCCTACCTCCAGAGAGCTGCTGTGAGAAACGAAGTGTGAGAAGCAAGCTGGCAGCATCAGGAAGCAATTGGCACTGCTCAGGCTCCCAGTGTCAGCTAAGGAGAAGGATGCTAGGATGCTTTGTATTTCATTTTAAAAGTAACATCTGAGTTGTCATCGCGGTGAAGATAAATGAGGAAAGGCTGGAATGTGGTGGTTTCCTCTAGCTAAACAGAAAATATTGGAGACAAACACGGCAAGTGTTTGCGTAAGGAAATAATTTGCCTGCTCCCTCTGCAAATTTCTATAAGCATTTCCCTGCCCAGAATATATGAAAAATGCCACTTCTCTCTGAAAAGAGGACGTATCACTCCAGATAGGATATTAAGTCAAGCAGTGTGTTGTGAAACCACGAGAGGTGGCAAGTTAACCAAAAGTTAACTTTTCTATACAAGATACAATTCCGGTGCAGATATCTTCTACTGGGAAGTGTCACCTCTTCTTCCTCGTTCCTTCAGTCTTCTCTAGGTAGTCACTGCCAAAGGATACTGGGCTGGGTGAACTCCTGGTCTGAGTCTGCCAGGATGGCGATGTGTGTAACTGCTTCTCGTGTGTCATTCCCAGAATTGTTCAGCTGTGTCTTAGAGAGACGCCTTTAGGGTGTCCCCGAGAGAGCAGGTTTAGTTTCTGGGAAGTGTAGAGTAATAATGGTGGAGACAACAGTATCTTGTAGCGCAGTGGTGTGTATTTGCTCCGCTATCTGTCATTACAAGTGTTTCACACATGGTACTTGAGAAGGGGGCTGCTTCACAGCTGGGGGGGACATTCGGGCTGGGAGAGCCTGAAGGGAGCCCCGGGGGGCTGAGAGGAGCTCAGTGTCCCCCCGGCTGCCCTCAGCCCTGCCAGGTGGGAGGGCTGAGGGGAAGAGGAGTAGCCGCCGAGCCCGGACTTTCCCCAGCGCTTCCCGGGCGGGGAAGGGAGGGCGGGAGGCGGCGGGCCGGGCCCCGCTATTAGTACCGGCCCTGCCGGGAGCCCGCCTCAGTGCTCAGCCGCCGTCTCCCGGGCACCATGCAGGGGCTCGCCGCCGCTCTGCCCGTCCTCCTCCTCCTCGTCAGCGCCCAGCTCCCCCGGCCGGCCGTGGCGGACCAGCCGCTCTGGGCTCCGGGCGTCGAGCAGGAGCTGGACCCCAGCAGCCGCCTGGCCGTGGGGGCGGCGCGGGTGGCGCTGCACAACTACAACTTCCACGCGGCTTCCCCGAGCGGGCTGAGGGCGCTGGGGCAGGTCCGCAAGGCCACCGTGAAGGTACCGGCACCCCCGCGGGGCGGCGGAGGGGGCGAGGGGAGGCTGCGGATCCTGAGGAGAGCGGGGCGGGCGGGGGGCGCCCCGCAGCGGTGGGCTTGGAGGGCTGCGAGGGCAGAAAGCGGCGCTGGGAAACGAAAAATGAAATAATAATAATTGTTGTGGGAGAATGGGGCGGTGGGAAGCAGCCGAGGAGCCCTGAGGTAAGCGCTGGGCGCTTTCCCGCTGCCCCTTCCCCTCAGGGCGCTGCTGCTCCCCTCACGGGGTCAGGGCAGCCGGGTCTCCCAGCAGGGAGGGAGGAGCTGCCATGAAAGGTCATTAATTAGCTGCCTGATGATTTAATTATCCCCCTAATATAATCGTATGTGCTGGTCGTGACAGGTCTGAGTGCCCCAAGGTGGGACCCGAAGCACCACAGTGTGGATGGGAGAGGGGAAACTGATGCATGGGGTGTGCGCCTGAGAGGAGTCAACATTTCCAGCTTTCTTACCCTTTATGGTTTTCAGCACAAATCTGACAAAATATGAACTGCATAACTGTTCGGATTTTGTGTGTTACCCTGTGTAAGATGAGGCTGAATGATGGCATTAGTCACGTTACCTGTCTGGGAACGCCAGTGTGGTGTCCCGGTATAGATTTACCTGAGACCATAGCCTGTAGGTAGCTTACTGTTCTTATCATTCCTAAATGCTTTGGTAAACTGATGCTTAACAGAGGCTGAAGATGGATGTGTGAGTGTGACAGTTCATTCTTCCTCTGAAGTTGCTGCAGAAATCAGTGACAGAAATTGACTACAATATTTGATGCTTCTCTTGAAATGTACCGGAGGCCCTTTTGTATTTACTGGGCACCTTACAAGGTACCGCACATACATGCATACATATTTACAGATGCCTGTGCCTCTTTTAAGCACAACAGCACTGCTTCTGGGAGCAGTGTGTGCTGTGGAAGCAGGGCACTTCTCTTGTAAACCAACAGGTACCAGAAGGAGGTGGTTGGTGCAGATCCTCCTTCCAGCCCTGGTGTAACGGGGTATTTGCGAGGTAGTTTCAGCTGGAATGAGGGGAAAGGAGTTTCTCCACCCGGCATTGCCCACCTGCCTTTTAATACAGGAAAAATTGGTTCGTTGTGGAGAAATGAAATGCCTCATTATTTCCTCACAGCACTCGATGCTGAAGGAGCTTGCTGTAACCAATTTATGCAGTCTACTTCCCTTTTTTCTCTGCATGCTCTGTAAAAACAAGAGAAGAAACACTGCAGACATGGTCACTTCCCTGTTTCCTGTCCTCCACTGTAAAAAAATGAAAAGCATTTCCTGGAAGGAATGTGCTATCTAATGGGAATATAAGAGACAGAAATATTGTTTGTTTTTAAGAAGGCTGGTTACCTGCTTGCTAATGTATTATTGGACCTAGCAAAAATAGGATAATTTTATTATTAAATGTAATCATGAGCATGGCATTTAAAAACAAACATTGTTAGCCCACTGACCAGTGAAACCGTGTTAATTGGAAACAGGAGTGGAGACTGTCTCCAGTACAATAACTGCTAGATGTGAAAGATTTTTCAAGTTAGGTAAAAGGAGATTTTGGCGCTTCCCTCTTCTGGCAAAAAGTAGCAGGCACGTGCTAAACGTGTGAACACAGGCTGGTGGGCAAACACCGAGGAGATGGGGTGAGAGGGATCGCCCCTTCCAGTGCCAGCAGTGGGTTAGAGCAGTGTAAACTCATTGTCAAGCTGCCTCCATCAGGACCTGGAATGAAGCTGCTCTTAAACAGCTGCTCTGGCCTTTACAGTACTAGAAATCCGTTGTGAAAGTTGCATTAATTTTGAGCCTGGAAATAAAACAATCCCGTGACCCGGCTATTTGGTGGAAAAATGAATTACTCACTTGTTTTCTTTTCTTTTGGACACTTTTATCTTCGGCTGCTTTCAGCCTGCCATCATCATGTCATGTACAACATCCCTCAGCCCTTATTTAATTCACACTATGCAACAGTTTACAGCAATGCACTGCGGGGTAATAGTGAAAGTAATTGTAGAAGTGTTTTTTTTTTCTTAGAAACTAAAAATACATTTGTAAAAAATAAAACTATTTAATGCCAAATATAAGATCTCCCCGGTGAGAGATCATTTGTTCTCTGGTATGCATATCCTATGTATTTTAGCTGCGTAGTGCCAGCTGAAAGCTTTCCAGGTGAGCAGTACTGCTACGGCGGTGGTGTTGAAGACAGAGCACCTGCTCCAAAACCATGTGAGCACAGAATTGTGTGTTCTTTTCTAAAGTAAGTGTTTAACAAGCCATTCATCACCAAGAGCTTTTAATCTCTTCTGTTGAGAAGAATCAGACTGGATAAAAAGTTCCACTATATCTTTTCTTTATTCATGTGTGATACCAAACGAGCGAAATGAAAATCCTGAGATATTTTGTCAGCATATGATTACTGTTGTCAAAGTTATCAGTGCTATAAAAACTATTTTTTCTTTAGGAGACGAGGCAGGTGAAACCAGTGCAAGGAAAGTAATTTTGGAAGAAAAGTTGAACACTTTTTAATGATTGAATAAGCTGGACTGCAAAGATCTGCCCGAAGTATAGAAGAGCTGCTGTTAAGGACCAAGTCCCCTGTGTTGTAACTGGGAGCGTGCTGTATTGTTCCACTTGAGGAAGAGGTTCAGTAGGAAAACCCCTCCATTACCGGCAGTTAATTCAGAGCTAAGCTTCTGCTTTGGGAGTGTTGTAGTCCGAGTGACTCTATTTCAGGTTCTCTTATCTGTAGTGCTGATGACAAGGAAAGGAGTAAGCCTAGGTCACTGTGCTTAAAAATACCAATACTCGATCCAATGAGGAATGCTAGGAAAAAAAAGCTGTAGTAATAATCTTTTGGGTAGCTTTCCAATAAATAGAGACTTAGGCTTGTCTGCAGCAATTACGAGATTAGACCTTTTTCATAAACCTGCAGTTCAGAAAGCTGGTTTTTACCATTTTGCTATGCTAAGAGTAAAATGTGCTGTGTTAACATGTAAAAACCTGTCATTTTGACGTACGACTAAGTAGATCAGGACAATATTTTAACCCGTGCACAAAATGAGGGCAGGAGAGAAGGGCAGAGAAAAGATTACAAAGGTCTGAACTCATCCCGGTTCTTTCACTCCCCTCACGGTATTACGTGGCCCAACTCCAAACCTGGTCTCTTTTAAAGAGGAGATTTCCTGAAGGTAGAGCAAATGACTAAACCAATTTTTCCTCTTATCTGCAGTGCCTATGTACTAAAGGCAGGTGCTGGGCCGATGGCCTTGCCCTGTAAATGAAACTCTGCTAACAGTACGCTAGTAATGGCTTCGTGGAAGAAAGCATGATGGAACACAAAGGGCCAAGTTTAGATAAATAAAATACGTGCACGTTTCCTTTGGATTCTAACCGCGTTGTGCAAACAGCCAGAATGCCCCTCCTGTTCACCTGAAGAAGACTGTGTTTAGAGAAGCAGTCAGACAACCAAACAGAGGTGTTGCTCTATTTATTGTTATTTTTAAGATCCTTTTATCAGGGTTATTTATCATTAAGATCCTTCGTGTTCGCTGTTGGGATCAGCTCCGTGGCCCTCACCTGGCTATTTTGTGGTGTTACAAGGCCATGAGGTAGTCAAGGCACCCTCAGGTTCCCTCCTCCATGCTCGTGGCACACCTCAGCAAGACTACAGCTACACTGTGGGCTGACTCCTTCTCTCTTCTCTCTTTCAGAACATTCCAGGAGTTGGTCGGAAGTGTTACCTGCAGTTCAGTACCGAAGACTACAGAAGCAGGGTAAGCTTGCAGTCCGCCACGTTTCCTCTTAATGTGTGCCTTACATAAACTCCAGCTCCTTCAGAACAAGGTATCTTTAAGTGCTTCTCTAAATGGAACTTAGGCCTTACTTTTGTGGTTACACCTTTCCAGCACGGGCCGAGGTTTGCAGCACTGCAGTTACCTGCTTTGCTCGCTGCCTGCAGAGGCTGTCTCGGCTAAATCACATCAAGCAGCCAAGCGTCTGAGTCAGACCTCGTGGTGATCCAAACTCAGGGTCACAGTACGGTCCTCGTTATCCAGTTGTAGCTCCTGATGTGTCCACACACCAAAGAAAGTAAATATTGTTTTGTTTTTAATTATAATTAATGTTTAATTATAACCCTCTTTCCATTCATTCTGGCACAGTTGTGACTAGCAATTTAACTATAAGCGTATCTCTTTCTATTACACACTTCTTATACAATTCAAATTATTTTTAGAGTTTAATCGTAGAATCATTAAGGTTGGAAAAGACCTCCAAGATCATCTTGTCCAACCGTCCCCGTACCACGAATATTACCCACTACCCCATGTCCCTGAGTACCACGTAATGTGAAGCATTATTTTTGTTTTGAGGCAGAAGTGGCACACAACGGAAGTCCCCATTGTCAATTATGATTATTTCTTGAGAATTTGCAAGTGTATTTCCAAAATGGCTTGGTGCATTTCTGCTACATTTTAATTATTATAATTAAAAAAAACAAAACAAAAAAAAAAAAACAAAAAAAAAACAGTTTAGTCTTGTTTTTTTTTTTACTTCTGTACCTTTCTGGAAGAAAAAACAAAGATATCCTTCTAAAGGCTTTCCGTGACCTCAGTATAGCTTCATAGGAAGCATCTCATGTACTTCGTCCATACGTATACTTCACGTGTTAATGCCAAGATTTTATTTTAAGCATGTGTGGCTGGTAAATAAATTGTTAATTAAAGATAAGTTTTAAATTCTACCTTTCTAGGAAAATGCTGGGAGCTGCCTTGCTACAGTCTTGTATCCGAAGAAAAAGTCTCCGCCTGCTGTCAATATCAAGTGCATAAACATCAAAGACCAGAAGCAAATCCAGGAAGAGGACAACAGGTTATACCAAAAACTTAAGCACCGAACCAAACCAATAACTGGAAACAATATTCCAGGTATGCTCTTCCAAATAACCAACTGTTTAATTTCATATCAAAGAGTTTGGACAGTGAAGGACACAAACAAACATACGTGTGTTTTAAAAAGCAGAAACACACAGTGGGACCCTCAAACTACAGAGCTCTCTATCAGAACAACTGCCTTGCCAGCAGTTCTTGGGGAGAAAAAGACCTTCCATGTTTAGCAACGGTGGGAGTCAACACAATGTTGTGAGGGTGTTCTGGATTTAAAAACAAGACCATGCAATTTTACAGTAAAGTGAAAGCAAAATGTCCTCAAGTAATATCGACTGCCTCAACGCACACCTTCCCCAGCTGTGGATGGAAATTCACAAAGGATGACCAACAGAATTTTTCCATCCTGGAAACAGAGCGCCCCGCTCTCTCCTTTCCTTCAGGTGGCAGTGACCTGTTATTGTGCACACTGGGTTCCTCACCTCCCTGGGGGGAACCTGTGAGTAATGTCTCTTGGAAGCTTTCACATCCTTCATGCTCTCAGTTCTGTGGTTGCAGTAACGTGTCTGAAAAAAGAACCAATTCCCAGGCACAGTGCTATGCCAGGCAAAAGTGCTCTGTGGTTGTTTGTTTTTTGAGAACAGCCAGCATTAATCATTTTTGTATTACTCTTTCAGACAGCTTTGGAAATATTGAACCTGCGCTTGAGCCAGTGTGGGCTTTGGCTGTTGCTGGCAGCAGTTACATGATGTGGGAGAAGTCAACAGAGAAAGTGGGTTACTTCATGACACAAGTCAAGTCTGTGAAGCAGTGGGTAAGTGAAGTGGAAATTCCATGTCTGCCTTGCAGAAGCTCACAGTCTGTCGAGCGGCAGAGAATAAAACGCTGTCAGCAGCCTCATGCACTGCACTGGGCGTGATTTCTTCCCAAATCCCAGTGGCTTCCCAACACACAAGTATCTCCATCAGAATAAATTATTTCCTGCCAAAACCTGGATTGGCAAAATAATTACTCATTTGGATAAAATTTGGTTTTCCTTGCTTTCATGAATGGATCTGTTGGCTTTCTGCAGGTTTAGTCAGGAGACAATATGAACATGTGGTCCTGCAGTTCATCAGCCCCACACCAAGTCACTCCTAGTGCTATCTGCCCTTCTAGCCAAGCTTACGTGGAGCATCAGTCTGATTTGTGCTCTGCTGGACATACCTTACAGCTACAGCACGTGGGATAGGTGTTCCCCAAGCTTTGTTTCTCTCTCTCATCCGTGATCGATATACAGCGTGTTCAGTTATTACTCCCAAGTTACATGGAATGGCATCTTTCCAAAGGAGGCTTTAGTAGTCAGCCAAATCTCTCCGATTTGAGTTAACTCACTTCATTTCCATCTGTGTAAGCCTAGTTTTATGTCAGGATACAGCCACACAGGAGTTACTGCATAAAACCTTTGAAGGCACTGAGTGCTCCTAATTCCCCTTCTGTCCATACACAAAAACCTGTCTTACTCCAGCCAGCATCCGTAAGCAAGCCCTACTCATCTCACTCCCTAAGCAAGCTAACTGCAGTCAAGTCAATCAGGGTAGGTTCTGAACTTCACCGATATCACCTGTGTTCTTGTTTGTTTTCCTTTGACACACGTCCAGATGAGGAAAGATGATTCCCTTGAGTTTGACTACACAATCCTGCTCCATGAAACGCCAACACAGGTAAGAAAGCATGTTCATGTAATACCTACCTTCACCCGCAGAAAAACAGCATGAAGACAATAAAAGACAAACATTTTAAAATCTGTTCTCCAGGAAATTGTTTTGTGTCACATGCGCCTCATTTGGCTTCTTGGTCACCCTCTGAAAGTGAAATACACCTGTGATGCAGACAGTCGTTGGCTCGAAGATGGATCTGGAATGGAATTTGGATCAGCTGCTGGAATTACACGTGAAAAGGAAGAAAATTTTTAAAAGAGATTGTCAGCTTTACGCACATATTAAATAGAAAACCTTTGTGTTAATAGGCCTGAAGTTGTGGTAATTTTTCTATACAAGTCTCACTACAGTAAATTTCACTACAGGAAGTTTGAATGCTTCCACTAGTCTGTTTGTTCCAAAATGAATCTCTATAACTTCTCTAAATTCATGTTCTAGAGATCTACCTAAAAACGTTGCTACTACACATATACAGATAAACATACACAAGTTGATTTTATGTCACTAACCTACTGTTACTTATAGTAACACAGCTTGTGAACAAAAGTAATATATTTGGATAAAAATCTTGAGAAAAGCGTTAATCTGTCACTAAGAAATATTTGCTGACTTTTGAGGTAGATATATGCTGATTTTTAATTTATCTCCAATAAAACAAATGCCACTACGCATGGTGGAAGCTGGGTTTTCTTTCACGATGCTGCTCACCCCAATTTTCCATCTTCTCCTAGTAGAAGGCCCTTGAAAGGATGTGGATGAGCGGAGGCAGCGCACCCTCTCCCCACAAAGCCACTCAGAAGCCAGTAACCAGCACCTCCCCTGCCCTAGTCCTGCCGATGCACGGCTCTTCCCTGCTGTGTAAGCTTCCATAAAAAGCAAAGTTTCTTCTCTCGTGTTTGTGAAGTCAACTCAAAAAAATATTGATAGAAGAAAAGCACGTTTTGTTGACTTGCCATGTCTGTCACCAGTCCAGAACACTGCGAGGCAGTGTTAGTCAGACGGAAATTGAGAATGTTGTCTTAGTCTATGTGCAGTGCAGACGCAATTCCTGCTCTTCCCTTCAGTAGTTAACGTGAAGGCTCCCTCTGGGGGATGTTCAGGCTGGGAGATCCGATAACCCCCCACCTTTAGCTTTTTACACAGCTGTATCTGTACCTGATACACTTCTGCTGACAAGCTTTTTGCATCAGCACCTAACAGCCATTAAAGTAAATTCAGTGAAGCAGCATCTTACCTACCCTTCACATTTTCTTTTGTGCTGGCAAAACATTTCTCATCAGAAGCATGAAATCGCAGCTTTAAATGGCAACATGTCTTCAGTTAAAGAACTAACAGTGATAAAAATGTATTTTAGAACTAAAACAAGAAGCTAGCATAGGTTTTGCACTTTGGGGCTCTACTTCAGCAATGCACTTAACCACAAGTTTAGTTTCCTTCCTGTGTCTTTGGGGCTGCTCTCCATACCTAGAACAGAGGATCACGTACGTTCAACTCGCCAGAGCAGGATCACTTTGATTCCATATAAATAATGCAACTTACAGCAGTTAAGCAACTGCACGTAGTAACTTCTGGGCAAGCAGCAACCCTGCTGGAATAGAAAGGCAGAATTTCTACCACAGTCTTTAGGGCCAAGATGTCACTCAGTGGATCAGAACCTGACTTGACACAGTTTGTCCTGAAGCAAAAGTCTTGCTTAAGTCAACGCAGCCGTTACCTGTGTTGAGGCTCAGGCTGGTTCACGGTGAATTCTTCAAATGCACATAAAAAAAGCACAGCATAGCTCAAAGCGCTCCACTACATCACGTATACTACAAGTGCTACCTAAAATTTGATTGAAGTTAAAAAAAAAACACACATGAAGAAATCTCTGAAATGAAGCTCTTGCTAGTGTTTCTTCCCACTCCTTCATCCACAGTCCCTCCCATCCAGTAGCCTTCCCCCCGCCTGTAGATTTTTCTCCCTGACATTTAAGTTTAACAGACCTCACCGTGCCTCAGCTGTCCCCACACCATGCCTGCGACCTGAGGCTGTGGTCTAATCATCTGTGTTAGATTTGTGGAGAACCAGCACACATCTGGCGGAAACTATCAGCCAAGAATTCACATCATGACTGGCCTCTAAAAAGCGTAACATAAAAGCCATAAATATAACCCGAAATAATAACTAGCCCCCATTTTTCTTTACATTGCATTCACACTGCATAAGGCATCCTTGAACTTTGGCAAACGTGCTATAACGTTTGCTTATTTAAGGAAATCTCCAAATGTCAGAGAACCTGCAGGGCTTTTCTTGAAACTCATTCCAGCTGAGCATTTTTCACAAAAATAAAAGCTACGGATGTAAGGGAATCAAGAAGGATTTGGCCCACAGCAACACCATGCTTACATACACCATTGTGCCTGCAGTGAGTTAGCATTTACATGCCACCGACAGATCTCTGACACTGTACCCGTTCCAAGTTTAAGATGAGTAATTTTCACTGTCTTTCTGTGAACGCTGAGGAAAAGAAGCCCAGCCACTGCAGTTCTATCTGCGTCTGGTAAACATCAACCACGACCCTGTGCCAGGAATGTAGCTGGTTTTGAACTGGGACTTCCTCCTCTGTTTACTGGAAATCTGCAAAAATGCTGTTAAGCTGAGTGGGTCAGGAAGAGAGAGCACGCAAACAAAATCCAGAGTGGATCTTCTGGTAATAATTAAATGAAAATGGTATCTTCTTTGTCTTACCTAATTCTAACATCCTTGTTTTATCTCTTCTTTACGAGAGCAAGATCTCATCAACTGATTACCAAGCTAAGCATCATCGGCGATATGCTCTCCTGACTGTCAGATTATAAAAAAAAGGAATCTCCTATTTGGCTTTCGGAAAGAGAGCCAAGAAATCAAGCATATAAAATAAAACCATATTGCTCATAGTTTTGGAAAGAGTTAACTTCTCTGTACATTCCTGTCAACTCTTTTCAAATGCCATGTACCGTAAGTGATAAGCAGATCAAGCAGCACTGACAGGCGACCTTGGTCAATTTGTTACAACTTCAGAGACTCTTTGCATTGTTTCTGAAGAATAAAGAAGAAATACTGGCATTCCTCTGGACGGTATGCTGTAAGTGGACTGCAGGAGCAAAAGGATCTGTGCTTGGAGCACTTACATGAAGAATACTCGGTACTGGATGACAATTCATCCTCCATGCCTATCCAGAGGTAATATTTAGCCTGCTAACCTACAATTTTTAAACTTTCAAAGACAGAGAAGTAGTAACTGGCCTACGTACAAAACACTGATTTATCAGGTAACAAAATAAAATTACTTTAATAAAAGGGATTAAGACAAATTTCAAGACAAATTACTAGAAATGTTATAACATTTCTGTATTTTGTTAACGAGCAGCATTTACATCGGAACAATTCAGCTGTGATCTCCCAGTGAGAATTCCGAGCATACCACAAAGGAAGGATATTACGATGAAATTACAAGGCCAAGTCCCACCGAAGCCTGCACTTATCCAGCCAGGACTGAATGCTCGTATGGCTTGGGCAACCGAGCTTTTTGAGAAGATTGTGGAAAACCGTTCCATGTACTCAGGAGGAAAAAAAGTCAGCTCTTCGCTTTGCCCTTTTTTGCAGGAAGTCGTCCTGTTGCTTCGAGGTATTTGTTAATTATTTCTTCTTGAGTACTGGGCAAACATGGTTGATATTTACTGTATTCCATTGTATATTCACCCTTTCCCTGAAGAGTTGGAAAGAAAATAGTCAAAGTTAGGATGCTAAACAAGTATTTAAACCTTATTTAGCTGTGGGCCTCACCCAAATCTGTGAAATAACATGCAGCAAAAACTTGCAATGAAGTGTACAAGCACTATACTGAGGCATGTAGGTATAAGATACAAAAATAAACAGTATCTGAATAATGTTTCTCTGATACTGTTGCTTTGTATTATTTACAATTTTAAATGTCTTCCCTCCCCGAAGTATGCAAGGATTTTTTGCCTGATAATTATACAGCGAGTGATGGCTATGTGAATTAAGAAACAGTTAAAGTAACAGTAATAGCTCCAATGTTATTTTCCTATTCTGTATTTGTGTTTCCATTTTTATCACTTTTACATGTATTATGTCAACGCTGATGCAAATTAGCACACTTGATTCATAGAAATGAGAATCTTCTAGTGAAAAATTCTGGGAGTACTTACCTCTGTGCAAGACCGCAGCTCAGTGGCGTACCCAAACATATCATTCAGTGGCACCTAAAATCCAAGCATATTACTCTTGTAGGAACACAGTATTTTTCCATCTACTTTTGGTTATCATCCAATTAATCTCAATTATGAGAGGAAGAGACAGTAAAACCTGGCGCTCTTTGTAAACAGTACTGATTTTATTACCCGCTTTCATAAAAACCTCTTATTTCAAGTAATGTATATTCACAATGTATTTTCAGCAGAAAATCCCCAGTTTGAATGCACCAGATACTGGAGTATGCCAAATTCAGTACCCTGCATCAGCAAGCAAGAGATCACGACGCTTGAAACATCGAAGGCTGCAGCTCTAAATACAATTTATGAAGCAGGAGTGATGCGCAGCATGGTTTGGCATTACCTAAAGCTTTGCTGAGAGGATTTACCCTACCACCACTGTTAGATGTACATTTCGTATGATCTAACATGAGAACAAATGCACTTTATAAGGGACATGAGAGGCGTGGAGAAAAATCCTTTGTGCTCATCTGCCATTATTACAGGTAATGCAGTTATCAGCTGAAGGAAGACAGCTGTCAAAAAGATCCCCCTAACTCTGTGCATCAGTGTTGCTGCACAGATTTGTTTCACGCCAACGTAGCACAGCCAGCCAATCTTGACAAATCAAATTCTGTTCCTTTCTCTGACACCACATGATTTTAGGGTAATAAATACACTTCTCTGAAGCAGGACGTGTTTACAATAGGTTTCCTAATACTGCACGATACGCTTCCACAACTGGAAAATTCGTGATAAGCTTATCCAAGTAACTTGACTAAAATGTTTAAAATTCGAGCCAGTAAGAAAACCAGTAACAGAGTTGAAATGCAACAGTGGAGAAGAAAGGGTCAGGAAGCAGCTACCAGCACATACCTCAGCGTAGAGAGTAAAGTAACCCTCCAAGCCGTCTTGCCCTGTGATGACTCCATGCCGACGATTAATTCCAGCTATCACTGCTCCCTGGAACTCGGTGGGTGCCATCACCTCCACTGCCATAATGGGCTCAAGTATACGCACAGTGGCATTTTCCATAGCTGGAGTAAAAAGAACAGGAAATACACTCTTATGCCTACCGAAATCGTACACATTAAAGGATTTTGAATTTGGTCTTGCAAGAAGCCACCCAAAGGCACTCCAGTGGTGAGGCCTGAAGGGACAACTAAGACGTGCTTCCTATGGGATCCAAGACAACAGAAGTTAGCGGGAACGTTAAGCTATGCTTTGCACGGCTGCCTAAATTAACTTCCAGCTAGATTCACACGCAGCTATACAAACTACAGAACAAGCCTGGTGTCATTCAGCAAAGAACTGTTTAATGGTTAATGCTGAATGCTTCTTATGGGGGGAAAACAATATTGACTACCTGGAATTCCAGCCCCGCTACCTTTTATTCCAGAGACGGCAATGCTGTCAGGCACGTAGCTTGACAGAACGTTCTGATGTGTTTCATAGTTTGATAGAATGTTTCATTTTTTTACCCTAATAAATACGAAGCTTTTGGTGTTTCTTTAATCTAATCTAGGAAAAAGGACTTGATACAACTATAAGATTAGTCTGCCTTCCTCAAAATTTCTATGAATTCTTGCACATATTCTGCTCTACGCAACCAGCCAAACTTTGAATAGACGTATGGATACACCAGGCAACAAATCAACCTTAAGAAATGATGTCATTAAAATTTGCTCCACCAATAAAGAAGCCAGCAGGACTACACATTCAGACTACTAGTTTTATACCTTGCTTTAGGGCTCCTTCTCCTGCTCTGATGAAAGAGAACTCGTTGGAGTCCACCATGTGATGTGCACCATCTTCTAAGACGAATCGGACTCCAGATATCTTGTGCCCTGACATTAAACCTTTTTCACATGCGTCTCGGAATCCCTATCAAGTAACATTTTAAGGTTAGTTTTTAGACTGAGATTAAGCTTTAAAAAGATTCCCATTAACAATAGCCTATAAAAGACACTAAACTTGGTCACCTTAAAAACAGAAATCACGTAATAATGTAGAAGACAAGGAAAAGGAACGTACTCAGGACTTTGTTTTGTTAAGGGGCTGTACGATCAAAGACTGAAAGAACGTGTTACGTTGAAAATAACTACTTCAACTACTGGATTGAAAAACAAGATTATTTTAAGACTGTGTGTTTTTTTTTTTTCAGGACCTGGAAAAAATCTTGAAGTGTCACGTCATGGAATGATGAAATAATTCTTTTAGTTTAATTAAGGATTTCAAAGATCATGACAAGATGGAGAGAAAAGTATTAAAATTGTATACAACAAATTTATACAGTTACACAAACAGAAGAAGCCCACAGAAGCAGTGGGGAAAAAAAAAAAGGAATAGTTGGTAACTCATGCGTTAAATTAACTACAGTTACCCATATATTTGGTCTCAGAGAAATCACAAAAAAGTTGCATGTTTCAGAACCAAGGATAAGAATTACATGGCCACAATCAGAAGCAGAACATGGAAATTAAAAAGCAGATTCATCAGAAGGAAGCTTGTTTTACTGTCAGAAGAAAAAGCCTACCTTTCGTACTAAGGCACTGCTATGAAAATAGAGCAAGCACACACTACCAAAGAAAACAAACAGCAGCTTCTAAATTAAGTGGAAAAGTTAGGAATGTAGGATATTAAGCAAAAACATAGAAATTTGATTCTGCTTCCACTGAAATAATGGGAAAAGTCTCCTTGCCTGGGGCAAGACAGTCATAGTAAATGTTAACAGAATACTGCAAAAAAAAACAAACACACCCTAGAATCAGAATTTCTTAGATCACTGACATACACAAATCTCCTTGTACCTTTTCAACAGCGGGCACAAATTGTTTTGGAATATTTGTGCCAATAGTTCTGTCTTCAAATTCTAATTTTGTGTAGTCTTCAGGATCCAGGGGCTCAAGGACTCCTATAACTTTGCCGTACTGGCCTGCTCCACCAGTCTGTTTCTTGTGTGTATATTCAAACCTAAAACCAAGCAAAAACCCCACAGAACGCTTTGTTATTCATTACAGAAATTGTGCTCCAACCATGGTTTTATAAGGAAGAAGTTCCTGTTGTGCATTTTGCTTCACTCCGTTTAGTTACGCTTAATCAGAAAGGCTAAAAGTTGTGCGACTCGAACAGCTGAGAATATTCAAGTGCTCAAAGGAGAAACAACGCGTTTCTTCATCTTGCAAGCTGGAACCTAAGAGCCTGCGATGATTTAACAACTCAGAAGACTTCTGTATATGGTAAGCAACGCTAATAAAGCCTGATTACCTTCAGGCTCGTCGCCTGCTTGAATCACAAGCTCTTATTTCCATACGTACCCACAGTCTCCTCCCACAAAGTGCTTTGATGTTAGGCACACACTGGGCAAGGGTGAACAGGGGAAAAAAAACACCAAACATCTGCGGTATATTTTTATTTTTTGAAGGAAATTAGAGGGTTCTTAGGCTTCCTTGAAATATTCCACCTCTGTCACACCTGGCTGTGTGGCTCCAGGCTGCTAGGAGGGGCTGTGGTGAGGAGGAGGAGGAGGAGGAGGAGGAGGAGGAGGAGGGCGGCTCCAGGACCGCTCCTCCCCACGCCGCCGCTTCCTGCTGCCGGCGGGGACACCCCTGCCGTGCCGGGCCTCCCTCCTCGCCCCACCGGACCTCCCCAGCCCCATGTCGCGAGGACCGAGCCCTTCGACGGAGCTGCCTCCCACCCACTGCCTCCCCGGCCGGGCGGCGGCGCTGGCCGCGGCCTTCATCGCGTGGCGCCGAGGGAGCCCCGGGCGCGGCCTGGCGCTGAGGGCCCTCAGCCGCGCCCGCCGCCAGGTGAGGCCCTGAGGCGCCCCGAGGCGACGCTGCCTGGGGGTGAGGTACAAAATACAAGCTGTGTGCTCGCCTGTTTTGACAATGCTACTGCAGTGACTGCCCTTCTCCGGCCAGATGGCGTTTAATCAAGGAATCCCTACCTACAGAACCTCCGAAGCACGCTCACTTAGGGGGAGGATGCTTTTTGCTGCTGTCAGGGCGATGAAACTCACCACAGAGTTGGCGATTTGCCCCTAAGCCTGCTATAACCCGTGCTGTAGCAAAGCTAACCTACTTGCTTAACTGTAGATAGCCGGTCCTGTAAAAAGATATAATACAATTTCTAACAAAGTGCAAGATGTATGCATTATAAGGGACCCAAGTAAGATTCTTGCCTCAAGAGTTTAACCAAGCAGTATGTGTTATAGGACAGAATCATACCGGGATATCGGTGTGCAAGGCTAGAAAGGGAAGAGGCAGTACTAAAAAATAAAAGAATAGCCTAGCTCTGTACGCATATTACGGAGTGATGCTGCTGCAGTTCGTTTCACAGTAACTAGAAACTTTTCCAGAATGCGAAGAAATTCAGCTTTTTACAAAATAAATGTTCTTAACGTTCTCCTTATTTAGGATATTGATGATGTCGGGCATAAATACCATCTGGAATTCGTGTTAGAAGACGTCTTTGAGAAAGTGAGTTCAGATTTACTTCGTTAACACATTCTGTGGGCAGAAGTTGGCACTACTGATGTGCACTGAACAGCCAAAACTTCACGCTGCTGATCTTAGCTGAGGCCAGTGGACACACCATAACACCTGGGGATTGTTTCAGATTTTTCTACATTGCAAATCAGAGGGGGGAGAAAAAAAGCTGAATTTTACCAAAAGGGAATCACCACTTCCTACACCATAGAAGCCCTGAGTATCTGATGCTTACTGCTGTGACACCAGATTGAGGGAAATGACAAGGACGTTACAATGTCATTCAATTTCAAGCTGAAGTTATGTGAATCTGTGACTAAGTAACAGGAGTGACATTCTGCACCACGAACATTGCATTTTAGATCTCTGCAGAAGGAAAAGTGCCTTTAAAGTATATTCACAGAAATACTACGAATGTAACCTTGTCTTAAATAATCACAACTGTCTCTCTATGGGCCACACTCCAAGAAAATTTAAAAAGTATATTTTTAAGTGCAAATTACCAATATTATACATGCATTTAATCAAATATTAATACCTTAATTAACTCTGTAACAGGACAGTACTGTTAACTGCACTGCTGAGGTTCTTTATCATCTGGGCAACAAAAACGCTGCTCCAGATGTGCAATTTACAATTGAAGGAGAACTTAAGAACACAGATGAAGCAGATAACCTGTTCTACAATCAAATCAAGAGCCTGAAGAACGAGCTTGTGGCAGAGAACATACCAGGTACAAAGAAGGGACCTGGGTGAGAAACAAGCGAGAGAATATGGTCCATGGCCAGAAGCAAACCTGAGCTAACGTGGTGGTGGTCCACGATCCACATGGGAACCCACACCATAGGGAGCGAGGGGGTTTGGGCTGTTAGCCCTTCTGTGAATACACACTTCCTCACTGTCCCTTATTCCACATGCTGTGTCAGTAACACCATTGCCAGTTCATTCATCAGCTCCGAACTGCAGAGCTGATACACAATTTGCATGGGACTGTTCCTTGAAAACCTTCTGTTACCTCTTAACCTCTTCTTTATCTTTGTGCTTTGTGACTGTTCCTGGTAGCACACCAGGTGCCCAACTGCACTGCTCTGGTCTGCGCTTACCTCAGAGCAACCCCTGCCTTGAAGACCTTACAGAACGTGTGCTAAGAGGAAGAAGTGGGGCAGAGGGGCGGTATAGCAGCTATTCCAAGATCCTATAGGTCTGTAACACAGCAGGAAACATCAGCCAGGAACCCTGAGTTTTAGCACCAGACCCTACCTACTAAGCTGTATCATCCCATTAATGACTGCGACTCCATCAGTCTTGCTTAATGTGTGCTTTTTGCTTTGTTTCCCAGACAGCTACGGCAACGTGCCCCCAGAAATGGAGCCCATCAGAGCGCTAGCCTGGGTTGCCTCTGGCTACGTGATATGGCAGAACTCAACTGAAAATACTAAGTACCAGCTTGCCCAAATAAAACACGTGAAGCAAGTGGTAAGTTACCATCAAAGCCCTGAAAGAAATACAACATGCAGGAGCTACACAATTGTGGCAGGTACCGAACTACAGCTGAGGCAAAGTTCTTAAGCAAGAAACCTCAACTGAGTCTCAGAATCTTGGTCTGGTTCATTTTTAAGCCAGCGTTCAAGCTTTTTGTTCCACCTGCCCCTTTCCTCTAGCAAGTCATGAACGCTTTCATCGATGGACTGCCTATTTATTTAGACTACTTCTGCTCTTCCTGAATTTTGCTTCTAGAAGCAGTCTTCCTGCAAGAGCCGCATTCTATGCTTCTTTAGTTAAAATACAAATTTCCTTTCCACTTAGGGGTCATCCCTTTGATTACAGCTTTACATTACCTTCCTGCCTTTCATCTGTAGTGTAGGCTGACCTGCCAGTCATCTTGCACCCGCACAGCAGGCACTGGAATACTCCTGATTTACATCATGATCTAGCAATCAGTCACCGTAATACTGCTTGACGTCTCTGCAGTACCAAGATCTAGACAAACAGCAGTGGGCTGCATCTCAACTTCAATAAAATAGGATCTACGTTGCTTTTGGTTTATACTGTCCCAGTCTCCATCCATTTGCTAGTTCAAATGCTGATCAAGAAAGAAAATACGGATTTAATTCCACACAACTTTTTCCCCAAACTTCTTAGTAATGCTACTTTTTGTCTGGGGGGAGTGGAATAAATTAATTTTAGATGAGACATTCGTGTTGCAGAAATGCTCTTTTTTCTCTTTTTTTAAGAGTTAAATGACTCATTTAATGATTTCTCTAACACTTACCTCAGGGTTAGCTTTCTACCCAACGTTTAAAGTTTAGTTCAGTTGGAGCTTTACTCCTAGACTTGTATCAGCATGACATGCATCAACTAACTTTATGATATGGAAACTGCATTCAGGAAAACATGTCACAAGACAGCGAGGGAACAGAATACCTCAGGATTAAATGTTTTATATTTTCACTGGTTTTTGAGTGCTTACAAGTACTGTGTTAATCCTGAGCAGCTAAGCTCAGAAATCTACCCTAAGCTCAGAAATAAATGTGACTGTCAAATCTTAATACAGCTATTCAAACTGAGCCAACAGCTGCCATCATCAACAGCCCTTGAAGGCTTTTTTACCTGGAAAGGCAGCCTGTTCTCTGAAAAGTTACAATCAGAGCAAAAATGTTTTATTTTTAATTTAATAGAATTCTGTAGATTCTTCCAGTTCGTCTCTATTCCAATGGCAGAAAATATACTGTGAGTTAAGAATAATTCCTAACGTGACGGTCAACTTTAAATTTAGTATGTAAGCTAGATCTGAGAAAGAGGACAGGAGTGTTTAGATTTCCAATACATTGGGTTTTCTTCCAAGAAGAAAGGCTTTCAGAGCCCAAATATTTGGCCACCCAGCACAGCCAGTGAATTCTCATGAAGTTTTGGGTACGAAGGCAATGCAGAAATTCATTTTGGGAGCAGGATTTGTTAACATTTTGCTCCCTCTGATGGCTATCTTAAAGTAGTTCACAGATGGTGCAGAGCTACCCATGTGCAAGGTTTTAAAACCCTCTTTAACAAACCAGGTGAATTTAAGGATAAGGAAGACAAGACTATGAAGCCAGCTGTAATCTTTCTCTAGTAATTTTGTTCCTTCCTCCTGATGAGTGGTTATGTAAAGAGCATGTTCCACAGGTCAGTAGGTATTCTGTTATTCACACACCGATAACCTCCTATCCATTATAAAGCATTTGGGGTGTCTTGGAATTCTTTTTCTGTTGACAATTTTATTCATGAATTTTCAAACTAAACTGTCACCTTATAGAGTCAGATATTCCCTTTCCAAATAAGTTCCTAAAGTTATGATGTGTCTAGCTTCCTTAAACGAGGAATTAGCGTGGTTTTAAATGTTATCTACAATCTCAAAAGTGATTTTTAGAGCTCACAAACAAAACATTACTGTTTTGTTATAATGACTAAGCTACAGCTGCTTTATTCATTAACACGAGCTGCCAGTTTCATCTGAAATGTATCTAAGAATTTTTATTATAACCAAAGCAAATTGATTCACTACTTTTAAAGTAGGGGGAAGTCTTAACTTCAGCCCTTTTCATCTTATCTTTCCAGAAAAGAAGTGATGAGTATCTTGAATTTGACTACACGATTCTACTTCATGAAAACGTGTCCCAGGTAAAGTCTTATTTCTAAAAAGCTTTTCTGTTTTGGAGACTGCCAGCTGTGTAATGTCCAGCTTGGACATGCAGGTGGTGAGGTGTTCACAGATTTGGTGCCTGGAGGTCAGCTGGTGAAATGGTGAGGTTAGGGCAACAATCACCCATCTGTCTCAGCATTATCTGCACCTGTCCCTACGCAGGCAGGAGACAACAGGTCTCTGATTTGTGTCGGGAGACTGATTTTCAGCTGATTTCCTGGTGTTTACATTGGACAGTGTCCCAAATTATCCATAGTACCACAGGAGGAGTGGCAGCTCTACACAGACATGCTTGAGTTGCAAAACTAGCCTGGAAGACAGAACAACGTAATTGCAGCAGCGTGAAGCACAACCCAGGCTAAGAAAGGCCTGCAGGAGAACTTAAAATGCTTTAACAATTCCACAGGACTGTGTGTTGTGCTGCTTATCCTGCACCGTTACTGATCAACCTAGTTCAAGCCAGCCCAGGTCTGGCTGTTCGAGCAGTCAGTTCCAGTTCAGTGTTGTTCCAAGAAAACACCTTCTCCCTTCTCGCATTTTTACTTTCTACCCACAGGAGATTATTCCCTGGCAAATGACAGTTCTTTGGCATCCGCAGCACGGCACTGAAGTAAGACAGAACAGCCGTCAGCCAAAACACGCACAGGACGACTGCTGCACCTGATACAGCAATGGAAGAAGCTCAGATGCTACCAGAAGCATTTCAAGGGGGGGGGAATATAAATCGGTGGGGTGGACACACAATTAAGGTACGAAGGAAGAGCCCTTGTTCAAACACACATTTTTCCCCTCTATGTTGTGCTTTGATCTGGCACTTTCTCTACTGTGTAGTCAAATTCTGTGTCAAAACAAACAAAAAAACATCCGTTGTTGCTAAAAGAACACTTACGGCACAGGTGCAGCTATGTTCTCTCGAAAGGCAACTTTTGGCTTTCCCATGGTGCAAGGGCAACCGTATTCTCTTTCCATTCGCTGCAGGAAAAAAAAAGAATGAAAGAGAGTTGTACCCACACCATGGCAATAATCTTATTACAAATCTTTTTGAAATGAGAAATGATCAGGGCTAACCAGTTTTTTTCAGTTTTGGACTGGACTGATTTGGGGGATTTCTGCTTTTCTCTTTTTCTTCAAGAAAAGAGTGTTAAAAATTATTTACTGTCGTTCTGCAGTCATTCACGTTTAGGGGCTATAGCTCTACACAGGGAAAAGCAACCATGTGATTATTTCATACAAATTTAAGACTTCCAAAACAAAAGCCATCTTTTCTTCAATCTTTCAACGTTTCCGATCCATCTGCTGTATCTAGACTAAAATCCAGAAGAGATATCAACTTGAAAGAGACAAATAAATCATTGCAAGTAACTATTCCCTCCTGCATCATCTCTTACTATGGAATGATACCTTTAAGAGCATGGAAACAATATTTCTCTCTTCTTGTAGGAAATAATTAGCAGTAAAATTAATTATAAGCAAAGGCTGCTAAAGCAAAGTATAATGCTTAATACATTTTTATGTCTTTGAACCAAAAAAACAAAGTGAAAATATTCTAGACAGAAGTTTCATTTCAATAGATTATAAGCCTTCAAAACAGAATCACAGAAGAAAGAGTCTTCAGAAGTTGATTAAGAAGTTAAGCACTTCCCTAAGCAGCTGCTAGTGGTCACATGAACGCCGTGGTACTTTCTGCTAGGAAAACCTCAAAATAGCTGTCACGTGAGAACCATGATTTACACTAAAGTAAGTTTAGTTGTGCTCCTGCAAATTTGAAGAGACCTAAAGTACTCAATTCTAAAATCAGGCCTAAAGACTGGCATTGATTATCCTATCTGCAGATAAATTTTTGTATAGCAATGCAAGGTCTCTGCCAGAAAGGAAGAATTCTTGGTTGGCCAAACAGTTAAAAGCAGAGTCCATGGATTCTGCTTTCCAAATTACCTGGGCGTAGATTTCCAGGTGCAGTTCTCCCATTCCAGAAACAATGGTCTCTTTGCTCTCATCATCAAAATGGATTCTAAAGGTGGGATCTTCCCTTGAAAAGCGGCTCAGGCCTTTTGAAAATTTATCGAGGTCATTCTAAAAAATTGCACATGCAAAAAAAACAAAACATAACTGAACATCCAGAAGTCACACACAGAAATCTGAAAGTTTCCTGTCAACTGCTTAGCACTTCTACTCTCGTGAGGTTATTTTCTGAAACAGCCACCCACTTAGAGCTGCATTTATTTCTCCAGTAACTTGAAGTCCTATTTACCTAGCTCAAAGACACACGTGTTCTTTATGGTTAAGTAACACTATCTAACACGTCATTCAGATAAGAACATATTTGTGTTAAGTACTTTCAAAAGAATATTTTACCATGCTCACCGTAGTCTATATGATCTCATATTTGACTGCTAACCAGCACAAAGTAATAAAAGCGGCAGAAAGAAGGCAACTCGGTCAGAAAAGGGTTGATTCACAGGTTCCTACCTTGTTGGAAGGCTTCATGGCTACCGAAATGACAGCATCAGGGATGTGAATTGATTCCTGCAAGTCATAAAGGAAGAGATCACGCAGTCAGGTTTTGCTCACCTAGTGATGCAACTTCTCCAGAAAATGTTGGTCACCAGAACTCCGGGTCACAAACAGATGACTGCTTTACTTATCAGCCTGAATCTAATATCATTGTGTAAATGCAACAGAATTATGTAATTCTCCTCAGGATTGCTACAAGGCTATGACTTAATAAATGCCATGCTGCCAACCACAGCATTTCCAATGCTCACCTAGAGGCAGGCTTGTCTCTGGATTCACACTACTTAGGAAGGCTCTGCTTCCCATCATGTTTTGTAAATGTACGTATAAATAAAAATGATATTTTACATCTGTATACAAATACATAGCTCAGTAGTTTGGGGATAACAGCATCCTCTCCGTATTCAGTTACCCATGGACAGCAAATGATGCAGTAATGCTTCCGACAGCCCTGAGCAGTTTGATAGCACTGCAATAGTGGATTTCATGTAGTAAACGAATGTGCATCTCTTGAATGTACCGTACTTCTACATATACAGGCCTCCTGAGGTATAACAATCATAAAAAATATTTAAACAGGACAAACGATTGGAACTTTTTACAAGAAAATCCTAGTAAGTGACTGTACGTGATGAGGCATACAGATGAGGCACACTCACCATGGAGATGTCAGTACTCGTTTTATCAGTGAACGTATCCCCACTAGCACAATCAATTCCAAACAGCGCACATATGTCTCCTGCATAAACTTCGTTTACATCCTGAAGAAAGAAAGATTTACTATTTAGATGGCACTGGAAAAGATATTCGTGTATTACAAACTACATTTGGTTTTCAGCACAGATACAATCGCCTTGTTTAAAAGCCTAACGTTAAGCTCCTTTTTTTCCCTATCCATTTCTTCAAAGCAAATGCCCAAGAAGAGTATCTCAGCTTGGATGCTACCTTACTTTAATGTAAGGATGCAAAGCAAGAAACAAAACATTTTTACAGGCAGTCATGATCCAGCTATAGAGTTAAGGAATTCTATTCAGGAAAATGTAGCATCTGCAGCAGTTTGAGAATCAATTTTCAGTTTAAGAATAGCGTTCAATAATCACATGAAAGAAAACTTTGCTGTCTGTTTTGTCAATCCTACTTCCCTTCTCCCAGAAGCATGGAACATGGGGATAATACCACAGCTAGCTTTCTGTAGCTGTCATCTCAAAACTGTCATTTTATAATGCTTCTCGGGCAAAGATTCTTCCACTTCAGTGGGAATAATACACTGAAGATCATTCAGTTTCTTGTAGAGGTCTGTTAAATGCTACAGGCAAATATGAATTAACAACAAAAGCAGAAATTTGACATATCGCATCATTCAGACATCCCTGAAATGTGAGAGGCGTGCTTAGTAAGAGCACCTCAAAAGGCAGCCCGTGTGCCTGGACCGCCCCTCGCTCACCTCCATGTTGTCTGAGTGCATTCGGACAAGTCTTTGGACACGCACTCTCTTCCCAGTCCTAGTGTTATAAATATAATCAGACTTCTTCAGCATCCCTTGGTAGACTCGCAGGTAAGTTAACTGCCCGAAACGGCCAGCCTGAAATCAAAATCCATTACAAATCAAACATAATCCTTCTGGGAGTCAAGACAACCACTATCTGAAGTACGATCTGCGCTGACTGACCAAGTGATTCTGTTCTGAATTTACACACTAGATACGAAAATGCAACTTTTTTTTAGCATAGTCTCAGCTTTCACTTCGCTCTGAAAAGGAACTCGACATTTATTGGCTATTTCCTTTACTTCACCAATGTTACCAGTGCTAAGCCCTCCCAACAGAGGCACGCATTAGCTAACAATTTGGCCAGCCGCTTTCCATATGAAATTCTGCTCCTCTCTGGGCAGCAAGCAACCCATTTGGTTACAACTGTATTTTTTCCTTTTTCTCTCTCTCATGTTCCATTATTTTCAACTTAAACAAAAACTGCATTTTTCTCTGAAAGTATTTAAAATAAGCCAACCTTCCCTCCCCCCCTAAACAAATGAACAAACAACCAAACAAAAATACTTTCAGGTTTCTTTCAGGTTTTAAAACCGTGAAGTATCTGAGGCCCACGATCCATTTTAAGACTTCCAAATCTGGCAATGTCTGATACATCTGTGGATATTATGGTTGGAAGCCGGGTTTGTGTTTTCTACTCTTCTCTATTGTTTTTGCTGCATTAGAGAAAAACATTCAACAGCTTACCTCTAGTTTAAAAGCGAGGCCTATAAAAGGCTGGGAATTGTCTCGAGCGGAGTTCAGCAGGAACTTGGCTTTGTCCTCAGAATCCCTTAAAAAAACAGGAATGGAAATGGAGTTTATGTTATGAAGAAAACACGGCAGTCTCCTCTAAACACAAGCCCAGTCTTGGAAAGTCCCAAGGGCCCTCGGTTTCACGGCTTTATAGCAGAGGCTTAGAAGATGCTGGGTTGTTCTGCTCTTGCATTTGCAAAACAGGGAGGTTTCAGTAAGAGCCAGCAAGAGGATTATCCGCCAAAACACAAAACAAGAGCACGTTATATACATTGAATTGCAGCTTGCACATCACAGGTTCAACCTGGCTGTACTGGCAGGTACAGAAGGCATATCAAAGGAAAGGGGTGTACTGTGGTTGACCAAGAAGCAGCTGAACATGCCAACGTGAGGCTTTGCAACCGCAGCTTTGTAGTAAGACTGCAATGTGGATGCAGAAGCATGGGGAAGAGCTGCAGAACTCCTCTGCCAATGCCCACAAGCCACGTTAGGCGTTTCAGCCCGTCCCAGCAGGCAGACGTTAACACGCAGGAAATGGCCCAGCAGCAGCGAGGACTCAAAAATTCAGGTGACCGCTGGGAGAAAGTCATAAACTGTATTTATTAGCATCATTTCCGTTTAGCTCTCATTGAGCCTGAACAACTCAAATGCATTAAGAAGGCCTGATGACCACCCCAAGCCACGACTGGAACGTGGAGGGCTGCTGGCTGCCTCTGCCGTCGGGTTTCATATTTCTTAATTGTGATGGCACATCTACTTCAACAGCCACGTCCCAATGAATAAAACATCAGTTAACGTATTTACGATGCGCTCTCCCCTCTAATGCAGGCATGATTTCAAGGGTTATCATTAATTTATAGGAGCTGTCTCAGCAGATAAATGTTACGTTTGAGAAAGAGTTAGTGCGCAGTAGAGGTACAAGTACGAACAGCAACCCTGGAACGACAGGTGAGCTCCCCTACTTTTGGAACGTGGTGCAGAATTGTAATTACATTAATTAATGCAAATGGTTAATGACCGTGTATTTCGTTACTGAGGTCTCCCGCTACATACTGCACTGCTTTCAAACCTTATTCTAAGACCTCAGCACGGGTTAACGAAGGTACTCACCCGCGGTTAAGAATCGCATAGTTCTCCACTTGCGAAGGGTTTGGGAGGTACTCTAAGACAGCGTCCAGCAGTGGCTGTACCCCTTTGTTCTTCAAAGCACTTCCCACAAGTACGGGGGTAAAGGACATTTTCAGTGTTGCTCTTCTGATTGCAAGCTGGAAAAATTATCGGTGCGTTACCGGCCTTCTGCAACAGCTTTGGGAGCCTGACGCAGCACCGGCGGGAAGCACTGCAGACATCCCCTCCATCCACGCCGGCTATCTCTACTCCTGCAGTAAAGCAGCCACCCCCACAGGCTGCTGGAGCCCCACACAGAAGCTCACTGGTATTCTAGAGAAGCAAGAGAATCCCCCCCACACCCTCCAACAACTTAAATTTAACTTGGAACTGATAATGCTTAAGAAATACAATGATAACCCCAAAATATTCAGAGAAAGTTCCTTGATTCTATGTTGTTAAAGTCAGGATTCTTCGGGTCTGTCTTAGGCCTCTCGTTCCCCATATTTATCTTGTTGGGAAACAATACAAAGATATTTGTGAATGCAAGATGAGACGCTTCAGCTTCTCTAAAGTATGGAAAATTCTGCTGAAAGAGAATTTTTGGTAGTGCAGAGATATTTGGATAAGTGCCATGCCCAAGGAATCACCATTTTTTGTTGAGGAGTGCTTTAACACCACAGCAGAAGAACCTGTTCACATCCATCTGCAGTTGCTGAAGCTGTGCAGCCACCTCAGGAATCCTTCCAGGATCTCCTAGGGGGCTGAGAACGAAAACCAAACTGCACCGGCCTCCTGCTCACTCAGTGCCTTCCACCCACGCTTTGCGATGTCAGGCGATGCTTAACTGAGCACCAACAGCTTCCGTAGCGGCTTTCATCGCTGTCTGTAAAGGTTTGGGAAGGTGGGCAGAAGGGAACTAACCCCAGGCAGTTACAGAAGCAAGGATTGCTTCCCCGGCCTCACCTCTCCCTGCCACTAGAGGATGCCACCTCCCTGCGGACACGGCGGCCTCACTCCAACTGAAAGCAGCTCCTGCCTTGGATAAACTGAAAGAAATGGATTCTCCTTAACAAAGACAGCTCATCACATCACCTAAGCCGGGAGTTAGTTAGAGAAGCTGAAGAGAGAAGGCTGCACTATCTGTATCATTAGCGGAGTGCGGACTACCTGAGCCAAAAGTGACAACGGAAAGAAACAAAAACCTTTGACAGAGCAAATGGAGCATCCTTCCTCTAAATCCTGTTGAGAATGAGAGAAATGTTTCCTTCAAATTGCCGATTTAAATATTTCACAGAAGTAACACAAGGAAAATTTCCTACATCAGCACTTCTGCTCCTTTGGCCCACGTCTGCTCTTACACGCTGCAACGCCCCCGAGCTGATGCCCAGAGTTCCTGTTTAGCCGTGTTTTCAAATAAAGCAACGTGACTGCCACTTACGCTCACCAACAATTCTCTCTGGGGCAGGGGAGGCTCCCTTTTGTTTCCTTACAGAGATTATTGTTACCCTGTGCCCCACCGAGCAGCTGGGGCGCATCAGCTCCCGGAGTGCAGCGTTAGGGACGGCAGCAGAGCGGGAGATGTCGAGGCAGCTGAGCTGCAGCAACCCTCGTGTGCTAGGGCTGTGCCATCCAGAGCGATACTTAGCAACGTTCCTACGACAAGATTATTTTCAGCGGAGACTTGGCTGCTGGCCACTGAAAGAAAATCCATCTTCGGGGACGTATTAGTACGAATTAACCCGCGTCTGCAATGCTACAGCCATTATAGCTGTAATTAATTGGCTTTCAGAAGTGGGAAGCAGATGCGTGCTGAATAGGCAAATTCGTTTTTTTGCAACAGATTTCCATCCCGGCAGGAGCTATCAGAAATAGCTTGCTGCTCGAAGTCTGTCACCTCTCACGGTGCTGGTGTGTTCACGTCTGTACGATCCCTCCTCTAGGTGGAGGGCTGATGCCTGCAGGTCTCCAGAATTGCTCTTCTATTTCTTGGGTTTGTTTTGCTTTTAAACTCAAAGCCAAGGTCTGTTACAAAGTTAAAGAGGATCAAAGTTTAGGGACTAGGAAGATTTAAATTAATATCCCCTTGGGGACCTGCGGCGCCCACCAGCTCTGAGCAGCTGCCAGCCCTCCCCATCCCACCAGACAGAGTGGGCAACTTCCAGGAAAGCAAGCCCTGCAAATCTTACCAGGAAAAAAAGACCACTGCACAAAGGCAAGCAGGCGCTGCCAAGGAGACAAATGCTCAGAAGAGGACTTCAATGTCACAGCTCTGTTTAAAGTAACGCTCTGATCACTCCTGACCCGAGCCCGGCTGGCCTGGCGAGCTCACCGAAATAGCTCCTGCTCCCGACACGTCTCAGCTCGGCTCCCGCAGCCACCAGCTGGGCACCCAGCGGGGAAAGGCAAAAGGAGGTGGGAAGTGTCGCCAGTGAGGCTCTGTGCAACACGCCGCTGCTCTACGACAAACTGGCTTGAACCTCACCAGCAGCTCTCTTAGGAAAAGCAGTTGCCTGCGACACTTCTGCCACGGCTGCCGGCTCTTCACACGGCACTTGTGTGGGTTTTTTTTTAATTTATTTATCGCATTGAGCAACTCATCCCCTGTGTCAGTTTCAGTCTTTGATTAGTAACTGTTAATGGCAGCCACTGGAAGATTATTGTTCAAGTTAACTTCTGAGGAGCAAGAGCTGGTGGCAAATACTCACAAATACCTGCACCAAGCGTAAATTAATGGAATCCGTACGGCCATAACACAGCTAAAAGGGCAAAAAGCAACCGCGCTGGAATCGTGCCTGCGATCCAGCCCTCGGTACAACTCCCTTACGCTACCAGCTGTCAGAGCACAAAGCCCAACAGCTCGCTGCGTGCCAACAGCTGTGTCTTGTCCCCAGTTACACACCCACTCGGGGGCTGCAGGAACGCCAGCTTGCGGAGCAGTGCCCTAAGGTAACTGTCCTCAGGCCACCCCACGCTCACAGCACAGAAGAAGCAAGTCCATGTGTGTGGTACAGGCTGTCTTCGGCTGACTGGGGTAGGCAAGCTTTTATACCTGTCCTGACTGAAGCTAACACCACGGTCCCTGGTCACCTACAGTCCTTAGGGAACTGCGATCCACGGAACAACCCCCTACAGGACGTGCAGATCGCCAAGTCTGACATAAAACAGTCTAAAACAAAGAACACGCTTGTGTCTACTCTCCAGCCTGCACTGAACAGCGTAAGCTGATCTTATCCTGGAGCAAGCTGCTGCAGGACTTGCAAAATAACGCAGAGCTGCAGCAGCTGGGCTTCCTAGGCCTCCCCAGCACGTTCTGTTATGTGGACGTGCACTTGAGTGACATCAAACTGTCCTGAGAACAAACAAATTTCTGTCTATGACCCGCTGATGTAGGAAAAATGGTGTTCTGCATTACTTCTGTGTGCACCTCTCTGTGTTGGCATGTTGGCCGTTTTAATTATTTCATAAAATAAATCATGTACAAGCCTTCCACATCTTTCAAGAAATGAATTTTTCTTCTTTCTTGAAAATTGTATTTTGGGCAAGATTCATTTCCTCTGGACTGTCCAAGTCATTTCAGTTTCTGTCTCTCGTACTACTCCTTTTACCCCAGATGGATGCCATCAACACAAATACAAATTGAGGCAGGATTGCCTAGGCCCAAGGAAGACTTCGAGCATCTCACAACCGATTCACTACAGGATACGAGGTAAGTCACAGACACCAATGGCTGCACTGCAGGTAGGTAACGGAATGGCAAAAACAAGCAGCTGTACCTTAGAGACAAGCAGATGGTTAAAAAGGGCACCCGCAAGCTCAGACTTTCCGATCAAAAACCAAATTTGGGATGGGCCCTCGGTAGGGACTGGACTGGGAGCCCACCTGCAGGAGGTGACGTCCTGCAGAACTCAGGCAAAGAATTTCTTCAAGACTTTGAGAAATGTTTTAGGGAGAAGGGAAAAAAATCAGAGAGAACACAACATTAAGAGGAAACACCATAGAGTTACCTTTAAGTCAGCAGCTGTAGGGATCTTTTCTTCCAAGAACAGCTCCCCGAGCTGATCATCCGAATTGGCAACACACTCGATCAGCTCCCCACGTCGATCTGCAGCCTCTGCTCTAAACTCAGCTGGAATTTCATCGTATCGAACAGTCTGGCTAAAAACACAAGTAATAATACAACCGCTCTGAAGGAAAACCACACGAAGCGGCCTTTCAGTCACTAGTCATCGTGACGACCAGCCTGACCAAGAAAAGAATACTTTTGGCATGGATGTTAATAAATAAATAATAAATAATTGCATTATTAACTTGCTATCTTTGATGCTTTAGCAGGAAAGCGTTCTTCCCGCTCACGGTAGGAGCTTGCAAGGATGCAGGACAACCTGATCAGCAAGCTCACCCACATCTTATCTTCATCCCAGTAAGCTCCTGCCAAATCTGCCCTATCTGCTCCGTTATGAAGCAAGTCTCCTGTCTCCCTGGGTGGCAAGCATTGCTACCACCCCTTCACACCGCCGCAGTCAGCCAGACATTCACGGTGAAGCTACCAGTCACTAAGCCTGACTCTGCAGAATCGTTTTGCTGTAATCTGGTGGGCTGAAAGGTGATACCTCAGCCCTAGCGCAAGCCGCATCCCTCCGAACAGCAGGCTTCTTCATCTCTGAAGAAAAACTATAGGTGTTACCCATCTAAAGAGTCACTTCAGAACAAGAAATATGCAAATCTCAAACCTTACCCAAACGCGCCATCAAAATATATAGCTCTTTCTTCTATTAGATCTATAATGCCTTTGAAGTTTCCCTCCAGACCAATTGGAATCTGAACAAAAGCTGCGTTGTGTTTTAACTTGGATCTGAAAAAGCGAGGAAACATCGATTAGCTGAAGAAAAAACAGGCACTTCCATACCTCTGCTCCAGATGGTCTTTGAACGACGTCCCATCCCTACACCTTATCACCATATTTTGTTCTTTTAACAGTGCCAAAATCTACCAGTACTGATGAAAAGTGCCCGGTTGCATTTTAACCTGGGTAACTGCCCGACTTCTAGATCCCAACAGATCCAGTGAGCAACTTCCATGGGAAAAAAGGCAGTGCCAACTGCTTTCAGATTGATTACTTGATTACGGGAGTTCCTTCTCCCTTGCTGCACATTGACATATGTATCTCACAGATGAAGGTAGGCACAGAAAGGTGGGAGGCAGGACGCACGTAGAACGTCTGGTATTTGAACCAGAAACTGCCCAACCTTGTGCCATCGCCCTGCTGTGAGCTACAGGACATTTCCCACCAGTATCTAAGAAGAATTAAAAGGCTGTTTTTTAGAGTGGCTCTCAATATAGTTCCAGCATTTAACCTCAAGCCATACATTATCTCCCAAAACGCGATTACAGGCTCCACAAAAGAATGTTTTTCAATATTCTTAGCATTAATCTGCTACGTGAATAGTTCAGAATTATTTCACAGGTAAGTTAAAGCGATAGATACCTCAGCTGCTGGACTGCTCTGGCTGGACTAGAGCCCTGTCTGTCCAGCTTATTGATGAATGTTACAAACGGCACGCCGTAACGTTTCATTTGCCTGTTCACGGTTATTGTCTGGCACTGAACTCCTCCAACAGCACAGAGAACCAGAATAGCTCCATCAAGAACTCTCAAAGATCTCTCTACTTCAATTGTGAAGTCCACGTGTCCTAAATAACAATAAAAAAAAGTTATTCACAGACGATAGAAAGTAGTAATGATTTCTCACAGCTGCACAAAACAGCAACACCCGATGAAATCGGTCTCCAGACACACCGAATCTCAAGGTCAGTCACTAATGAGCACAAAGATGGCACATTTTTTTTTTTATATATGAAGGAAGAGCAACCTTGAAGCATCAAGAACCACCGTTACCTGGCGTGTCTATGATGTTGATGTTGGTGTCCTTCCACATGGTGTACGTTGCTGCAGACTGAATTGTGATTCCACGCTGTCGCTCGAGCTCCATTGAATCCATAACAGCTCCAACTCCATCCTTACCTTTCACCTTAGCAATAAATAAATAAATAAAAATTAGTCCAAGAGTTTACTGAGAATTCTACAGGAGCAGGAATCATCCTTCATAGAGCGAGCATCATCTTTCATGCAGCAATGAAAAGGAGACGTGAGAGAATCACTGGTAATTCCCGCCATGCAAACAAGCTTGATTTTTTTGCAGCTAACGTGTTTTACTTCCCTGAAGATCATCATCCTGAAAGGTTATCAAAAATCTGCCACAAATTATGCTTCACCATTAATTTAATAAGCTAATATATCCGAACCTCAAAACTACATCCCAATATTCTCTCAGGTTCTCACAGCCATCTCTGACAGTATTAAAAGAAACACGCCTCTCCCTGGGTATATTTACCAGAAACAGGAAGAAATAAGTCTCAAAATATGATTTGAAGTGTTGTGGAAGAGGGAGAACACTGCGGCAAACGAGGGATCATTTGATCCCCTTCTGCTCCATTTATTTTTAAATTTAAATTTAGGACCCCTTTCGTAGCTTGGCCTGCCACCGGGTGCATCAGGCGCAGCTCCCTGACCCCACACAGTGCGCTGTGGATGAACGAGTCCCAGCAGCGCTGCGATGGCACCCAACAGGCAGCCCACGGGGAGCCACTCTGCCCTGGCATCCTCCCAGGCTGACCTCGTGCATTTGTGCTATCCTGCCAGTGTAGAACAGGACTCGCTCCGTTAACGTGGTCTTCCCCGAGTCAATGTGGGCAGAGATGCCGATGTTGCGGATCCTCTCATTGGGAAGGATGCCTGAGGAGCAGTGCCTGCAGATGTTCAGGTGAAACTGGAAGAGAGGATTGTTGCTGCTTTAGGGAAGAGCAGATCAAATGCAGCTCAAAAAACTTCTGCTCAACCAGCTCTTCTACAGCAAATTGTTCCTAAGGGGCCTTTCCAAGCATCCTGAAGCCCCCCAGAGCCCTCAGGAACCAGGCAGCCCCCCAGGCCAAGGCCCGCTGTGTTGTCCTTCATCCCCATCCCCCTGATGGAGCCCCTCCAGCCTTCTTCCGGCAGGCTGGATGCCTTCAGACAACCGAAGGACTTCCCCAGGTCGAATACAGCCCCGCTCAGATAACCCTTTTGTCCCGGAATTGCCACTTTTTGCCTATTTTCCCCAATCCCCCTCCCGCCCGGTCACACAGCGGCCCGGCGCAGGCCCGCTCCCCTCAGCGCTTCCCGCGGCCGGGCCCTGTGAGGGCGCTCCCCGGCCCCCGCCGCGGCCCCTCACGAAATGGCGGCCGCTCCCCGCCCGTGCCCCGCTACCTGCCCGTGCCGGCCCCGCGCCGCCCCGGCCCGCAGAGCCCGGAGCATGGCTGCCGCCCGTCGCCACTACGAGACGCTTCCGGAGCGCGGCGCATGCGGGGCCGGGAACGGGGCCGGCTCCGAGGCCGGGGCTCGCTGCTTGCCCCCGGGATCGGGCGCCCCGGGGCCGCCTGAGGGGATTGCGCCTACGCGCAGCCCTCGGTGAGGGCCGGTAAGGAGAAGGCCGCAGCGATTCCTCGTGTAGCGCAAGGAGAAGTGTAGAAGCGGGGTGTTCAAATATCGCCATTCTTTCACCGGAATTGTTTTTAACCAATGCTGAAGCTGCGCCTGCCTCCTCACCCGGCTCTTCTGCCCTCACCTTGCACGGGCACGCTGGGGAGTAATGCGGGGGGCAAGGCAGATCCTGTTTTGGGGGGCTTTTACATGAAAAAGGTGAGACCCTCAAAGAATTCCGCCCCCCCCCCCCCCCCCAAACCAATATTGGTTCATATTAAATGAAAATAAGGGCTGCTTGTACTAGGGAACCATGTCCATAGACAGGCCTGGGTCAGGTCATGTAAAGGCTTGGTGTGGACTGTGATAACCAGCACTGCTCTGCATGGAGACTGGTCTTATTTAATATTTTAATTAGTGACGTTCATGATAAGGATTATACAAATGAAGTCTACCAAAAACAATGTCTGAACATGTTGTATCGGTAATAGTGTAAGTGCAGTGAAGGATTAGCAGATTTTACAAAAAACAATGCAACAGGTTGAACTATCAAATACAGGGTTACCATTAACAGGCATATTCACTAATAGCGTTTACTAATTAGAAACAACTAAAGAGCTGGGCTCAGTGGCAGAAGAATAACAATACAAGTATATAAATACACAAGGAAGATACTTGGAGCACAAGTGCCAGTTCGCTCTTTTTAAAATGGTTTATTAGATTAGTAAATTTCAATTAAGTCAACATTATAGATATATAAACTATCCCAGCTTAAGCCAGGATGTGAATGTGATGCAGTTCCTGTGCATGGCTTCCCTCTGGTAAGCCCCACCCTGGAAGAGAAGCAATTATTTTGCATTGAGCATGCAGAAAGAGCACACATATGATAGCAGTTGGAAGTGATGACATACCAAAACTCAAGTCATAGCTCAATGAAGTAATGTATATAGCAAATCTTATTCAAATATTTGAGAATAGAGATACTATGATTATACCAGGAAAAGTTAGTCTTTCATACAAGAAACACTTGGCCCATCACCAAATGTTTCCTTGTTGCAAAGCTGTTTGTGTTGTTGTTGAATTTTTGTGATAAACGCATGTTTTTCTTCTGGAAACAGACCCATTTCCCGTGCTGTATTGCTACTGATGTCATGTGGAAGAATATTTTAAAGCAGCCCCATCTAAATAATGCAGAATCATTGTGGTGTAAAGTAAGCCACACATTAGGCATGAATAATAAATAACTCTTTATTAAAGAACTATAGTTTCAGATGTTCCTATGTAGAACAATTTCTCTTGCATAACATTAACATTGTTTTGCATAACAAAGTAGTCTATAATGACTATTAGCCCCTTTCTACTAAGATTTTATAACCCGTGATCTTCTCATTTTCTCAATTGTGTACATTCATCCAGCCCAGTAAAGCACAGGCAAAAATATAAGCAGTCAGATGAATTCTATCTTCTGTTAAATAGCAACATCTCTCAGAACTCAAATTTCTGCTGAAGTTACAACAATGTTTCCTGCTATTTATCATTAGGAAATCTAAGTGACACACCTGAAAAATGCCTCTGTGGCCTGATATTCTCAATTACCTTAATTGCAAAATTGATGTTGTCTTCAGTGACTGAAGGATCAGGCCCTAAGCTGTACTCTTACCTTCTGAAGAGAATAAAAGCATCCTTAGATTAAGGGTTCTGGCAGACATCCTCCGCAGGTATTATTGCTGTGATATTACGCATGGCTTTCTGCCCGTTTCCCTGTCAGAGGTTTCTGCTCCCACAGCACTGGCAGCAGAAGGGATGTGCGCATGTCTGAGCTAGAACACACTGCCTACTACCGTAAATCCTCTTGCCTTGACTGCTGGTGGAACAGTGCAACAGCAAGAAGTTATTGCTACTAGGATTTGCTCTAATAGAAAGAAGGCCACTGTGTTAAACAAGCAGAGAAACTATTGTCTTTCTCTTGTCAGAGTACAACAGTTTAATACATTAACAAACAACATGAAATAATCTGAGGAATCTGCAGAAAGATACAACCTAGACCATTTCTTTTAGTCATGAATATTAAACAATTAAGTGACTTTTTTTTTTGAAGGCTACATGATAATGTTTTAGCCTTGAAATATATGCTTTAGTGCTAATGCTAGCATGTTGTATCTACAGAAATATACTCTACAACGTGAGATCAATTCAGAGTAACAAAACAGCACACAAACTTAACACTAATACACAGACACCCCCTGTTCTCAGTCACACAGTTTGCTTTCCTATAGAACACCAGACCCTTTCACCAAATGATGATGAAGTGTCAAGGGAGATCAAGTGTTAGATGTAGGATCCTTCTACATCCACTAAATCAGGGTACGAAATAACTCATCTCAGCTGAGGGGGAAATGGTTTCCTGCATGTAGGGATATTTTAGGTTTTTTTTAGGACAAGAAATGGAATAATGAATGGTTGCACGTTACTGAACCATTTTTCCCCACATTTTTCCAATTAGGAGCTGATAGTTACATCTGAGCTTCTTAGGACAGTGATACTACTCTAGAGTAATGAAAAACATCTATGGAAGACCTTCAGTAATGAAGAATAATGGGCTACCTCCAAAGGAACCATACAAAGGATCAGAAATATGAGATTAACAGGCTGGGGATGGAGATGAGAGATGCAAGTGCAGCTTATGAACATAATGCTGATAAACACAATTTAGTAGTATTCATTATTTTAGTACTCCTCTCACTTTTCATTTTAAAGCATCATGATCAATCTGGGGATTCTATACCAATTTGAAGTATGAATTTAAAGCCATATATGCAGAGGCTGCAGTGTTCTGACATGGCTGTTGATTGCTGTATCACCAGAACAAATTACTTTGGCCACACAAAGCAAGAACAGAATTTCCTTTCTGTGCAAGTTGCACAATGTGGGGGAAAAAAGTTTAATTATCAGGCTTAATAAAAAGGTTGAGACTGGTGCAGTTTTAAGTGGAGAAAAGACTGCTAGCCAAAACATATATTTTTAAACAGAACCACTGATCAACTATTAAAGTGCTTTTAAGTAGATTTTTTTGTGTTTTATATTTACTGACACTAGATAACAACCTAGGATCTGAAGTTTTAAACAACGTTCAATAGTCACTAGATGAGAGTAGCAAGACACTAGAACAAAAGACAGATTGGTCATACACGTGGATACTTATATGAACACAAGCAGTGCAGCACCATTATCTTTGAAGAATCTCCACCCAAGTAGACAAACATTTTATTTTTTGCTGCTTTTGATGGGGACGTGTGTTCCTTTCACGCTGAGGTTCTCCATGGAAACTCTGGGTCCCCTGGAACCCACAGACACGAGTGCTTTCTCTCTGAAACAAAGAAGCACAACAGAATCACAACCATACAATACAGGAGTGGGGAAATACACTTTTTTCCTTTACTGATGTAGAGGTCTAGTTATTGTTTGTAAAACAGCTTCCACCCAAACATGCGCTGTTACTACCCCAGAGTTGAAGTTCTTCCTCGTCTCATACACTTGATGGGAAGAAAGAAACAGCTTCATTTGAAAAATTAAGGTAAAGTAGCCTTTATAGTAAGCTTCTAGGACTGAAGAGGTGCCAGGAGAAAAGCACTGCGTAGCTGACAGAACAGGAATATTCCCCTTCTGCCGCCTTCTTCTCTACCAAACATGCAACTGATAAAGGCATTACGCCTTTGTCTCATTTCAAATTTATCCCAGAAGAGAGGAGTTTTTCCTGTCTGGAGCTGTATGGAAGGTGCCTTTCTTTTTACCCAGGAGAACAGATTAACCTAGTCCCCAGTGAGGATTTTATCTTAATGCAGCTAGCCCAGTTTAATGGCTGGGGGGAAGGGATGTTATCATCTATATATAGCTGAGCTAAGAGCACTGGCATACAGCTGTATGAAAAAATTCCTGTCACATTTTAGCCTGTTAAAGAAACTTGCAGAGTCAAAATACTAACTTCAAGATTTAGTTCATAAAGTACTGCCTTGTCTTAATTGCAGCAGCATCAGAAAAGCAGGAGCAAAAAAAGCTCTCCTCAGATTGCCAGTAAGGATTGTTTGTTCATAAACAGATTGCTTCAGAACTGAATTTTATTTTTTGCTAATATTTCCTTAATCTAGTAAGAAACTTACCTTTTTAATCCATCTTCCTTAGGTATGTGCTGAATACTTCTGTATTTTGGAGCTTCTAAATTGTAGCTGGTTCTAGACGGCTTGAACTTGGTTATCTCTTTCTGCCACTCCTCATCAAAGGTCTGGGCCTCAGCTGAAAAACAGTTAAAGGTTAGTTTTATATTTAAATCAATGCAAGCAAAATAGAAAAAATATTTAATCAAAAGCAGGTTTTTGAACAGCATGGTCCACGATTCTGTACACAACCTGCAAACTTTGTATACAGTATCCGTAAGAGACAACTAAAATATCATTGCTGGGTTTAAGTTTAGAAGATAAAAGAAAAGTCAGTGTTGTACAAGTACCTGCACATTTTAATCACACATCTGAAATCTATCTTTGCTATTACCGACATGAGCAGTATAGCCATTTCAACTAATGCACAGCAGGTAGTAATATTCTGTTAATTTGTTTGAATTACCTTCAAATACAAACAGCTATTATAATTGGCACTATTTGCTTCTATATTGTAACAGAACATTTAACTGGTTACCTTACCCTCAGATGTTTCAATTGTTATTGAGTAAAAGAACTGATTTGCAGACTTACACTTTCTAAAAATCTGCCCCTTTTAAGATGTCAAGAACTAGAACAACTAGAACTAGTACTTCTGAATTGGTACCATGTAAAACAATACAAAACTGCACAAAGAGACGTACTTTCATCCAAGTTGATGAATTCTTGGTTGATTTCCTCATCACCAGTCTTCCTGTTCTTTGATTTTTTTATGACATGGGCACGATCGTGAATGTGATGACCAATAGCCATTTTTTCCAGTCCACTTTCAGAATCCTTAAGTGCTTTTCTTGTCTCCTTAACCTGTACAAAAAGGGAAATAAGTGTCCTTCCAACAAGAAAAAAGTAAAAACAAGTCAATTTTTTTCCCCTCTTTTTTTTTTTTTGTATCTGACTTTTCAAAAGTTCGGTTTCACATGCTTTTCCAGTTGCCTTACTCCTTGTGTTGGCTGGAAATGCACAACACAGATCAAGTCTATTTTCCTTCTGCCAACAGACAAAGATTAAACAAGAACTTCTAAAGCTCCATAACTAACGCACATGCTGGATATTAATTGTTGGGAAAAAGCCTAGTCTAAATATACTACATGCAGACAAGTCTTCAGCATTCGCCGTGACAACAGAATGAGTAATAGCTGATGCCAATATTCTCAGCATGAAGGGACAACTAATTACTAGGTTGTCATGTTGACTGGCTTGAAACCCAGGCAACCACTTATCACTGTGTTCATAAGTATATTATTAGAACCTTTTTGATAACTGAGTGTCTGCTTGAGCTTGAACATATCCCACAGCCAATCATGCTCAACGGCCTTTACAGCTCACATATAGTCTTTCATGAACCTTGCTTCAGGGTTCAAATTCAAATTCAAATTTCTTAGCAGAATTAGATGCAACAGCTGCGAAGTCAATGAAAGGGCATCTTCATACGAAGCCTTACATAAGCATTGAAAGTACTACTCGAGTAAAGAGAATGATTTGAAGTGATGTTTTGCATAAGCAGGCTGCCTTTTGCTATCTTCTCCTTTTGCTGCCTTCTACTGTAGACAGAGTTTTAGTTTTAAGTACACAAAAAGTGAATGACAGCAAAGAGAAAGACACCTTGAGAAATTGAGAAATCAGCTGCTCTGGCACCAAAGTTCTCCAGTCTTCGACAGGTATACAATTTATTTAGATGTATACTTAGAAATACACAAATAACAAGGAAGAAAACAGCACCTTAGTGTAAGTATCCTTTATTGAAGACTACATTTAATTTATTAAAGACTATATTTACACAGGTATTTTTCTAAATTACAAGAGTAACTGCCTCCAGCAGAAAGAACTGGAAGGAAACTGGGGTTTGGTATAGATGAACTTAGATTTTGATAATTACATACCACACTTGCTCAAGACTACTTACACCTCCTGGAGCTGTGCGCGTCTGAGCTGAGGCTTGGAAGATTTTTGGTGGTTCATCCCCTATTTTGGAATATGTCATCACAGAGGAGGAGCTGAAGGTGTGCGCATCTGGATGGACAGACAGCTCATCCTACAAGCAATACAGACTTTTATTAATAAGTTAATATTGGGGATAAGACACTTCCCACATTCTAAGACTATCAATAAAAGGAATAGCCCTGATAAATTAATCCTGAAGTGCTGGCACCACAGTTACAGGCTGTCAAGAACAGACCCGGGCGTTAGATATGCTCCTTCTGTTGTCCTAGTGTTGTCTGGGCACCGGTCTCCCCATGCCAGGAAGCATGTCAACAAACGAAGAGCATGGGGAGCAGTAAGTTTGTTCTGGCATAGCTTAATTTAGCAATGAAGACAACCTGTAAGGCCAGTCTTACCCCACACAGTACACAGTAAGACACAAAGAGTTCAGGTGAAACAGGGCTTGAGCAATGACGGTAACAAGCCATTTTACAAGGCCAGAGCAACACAGTAGATACGCTCAGTAGCACTTAAGAGATATCGGCGTTATCTTCAAAAGACTGAAGAAAGAAGCCGCACTGAAAACAAAACAATACACTGGAAGATCTAGATGCAGGGCGGCATTGAGGCGTTTTGTTCTTTAAGGATTCAGTAACACTTCAGACAGCTCCTTCACTTCACGTGTCAGCTCTGGCAACAGCCTGAGACCAGATAACTGAAAAGTTTTAAGCCCTAGAGAATCAAGTATACATCTAGAGTGGTGTTGTTGGCAAATAATCAGTGACAACACAGAAATAACACCACTATATATTCAAGGTGGGTGGGTGTAAGAAGTAGTGCTTTCTTACTATCTGCTTCCAGCTAGTAACCTTTTTCTTAGCGGGAATATTGGAGTAACATTTTAAATAACTAGTTCTCCACCACAAATAGTTTCAAAAACAAGTATAAAAACTTACAAATTTTCTTTGCATCTCCAGCATGCTGTTTCTCATATTTGACATCATTCTGTCCATCGCAAAAAAAGGGTCCCCGAAATCTGCATCTTGCTGAAAGACAATGCAACAGTTAAAAATAAAATGTGGTGACTCTTCAATTCGAGGCTGTTTTTGACATGCGTTTTTTCTGCAAATCAGACCAACAGGGTATTCCATAGCCCGCAATTAACAGACAAACAAGCCAAGCTGCATTTTCTCAAGTAAAAAAATGAAAGTTAGCACGAAGAACTTGATTGTTAAGCTGGAGGTGCTGGAAAGACAGAACTGGAAGATTTCTGACGCTAGAATGTCAGAGTAAGCTCGTATTGTGGCTAGCGTGCTACAACTATTGCCATACACGCTCTACCCTAACTCATACCTTACGTACTTGAAGATCAAATTATCTTTGTTATGCAAATCCCTTAATACATATGGAATCATGCTGAAAATGCATCCCAGATGACATAGCTCCTTTTCAGAAGAAAGTGGTTACTCAGCTAAAACTGGCAGCAAGGAAAGATCAGAGAACCCTAACTCAGGATCCTAATGGCAACTTAATTACCTGATGCTATGGAAGTATCCAACAAAACATTCATTATTTGGAGATGAAAGCAGAAGATCCAGTGTTGCACAAGGGGTGTTAGGACAGGTTTACACACACAATATTATTAGTAGGGTCTGTAGCTGATGGCATATACTGCCTGTACAGATGAAAGCTATCTTTGGTAAAAAAGAAACCAAAAAATACCAGAGAGACAGACAAAGTAGGGAAAAGGGTAGGCTATCCTAAGCAGCCACCTGGGAAGCCAGCAATGCAGCCCCAAATGAGCATGCTCCTCTGGGCTCCTCTCCAGTGCAGCAGGTGGGGATGGCAGGGATGATTTTCACCATGCCTTTCCCCTCGTACTGTGAACTTGTACTCGGGAGCTGCTCTAACTCCCCACCGCGCTGCCCGGTCGCTGACACCAGCGGCTCAGGATGGAGCACGCTGAGCGGCTGCAGGCAGAGCCCTCGTTGGAGGCTCAGCTTCAGCGAGAGGCTGCAGAGCAGGCAGGGGAGGGAAGGCGCAGGGCTGCACGTAGCAGGCCCTCAGAATCACCTAGCTGCTACCGAGAGTAAAACAGGCCCCACCTTCTTTCAACTACTGGAAATATATGCTATTAGATATAAGTGTACTTATTTAAATAACTATGTATTTTGAAATTGAAAATCTGCAGTACGAGCACAAAGCTCAGTAAAATTCAGATACGGAAAGTTTTCAGGTTTTCTCCTGAGCAGCAAGAAATTTGGATCCTGAAGGGCTATCAAAACCTGTCTGCAATAATTGTGATTTTATGCCTTAAACTACCTATAAGCATCAGTAACTCCAGAAAACTGCTGTCTACAGTTAAAAAACTGGACATTGAACCAATAACATAGCAATCAGCTGTAGCTGCAGACTCACACTACGGGCTGGGGGTAAAACCAGTCTGTGCAATAGCAAAAGGATTTCGATTAGCTGATGCACTTTCTGCACAGAGCAAGTTACCATGTTGTGCCTCTGCAAAAGGTAGTTAAGTAATTTTTAGATTTGAACAATCAAAAATACTCATGCTTATTTTTACCTGATTAAAAGCCACTAATTAAGCTACTGGTTTTGAACCTAAGGACTCTTTAAAGCCCTCCAAAGGAAGCAAAAACCTCTGAGACAAATAATAGGTTTGCTTTCCCTCAGATAGGTGTTGCAGATCTCTTACAAGATATTCAGGGCCCCAGACCCTGCAGCTCAGAACCATCCCAAGCCCAGTCCCTGCAGAAATTCCGTCTCCTGAAGCTGGCTGGTCTTAGCCACAAGCAGGACACTGCAAGTCCCGGTGAGCACCACAGCCACGAGCACACTCCAAGCCATTAGTGGTCACCCACAGGCAGCACTCAGGCAGGAGTCCCGCTCCAGGTATTATTTCATTCCACTCCACTCAAGAACAAGCCCTAACAGACGCACCACGGAGCAGAAAAGCTGCTAAGCAGTAACTTTCCAGCCTCCACACCAGCCTATTTAGCCTACACCCAGCATTTCCACTGAATATGAAACAAACTTGAAGCATGTAGTGCCTAAAACCCCAGCACCAGCAAGAGCAGGCTGCAAGCACACCAACACCAGCCCTTGTCCGTGCTTTAGTTATGCAGACAGTATGCACAGATTAGCAAAAGGCACAAAGATCATTCCTCCTGGGATACTAACCATGCTACCAAAGCCTGCAAAGGGCATGAGGGAGAAGCTTGTTGCCTGGAAGAAAAAAAGAGCAGTGTCTTTTAGCTGTTGTACCTAGTAGGGGACACAGCAGAAATAACTTTTGCACTTTCACATACAGCAAGGGATAGTAAACGTTTCTGATCAACTACGACATTCCAGAGGACCTTGGTAATTCAGAGAGAGCTATGAGGACAAAATATGAAGCAGTCTCTGGGTATACAGAAGTATTTAATACTAGTTATGTTTTTCAATGTTGTGACAGCTATTGTTTTTGTGCATATGTAGGTACTAGAATCCCTTAAAGCTAGAAGCTGAGGAACGCGTCTAACATGACCCATGTACTAACATTGTTTACGATAAGGCACGGTCATTCAGACATCACCTACTGCTCTGAAAACACTTTGTTCTATTCATGCAACAGAAATCCATCACAAAGTTGATTAAAAACAACAAATCAGTAGCCCCACTTAATGTAAATGTGTGTGATTTCAGAAGACCAGCATATTTAAGCTCTAAAATCCAAAGCGATACAGCTGCCCTGTTCCCAAGCACTATGCATTACAACAGACTAATGCAGATATAAGAGATTTCTCTGGAATAGCCGTATATCTCCTGCAATAAACAAAATGAAGTCTAACTCGTCAGCAGTTTTAAAGGTCATTGCAAAGAAGGTCTGAGTAAGTCTATCATCATATATAGAACCACCTGAAGACACATCCCCCACGAGCAAGCTACGTGCTTCTGAAGCTGTATAAATAGATGTAGCTAAAAACACCAGCAAGTACAGTTCCTGTCTGACCAACTGGTATTGAATAACCCCACACAACAGGGCAATTAAATGCTGGGAAACAAACTGGTGTTTCCAGGAAACTGAGACTGGAGAGTTACATAAAGTCCATGTAAAGGAAGACTGGTTGGGCAGAAGTACCAAACACTTCACAGGAAGTACAGAAGTAAGGAATTACACGAGTCCCAAATAACTTTATGGACTCTTACAGACTGTTGTCTAATAAATTAGTGACAGAAAAGAGTACGATAGTATCAGGTACAAAAGGATATCAGAAATTAAGTCAAAGTTTATGGAGTCCTTATTCTGTAATACACACTGAAAGCTGTTAGATCAGGCAACTGTCAATAAAAGCAGTCCATGACAACTACAAGGCTCAAATAATCAGTATAGTTTTGTGACCTCTTACATCTCTTAGCTGAAAGATGAGGAATATTAAAAGATACTGGAAAGATTTTAGCACATCTGGAGTTCTTTTGTGCTTATTTTGATAAGTGCTCTTGCACCTTCAGTTCCCTCCTGTAACCACAGAGAAAGCATGCTATGCTTTAACGCCTTGTTGCTAAGAATAAGGGATCCAAACCCCTAAGATATCAAGGAAAAAAAAGTCCAATCTGTTTTTCAGCATCTACTGAACCAAGGCCTAAGAATCTGCTGGAGTAGAGAAGAAGACCATGCCCCAGTAAGATCCAGCAACATCTATATTTGACTCTGTATTTGAAACGAACTGGTGAGGTATGAGCATGGGGGAAGGAATCTGACAGTTACCCTTCTGACAAGTAGGCGACAGTCTGTGTTTCAACTGTGCTTATTAAGCTCTTAACGTCTGGGTTTGAATACCAACAGCCACAAATCCCTGCAATACGTTTTGCCTTCCAATTGATTTTTGAAAACCAAGCATTGTTAATTAAACTAAGAGATCATTGAAAGACAAAATATTTAGCTTGGTGGAAGGAAAGGAACCAACACTGAATGTACATTCTTTCTAAATGCAGAAAATAGATAAGACTTCGTTACAGAAGCATAAGCTGTAGTTGTCCTGAATGCCCAGACAGTGGAAAAGGTACTTCATGTAAAACATTGTTACCCACTTCTTCACTGCAGCTGGTAGTTACAGAAATACTCTGTAACAAATGAACTCCCCTGATCTTTAACACTTACCTGCCACGTACACAGAGGAGACCAAGGAGAATCGGACCAAATAGAAAACGTGAAGCCTTTATTCACAATAAAAAACGAAACAGGGTTTAACGTATCTGCATAGATACTATTTAGGTGGCTGAAACTGAAACTATGGCTTTGCTTAAATCGAATTTCAACATAAACAACTAGACACAAGATACTCAAGTGCAGAGTAAAGGCACCAACAAATTAATACCTTTTAAAGTCAGGTTAGCATAAAAAGGAAATGTGTGTTCAGAGAAGGCTCTGGCTTTGGATTTTTTAATGCCTTTCTGCGATAGAAGCATTTAATACTTTGCAGTGTTTGATAAATATTTATTGAACGCATTAATTAAATGAACAGTGTTCAAAAATAGACAATTTTGGTTCTGTCAGAACTAAAAGCATAACAAGTTTGTCCATGTTAGGTAACAAATGCTTGAAACAATAGGCCATTAATCAATCAAAATATACTCCCATTTTACTCAGTGATAAGACAATCTGACCGAGGGTGTAACAGTTGAGCCTGGCTCCATTTCCACTGGGCCAAGTTGAGTAGGTATGGAAACGTGAAGCCAGCTACATTACCAGTAAATGTGAATTCCATGTAGCAATCCTTAGAGATTAAGAAAAGACTTACTCTGCGATTTCCTCTCAGAGCAACCTGAGAATCCTGGCGCGCTCTTCGATCTACTGTTCTCTCCCCGCCATCTGTTATACTGAAAAATGGATCTCGTCCAAAGGGATCAGAAAAGCTTCTCATCATCTGCCGCATGTATTCATGATGTGCGGCAAAAGGATCACTGAAAAAGACATTCCACATACAAAGTCATTTCTTTAAATTCCAAACAATGTAAAATAGCTGAAATCTCTAAAATTCAGTTTTTCTTATCATTCCATGTGGCGCTCTGTCCATGTTCTTTATTTAACAGGACCCAACAGGCAGTCGTTTTTACCCTCCCGTTCCTCATGAGCCTTCTTTCACCATTCTTCCCACCTCTCCGGTGGGCAGGTGTTTTCGTTCTTTTGTCTTCTCAGATGCCTTCCTTGCTCTGTGTTCTCAGGTGACCATACCGCACTATCTCTTCTAAAATAACCCATCCTCTGCAGACATATCTTACTCCATCTGCCAGGAACTACAGACTGACCTATGTTTTATCACTTTTTACCTCTAGCCCCTGATACTGCGTACCATCCTCTAAATTCATGCCAACTCCACCCCCTTTACTTGAATCCCCCACCATCGTACCTTCCCTACCTCCACAAGTTATGTTCTCGCAGCCCTTTCCTCCGCTCAGGAAGAAAAACAGAAAAGGAAGGGAGATAAAAGTTTTTCTCCCCCTTTCTAAACACTCAATATCTGTCCCCAAAACCCACAGAACCCCAGCAGTAATCCAAAGCTTGCCTTGCAGGTAAAACAGCGCTAGTGTCGCTATTTACTTAATTCTTTGCATTCCCTAATTTGGCCAACAACTAAGGAGTTCAAACTGAAGCCGGAAGGGGAAGAAAGCGTGATTTTGTCAGACAAAATCTGACATTATATGAACAACACTGTTGCCTGTGGTCCAAGTGCTAGAGGTGATTACTTCATACAAAAACCACGTTTCATTTCCTCCCTTCAGCTCCAGTGTAGTTTCCCCTCACTGAGAGGCCCTTTATTAGCGCTACCAGTCACTTCCCAGGCATGTTACCTAGGCTCAGCAGCACCTCATCTGCTTTCCTACCAATTTCCTGGCATTCCCCAGACACCTCTCACCCTCCTTCTCTCCGGGGCACCACAACCTTTCCTGTGACATCCCCTGCCCTTAAGAAGAAAAGCTCCTGGCTGTTCCTCTGACCTCTTTGGTATCCACTCATCTCCTAAGCAGGCTTTCTGTCCCCCACCCCTCTTCCCCTTCAGACCACAAGTACCAGTTTCCATACTGCATAGCCACTCTGATCTCCTTGCTGTCTCTTCTGATGAGAAAGTTGCATGTAATTTAACTTTTCCTTCTAAGTAAAGAAGAGAAATGCACTAACAGAAATGAGATTAGAAATGTAAAGCTAGATTAATTTCCAAACAAGGTGCTTAGCCCACCGGTACCCTTTAAGCGCTGCCCATGTGCTCGGTGCAGACAGGCCGTTACAGCCCAGAAGAGGTTTTTCCAGTGCCATAAGCAGGCCCTAATCTCCCCACTCACATGACTGCCGGCTTTAGCTTCAATCCGGTGCGATAAGCAGCTTGCATACAGCCAGCTTGGCTTTCACGGGATGAAGAACAGATGCAAGAGTCACTGCACGAGCCAAGAGGAGGGAAGCATGAACACACCACCGCAGCACGTGCATGCCTCCAGCCTCCTTCAACACCACCAGCTTCAGGCTGGTGTGGTTATAAAGCTAACCTAAATATGAACTGCATTCCGTCAATAGCATGGAAGAAAATTTCTCCTTATTCCCTTCCACCTCAGAAGTAGGACACCCACTAGGAGAGTTTAGGAAAACATTTATTAAAAAAAATCTGTCAAGCTTCCAGAGAAATAGATTAATTTCTGTATGCTCTGGAGCAGGGCACCACCGATGGGAAGTCAGAATCGGTCTGGAACATAAGGCTTCCAGAAGGATTAACCATGTCCTCTTGATGTCTCCTATGACAAACTCGAGTTACAAAAGGAGTATAATCACCCTTATGAAACATACATACAAAGCAAGGCAAAGTCTCTTTAATATCCTCAATAAGGGATGCAAGATCTTAAGTCCTTTGTCCCAGCCACAGACCAGCAACAAGCGTAGAGCAGCCCTGTTTAATTACCATTGATGACACCCAATTTTAAATTTGGCCAGGGTGGGGGAAGTCCTTTGGCTGAGACACACAACTTCTGCAGACTCTGCACTATTGTACTGCAAAGGTGCGGAGGAGGAAAAGTTCTGTAAGGATTTCACACGCTGCATCTGTGCACTGTGCATGTTACGCACCACAAATTATTCTCAAAGTTAAGTTCAGAAAGGAAACCATTTGTACATTTGTCATTCCAGTATTCTGCAGTAACAAAACTTGCACTTTTGTCTAATAAGTAGACAAAGTATGACTTTTACTTGATATATATTTGAAGAGATGAAACAGAACTGAATGTTCAGCCTCTTAGACTGTTAAGGTCTCAAGCAAGTGCATCTATATGGAGAAACAGACACTGAAAACGCAGAGGCTGATGCTGCCAGCACATGCAAGTGAGGATTTTCACTAAGATGCACCTGACTGGGTAAGCTCTTGTACAATTCAGGCTCAAGCTCTAAAGTTCCAGCTGAAACCTGTTACAGCACACAGGAAAAGTACAAGTAGTGCTACAAGAAGTACTGCAACTGCTACTTCTTACTTCAGTGCATGCTTCTGCTCAGTTAAAAAAAGAGTTTTAAAATGATAAATTCAGTTTGGGATTTTTGAAAACCACACTTTATCTTAAGCACATCTTTAAAGTTCGGATGGAACCTAACACTGAAGTTGCAGAACAGCACCGAGGATAAGACCTGCAGCAATAAAACAAAAGCTCCTTATCAGTAAATTAAATACACGGGACAGCTGCACCAGGCAGGGGAGCTCCCCCTCCTGCACCTGTGTGAGGCACCAGGCTCAGCTGGCGGGGCAGCACGTGGGCTGGGCGACTGCTGCTTCCCCAGGCAGCTGCTCGCAGATGGAGACCTCACTTCTCACCCACACACTATTTCCAGTTCAGCAGTCCAAATCTCTCCTTGTGGGGCAGCAGATGCCTGCTGCTCGGCTGCTTTGGAAGCTCACCTTATCTGAAGTAAGAAGCTCATTTCCTTAACTGTATGTAAAACAGATTTACGAGGATGGTGCCAAGAAAATGAGTTTCAACATCCATCTTTTTCACACGCGCTCCCTTCCTCTATCTTCCACAATCTCTTTCCTCCGATTTTAAACTGCATGAGGCATTTTAAGACAGCTACTATAAAATGAATAAAGAGAAGGAGAGCAGCTGATGTATCAAAGGATCACAGAAGCACACGAAGCTTAATTACCATTAATATTGTTGTGCTATGCAGAGGACACACACAGCCAAGTCTCCTGCATGTCCCACATGTAATGATGAGCTGCCAGCACTGCAGGCTTGGTCCTAGAAGCCGAGCCTAGCCCCACAGAGCCCCAGAGGCTGTCCTGGGGCCGGGGCCAGGCTCCCCTGGGGATGCACCGGTCACCAGGGGATACAGCAACAAACCCGCACCTCCGGGCCTAGCGCTTAGCCTGCCTCGTCCTCACAGCCCTTACCTGTGCTGGCAGTGCCAAGTGCCCTGTATTTAAACATCAGGAACCGCTGAGGCCGCCGTGAGCTCCCTGCCCCCTGCACATCCCTGTGGGCTTACCGAGAGCCCGGCACCCGCACTGCCCCCAGCAGCTCGCAAACACCCCCGTAGCGAAAATATATATATATAAATACCACACAAAACCTACAGCATGCGGCACCTGTCCATCCTCGCCAGGACCCCGCGGCTCGGAGCGCGGCAGCTGCTGGTGGCGGCCCCTCAGCGGGAGGCTCCCCGCCGACGCTGCGAGGCCGGGATGAGCTGACAACGGGACGGGAAGGACGGAGGGACGGCAGAGCAGCGCCCCGGCACCTCACCTCACGGCCGGTCCCCTCACGGCCACGGCCCCGCCTTTAACGCCCGCCCGCCCTCCGCCGAGCGGCGCCCCCGGCGCCCAACATGGCGCCCGCCTCCCCGCCCCGCCCACGTGACGCGCGGCCCCGCTGCCATGGCAACCGCGGGGCTCTCGCGCGCGACCCCGCTCCAGAAGGTTCGGGGCTGAGGGGACCCCGGGGGGGCCCGGGGCTGAGGGGGGGATCCGGGGGGACCCGGTCAGCCCCGTGAGGGGACGGATCCCTCAGGGCTGCTCCCTGCGCTCGGGGGCCGCGGGGAGCGTGGCTGCAGTACTTTTTAAGAGAATCGTGGGTTTTTGGTTGTTTTTTTTTTTTTATATATATTTTTTTCCGCTAGGTGGCAGTAAAATAAAGTCCGTGTGGCGCGAGGGGAAGGCAGTGCCCCCCCCCGCGAACCTCGCTGAGGGGCTGTGTACGGCAGCGCTTGGCGCAGGAAGGGCAGCGCTAAAACACCTCACACCACCCAAAACACCCACACGCCGTGACGAACTGTTGCATAAAATACAGCGTTACACAAAAGTGAGGCCGAGACGGGCAAAACCCTCTTGTCAGTGTACAGGCAGTGTACACCGGGACACCTTTCACTCCATCTCCGAGGCACTCACAAGACAGATCCGATGGCTGAGGCTTTGCAGCAGTCCCTTCCATGCCCTGCCTGCAGTTCCTGCTGTACTACAGAACTGTGCGGCTCCGAGAGCGAAAATCGCTAGGGTTACTGCTTAAACAGCAAGGGACAAATAGCTCTTTGTCTTCTCCTCAGGAAGAATCAGCTCCACGGCCTCCTGTGAGGGAGAAAACCCTCAGTAAAACCTGTCACTGGGCACGGGCAAATATATGGGGAGCGTTACCTCGGCTTCCTGGGGAGCAGAGTGGCTGTGAACATGTGGGTGAGCGTTAGAAAGCGGCGGTTCTGCATAAACTTGGTCCTGAAAGAGGGTAGTCTGCAGGAATCAGGCTTACAGAAATCTCACCGTTCTTAATAAAATGGGAGAGTTATGGAGAAAAACGTGTACGTGTCAGGAAACATTCTGCTCGAAATGGCAAAGTTTTTCAGAGCTGCGCGCCCCCGGTTGTTTCCTCTCACGTCTCCTGCAGAGAGGCGGTGAAGGCTCTTCCCTCCCCTCCTCACCTCTTTTTCAATTTCCCAGCTTTTAGGGGAAGGACAAAAATATGCCCTGGACGACCAGGTGGGACGAGAGAGCACGAGGGTGTTTATATGGCAGTCATGAAAGCGGATCCTTAGTCCCACCAAGATCCATCATGCTGCAGAAGCAGCCCAGCTGGTATTTGGCCCAAAGTGGAAAACCGACATAAAAGATGAATGAACTGAGCCTGCAATATTTTTGAAAAATATCTGTAATCGGGTGAGCATTGATTTTGCTGTCTACTGATGTAGACTTCTCCTTAGATCCTAGCAAGTGGTGATATTGCAGCCTTAAGATGCACTCTGAGTCTGAACAGTTGTTACAGTGAAAATGTTTATGCTGACTGACCGGTGGGCAGGGAGGCATGACAGAAAGAGGGTTACACATTGATTATCCAGGTGAAGTCCGTGGACTGTTTGTACATTTCTGATGAAAGATTAGCAAATAAAACAAATCAGGCTGTAGTCATGGAAGTGAACTCGAGTGCTTTGGGGCTTTTTGTAACAAAATCTTGTGCCAGTTATGATGTTATCAAAGAACTTTTTTATTGCTCAGAGACAGAATTCAAGCTTTGTTTTCAACCGCACACAAATATTAGAAACGTTGTGGTAATGTCATCTTTTGCACTCTAGTTAGTCTTTCAACCTACAGATTTTAAAGCTCTTAGATTGTGTTTGTACTGGAAATGCAATATGCAGTAACTTTGCCATAGTGACTAGGTCATGTACAGTGCTCATTTATTAATTACTTATCATTGTATTTTGATTAATAGACTGATACCATGGATCAATTTGTTTTGTTTGTTTGCTCTAATTGCGGTTCATTAATATCCACGACATGGTGTGCTAGGGTGGGTATTTATTACTTGCTACAAACCAGCAAGGCGAGTTTTTGTTAACATAACTAGCACGTCAGATATAAAATCCTGCTAATTCTTACCCACGCGGAGCTTTATCTTCTCAAAACATATGTTTTAGGGCGGTTAACTTGTTTGCAGTTACCAAAACCTAACTATTTTTTTACATTTACTCACAATTTCTGAACATGGCACAAAACAGACTGCACGTTCAGTTAGTGCAGGGCAGCCTTTGTATGAATTCTGCCTTGTAATAAGAAACCCATTGCCTCCTCTGTACCGTGATAAAAAGGAAATGTGGAGCCTTCCAACAGCTGTTGAGAGTGCATCGTACCATCTACAGTTTGCTATTTAATTTTCTATGGAGTCAGACTCTGGAAGATGAAATTTCTTCCCGAGTCAGAGCAGATCCTGAGATGGATTACCGTGCAGATAACTAAGCAATATGAGTTCTAGTTATTGTTAATTTTTCGGCTGCTAGTGGGAAGACGGGCCCCGTTAGAAGTCAGCTCATTACGAGAGGCTCACTAACACGATAAAGTCAGTACTCTATTTGCACAGAGTGATATCTCTAATTGCTCAGGCCTTCTTATGGTTTGTGTCTGCTTGAGTTAGATTTCTTTTGTGTAGATAAAAAGACTTCTGTAAGAAATCACCTCAGTGCTACAGCACTGTCAGTCTGGAGGGCATCTCCAATGAGATTAATGATGTCTGCCTTAATATAAGAAAACTTTGCATAAATGAGATTATGGTTTCTGCTGAAACCTGCCAACTCTTATTCATTTGCAGTAAATATTATCTTTAATTAAAAGTTTTAAGGTATCTTGTTCCTGAACTAATGAGATCTACAGTGATTTCCCTTAGGAATTAATTTACCTTCTTAATTCTTATTCATTTTGGTGATATGACTATTTACATCTGATTCAGACTTCAGAGCTTTGTTGAACATATTCATCTAGAACAAAAGGTCATTTTGCCATATTGACGTCTTGTTGGTATTTATAATGCTCTGTTCTCTCTCCTTCCGCGGCTATTTGTTTAGGTTCCTGCCCCAAACATTTCCTACTAACTCGTGTTCACCTGAACTCTTCACGCTGAGTGGCGCCTTTCTGGAGCAGTTTCACTTCGGCTTTTTTCCTGTTCCATCCAGAGCACAAATCAATTATAGCGAGGCTGAAAAGAGATCCCGGTTGTGATCAGCTTATTTAGTACTGTAGGGCTAAGTAAGATATATTAAAATACGTGAAAAACAATTGGTGCAATTGCTGAGAAACACCGAACTATGTCCGACTCTCCATCTGTAGTCATCAGCTACTGTTTTTCTGCAAGGATTAGGTTTAACCAGTAGGCATGCTTAACACTTGGAGGTGAAAATTGCCTAACTGCATACATGTTTAACTAGGCAAAGTGCCAGCCAGCAACTGGTTTGTTGGAATGAGAGCCAGAACCCATCTGAAGACTGTACACCAACGGACGGTGTTGCTGGCTAGATGTGAAGACGTCCACGTCCTGTGCTAGCAAACAGCTACGTGTACAGGTACAGGCTGAGACTCACTTGGTGCTCTGCGTTCCAACAGGAAATAACCTTTAAATACCTGTTCCGTCTTTGAAGCTGATTAAAAAACAGAGCAACTATTTTACGTTAGCTGCCGTAGAAGCACATTCCTAACTCTGCGCTCGCACCGCTGGTGGGTAAGGAACGTGTTTTGTGGCATCGCCAGCGCGTGTGCTGCGACGAGCTAAATATAGCGTTGTCACCGGCTTCTGCAAGTTGTTGATAACCTTCCATTTATAACTTACTTGCAGACCAACTTCCTCCCATCACGCACAAATTAGGGGATTATCAATAATGCATGAATTAATAAGTAATGCTTGTGTGCTGTTGTCAGGGCAGCAAATATCATTTAGACTGCGAGACAGATCCTCGCGTTGTGTCAAGTGCATTTGAAGTCTGAGCTATCTGGAAGGCTTCAGCGAAGTAAAAGGATGGGATTTTGTTTCTTTGAGGTCGCTGAAAGAACTGGTGCAATATATTCTGTTAGATTCAGAGAAATGCGAGAGATCTGCTCCCTCCTTAAAATCTATATTTGATTTCATTTACTTATTTAGTAGCTGTTTACAAAATACCAGTGTGAGAACTGCAGGAACTGCCAGATTGGATTACCTTATAAGAATCCGCGGTGTCCAGTGTCTTACTTATGAGTTACCAGGTCTAGATGTTTCGTAAGAAACTGCTAGAAAGTGCACAGCAGAGGTACGTGGCAGCCTGCCCTCGCAATAGCCAGCACTGTAATACAAAGTCATTTCCAAGACCTGCAGGATAAGCTTTTGTTTCTTTAAAAAAATATTTCAATGTCATTTTTCACGTCCTCTGTGTAAACTATAAACCCACTTGAGAGTTTCTAAGCTTTTGACTTTAAGTCCGTCTTGTAGCGATGAATTCCTGGGTTTGTTTTTCATGAAGTGAAACTGTATTTGTTTTAACCAGCCCTAATTTTCTGTTCTGTTCTTCTTTTTTATAGCAGGGTGAAAATGGAGGCTTATAAGGACATTTAGTCTCATTTGTAAAAAAATTAAGAAAACAAACAAACAAACGAGTGAAAACCTGGTCCCAGTGGGGTGCTTAGCATTGATTTCGGGATTTGGTCCAAAAAAAATATTTGTTTAAATGGGCTCCGTTGCTATCGTGTACAGCAGCTATTTAATTATAAGCACTATGGCAGCGCACATGAGAGGATTAGGGAGCAGAGGGAATTTTACTCCTGAGTTACTCCAGTAATTCGCAGCGATCTCGTTTTGCTGTTCCCAATGGCCAAACCACCAGACAATAAATGGTGAAGACGCTGAACCCGAGCAGTCTTCTGTAAGTGACATATTTCTTTCTTAAATCGCAGCGACTGATCTCTCTGGCACTGGGAAGAAGAGAATAAAACTCATTCTCCAGTAGCAGCCCCATCGCAGCCGCAAGCTTTTTCTGATTACTGGGGCAAAGCCACTTGATGCTTCCTTCAGCAGCGCACGTGGCCAGCAGCAGCACATCTGAGACCTGATGGGGGCTCTGTGCGCCGGGACTGGAGGCGTTCTGCCTTGAGATGCACAAACTGCTGCTTCCAGGGGTGAACGCAGCAATTGTGTTCCTGCGGCAGAACCTGGATCAGGTGAGTAGTGAAGGTGGCCAAAACTGAGCTGAGGATTTGGCCACCGAGATGTGAAGTCAGCCAACCAAAAGTGCAAATCGCGTGGTGTCACACACCCCGGGGCTGCCTGATTTACCTGGCACCAGCCAACTGCCAGAGGAACCTAAACCCGAGCTCTTCCCAGCTTCAGGCAGTTTGCACCACCTGGAGCCAAATTTCTCCACTGCCTGAAACTGGTGACCACAGTTCGGACTGTGCCGTGGTTGTTCAAGTAACAGAACTAATTCAAAAGGTCGTGCCTGCCTTAGGCTGTTTGTCTCTAAAACAAATCTTGCTCGTTGAGCGGAGAATATTAAAGCCATATTTAAATTAGCCCTGTAGAAAGCAAGTCTATGAAATGCACATCTTATCACAACATCGGGTTCACACAGCGCAGAAATGATCTCGGGATATGACTAGTGTCACAGGTAAGGCAAGAATTAATTGTAATTGTAATTGTCAAGAAGAGGTTTAATCAGTTCTAAGGAGAAAATGCCAGCTTTTATTACACAATTACTTTTTAATTACATTTGCTGCAGCCCCTAACTTCCAGAAGTGCAGGGAAAGTAGTTCTGATTAGCTATTGGGAACCAGTACAGTGTAGTAAAACCAAGTCCTTTTTCTGAACTGTTTTGGAAAAAAACCTGGTACCAGGTCACTTGGGGGCTCCGAGCAGTTCCGCACTGTAGCCTTCCACATACAACCAAGCAATGTCAGAAGCAAGGTTGAAGGTAATTTGAGAGGACTCAGACAATCAGTGCTCGATCCCCAGTCAGTTCTGGAAGGCTCAGCAGTTACTATTTAAATTTAAAATGTATCGGCAGAAATGAAGCATCCTTACTTCTTAGGTTTTTACAGTCAAAGTCTTTTACAGGTGGGCTTAAAGACGCGACGCAATTTCCAGAGGCTTAAGCGTATTTTTTAGTGGCCTTTTGGTAGTGTTGTTAAAAACTGATTGCATTCCATCTGTAACGTCAGCCCAATGCAGGGTATTTTGCAAAAGCAGTTTGTTATAAATTGTTGGTAAGTGTCAGATAAAAGCATCATTCTACTACAAGCAACTAGCGGTAGACATGTAATAACATTTACATTAATATTTTATTTAAATGTATAATCAATTCACGTAGTCACCCAGCTCTGTAACTCGCATGAATACTGAAAGAAGACGGCTATAACTTACAGAAAAATACTCTGAAATCACTGAAAAGGTACCCAAAAAAACCCACGTTCGACGTTTTTACAAATGTTAGCAGTATTCAGGTCCCACTAATAATAATTAATGAGATTTGTTTGTGTCTTCCTTTCAGAACTGTCACGTGACAATCCCGCTGTTGCCTCCAGCAGCCGGGAGACCCGCAGCGCCCGGAGGAAGGTGCCAGTCCTGTCCCCAGCAGGCAGTGCCAGAAGCTGCCCCTCAGAGCTCAGCCCGACCTTGTGGTAAGCTGCTTCGGGACACAGAGGACACATTTTCTTCTGGGAAAGTCCCCCAGGGACTGCACCAAACACATGCTTGGGTTCTACCTGTGCGATCAGTATTTCTTATTTGAAAAGATTTAGATTCTAAGGCAGCAGTGAACTATGAGACAGACTGCTCTGTCCTGCTACCTGAACTCCAGCTCCAGGTAGGAAGGAAAAAGGCAGGTTCGTTTTACATGCATTTATTTATACAGCCCTTCTAGATGGCCACCGAGGCTGGTGCGACAGCTGCGCTGGGGCTGCAGAGACATCTAGTGGGAACGAGATTTTTACAGTGGCAGCTCAGCAAGCGCCAGGCGGCACCTTTTAAACCACAGCCTTCCCAAAATGCTGCTCAAAAATGGTCCCCAAGGGCTGAAAGGCTTCTCGTATCACCACTGCAGGACTACAGCCGAGCAGTCCTAAAACGTCTTGTATTTCTAAGGAAGCCAAAGCAACAGCCAAGTAGCGGTGTTCATTTTCACCTGGGTGTAAGTAACATTAGGAAAAAAAATCAGCTCGTGAAGCACGCTCTGATGGGTGGGAGCCCAGCTGGAAGTGAAGCACGGCTCTGCGCTGACGTTAAGAGCTGAGCTCCCTCCTCCCCTTTCTGGGCTGAGCTTCAGCTCCAGAAAGAGTACAAGGATCGTGTCACATCTCGTCCCGGAGTGGCAATTCCAGAGTGACTCAGTGGCTAAGTCTTGCTCCCCTGTGTCACATAATCCGGCCTGGCCACTGCTACTCCTTTTAATCTAGGTCTCAGCAAAGGAGGAAGACAGGGAGAGAAGAGAACAGTCAGGAAAAAAATAATTAAGAACTACTACATTAAGTCAAAATTACAAATGGTGAAGTTTAAATTGTGCCATAATAACACTTCAAGCATTGCTTTTTATTACCGCTACTATTTGAAGCCTTGTATCAGAGGTGGATTAAGTCATGGGTTCAAGCTGATCTCTTCTGAAGCAGGTTTCTGGAGTTCAAGGATCTCCACTAAAAATAACCTGCTTCTTGTAACTTGACAAATGGAAAACTATAATCACCGAGGAGGTCGGTTTTGGGTTACTGACGGCAAAACGGCCTTCGGGATCATTCGGTCCTGCTCATATCCGAGAGGTTGCAGCAGAAGGAGCAAAATTTGATCTGGCTGGCGGTGGTTTTGGAGCTAACATTATTTTAGTAGAAAAAAAATCTTTCTAAAATGTTGTAACCACCGTAATTTAAAACGAAACACAGCTGATTTTCAAGCAGCTGGCATAATAAAAGAAATAGTTGTGGAGATGCTGGATGACTGACGAAATCAGAAAGGGCCGGCGAACATTTTACCTGAAAGTTATCAAATCAAAATCAGTCGAGTTTGATTTTAATTGATGGTGGCTGTTCGGCAGGCTAAGTGAAATGAGTTTGCTAATGTAATTTCTAGGGGTAGAGGTCTTTGCTGACTACCAGGAGCCTGAACGGATCACGTTACAGCATTATCTTTTCACTCCTCCACATGATTTGTCTAAGTCAGATTTAAGGTACTTTGGTATTATGAAGAACTCTGTGTTGCAGCCAATTGTATCAGAGACAGCGTGACACGTCCTGAATGACAAAACCTTATCGCAGCTGTCTCCGAGGGCTGCACAATCCTCCTAATAGTTCTTTTCTTTGGCAGGACAGCTAACAAACAGCTGTTTCTTTCCCTTTCTTAATCAGAAATCCATTTTTACCAGGAGCATAGAATAAAGTACAAAATATGACAAAAAGAAATAAAAGTCTTCACAAGAGGTTCTTGCCTTATTAAATTATACCGGTTTGCACTGATACGAGTTTCATGTCCGTGTTACAACACAGGTAACAAAATTTGTATCTGGCTATCTGATCAGGTGACACATTTTGTCTTTTCCTCAAGTGACCGCACCCCACACATGGAACTTGCGGAGTGCACATCTATCTCGACACAAACATTGAAAATGCGCCTAAAGCTTATAAAATAATTCCAAGCAGTAAGTTTTTAAATTTCTCTGTAGTCTTGCAGTGCTGGTTATAGAATCCAGTTTATTTGTAATGTTGCTGCCTTCTTCCATACTTCATTTCTCATGTTCAAGTATCTGTCTGCCTTTGACAGGAAAATGAATAATTGATCACAGGATGCTTGCTATTCAAGTAAAAGCAAAAGAAGGAAATAGAGAGTTTACACAACTTGAATCAAGAGTGCTGTGGTAAACATTTACACTTATAACCCCACGGGGTGGCCTTATACAACCTTCATTTTACTGTACAAGAGCAAACTCGGTGGAACAGCTTCTATTTTTGCTGAAAGTTAAGCTGTAAAATCAGGTTCTCAGAAAGGGGGAGCACTGACCCAGTGCCCCTTAATAGGGCTTGGCTTGGAAAGCACCGAGAGCCACTGCAAACAAATTTTGCAGAAGGCCACGAACATCACAAGGATCGGGGCTCTGAGCACCCGGCTTCACCAAAGGCAATGAGGGAGCCACAAGAAGACTGAAACCCACCTGCAAGATGCAACACCTGGCACTGCTCAGATTGCTGCTCAGCTCCGTGTGAAACCTTCCCTTCGTTAATCGCACACTTGAGCATCACCGACTCGACTGAGGCGTCTTTAAACATCATTGTATAAATTCGCAGGTTTCTGACAAGGATCGTGCTCTTGCTAATTTGTGGCAGACAGTACCGAGTTAAAAACCCAGGCCTGACAAGTCCTCCTCCCAGCACCAACATCTTCATGAACTTCAAGTACACGTAATCAATGTTCGAAATAGGAGCTGGGAGAAGGTGAGAGAATACAGGGCCTAAAGCACTGCGTCTTAAGTGAACTGTTTGCACAGAGACCCTGGGGCAATGAACAAGTTAAATATTTCATTACAACTCCCAAATTCTGCATGGCTCTTTCATTGGTTATTCTGAACACCAGTCTGCAACTGGAACTGTAGAAATCAACTTGACAAGGATTTGCTCTGTCTCCAGTTATGTTTGGCGTATCTCGGTACAGGACTCTACATTCAACCTCTCAGTGCACTGCAGACCTAAGTGCTGTTCCCATTTTCTCTCCAGATCTTGCTCACAATTCTCCTTCAGCACGGACAAATTGAGTTATCGATCGATTAGAAATAGTACGCACACCCTGTTATTACCACTCAGGTACTTACTTGGACCGGTTTGGAGAATTTTCTTAATAACGTGTGGGGATGCAAATTAAATAAAAAGAATCATTTTGCATCAAACAAAACTACTAGAATATCTGACACCATGTGTGAAAAAGAGGAATTTAACCCTGCGCCGTATGTAGGGGTCACACAGTTTTTTATTTACTACGAAAGAAACATAGAAAGCGATTGGGAAACAGGACAACGACAGAGATTTGCCACTTAAAAACACTGAAATGAAACAAGAGAAGCAAGTTTTTTTTTCCACTTTTTGTTGCAGACAAGATCGTCTTGAAACACAGCTGTTTTAATGCAGGACCACGTAAAACTGTTCACAATGAAAAATTAAAAACACGTTAGAATGCAAGTTTAACACATCTTCCATCAATGATCTAAACAAAAGTAAGACGACCGAAGTACATTTCCAGAATCTTTTTCCCTCTGATTGTTTTCACTGCAGATCTGAGAACAAGGAAAAGTAAACTTAAAAAAAAAAGCACAAGGCCTTACGAATTTCTTCATTCCCAAAGGAAAGCCCAGGCAGGTAATTCAACGCGGTATTTATGTCCAGAAGTTGGAGGCTTATTTCAGTCTTCTGTTGATGGAATGGTTTTCTCACAGATTTACCAAGAAGAAATACTTTTGTATTTTATTTGGTTGGTGTCTGGTATTTGGTTAGATGACGGACAGATTTTTTTTTTAATTTGAAATATACTCGAGGGATAAGCTTGGTATGGTCAAATGGGACGAAATCATCTCCCATTATTTTAAAGTCACTCGTGGACAAATGGAAACTCCATATACTGAAAACTGTGCAGTAAAAGGTATTTCATTAGTCTTTTTGACAAAGGTCTGTGTCAGTAGACACAATCTTTATGTTATTTCCCATTCAGAATTCAGAATTCTGTCTTTTCCTTATTGCCGATCGTTTCAACATGCTTAAATTGCACAGGAAATACAGTTACTGAAAACTGCTGAAAATGTAACAAATGTATTTAAAAGGTTAACATAGCTTTTCCTTACATCTACCGGGATGCTAACGGTAGCGGGCAGATATTCAGGGAAATTTAAAACATTTCCTTCCACTCAGGACCACCAAAAGCGAGGACCCCGAACAAGGCTGGAGCGGGCAGATGAGCGCATCAATTCAGAACAGCCCCTCGGCGAGGAGACCGTCCGCAGATGTTCAGGATTCAAAAGCTGCTCCCGAAGACGAGATAACAGCAATATAATTTGCCCTGAATCCTTCTTCGGCTGCAAAAGATCTAATGGCCCAGGGCGGAATCATTTGTACTCCTACTGTCTGAGCACTGGTAAATCTGAACTTTCTTTGACAGTCTTATTTTTTTCATTTCTCTTTAAACTGCTACACGGTTATATATTTGGGGGGATTGGGAGGTATGAAATTACGTCTCCTTGGGCTGTCAAGTCTGCACCCAAGAGGAATCCGGTACAGAAAAAGCAAATTGCACTGCTCTGATAGCCTTCCCTTCTCAGCGCCACAAGTAACCCAGCGATGAGTTAGGGGAAAAAACCGAGGATAGAACACTCTTGTTTATTCAGATGAAATATTTATTCTCTGTACATCTCATACCGAGTATTAAAATCCCCTCAAAAGAGAAAAATAAAACGTTTAATGGTAGGATTTCTTAGCATTCATGGAGAACTTGTACACTGTGGTCACAGGAGTTTGCTCAGGCCACCGGACTGCCCATCAGCCTTTCCTGCCGAAGTGCCATCAGCCTCTGAAACCACTTCTCTTCTGCTTCTGCCTTCTCGATGAACAGCTGAGAGAAGAAGGGGGGAAGAAGAAAAGTAGGCACAGGTCATTAAACCTTCCGTTTGTTAGAGTGTGTTGAAATACATACTGACTAATTCAATGCTAAGAACAGAAGCTCAGCTGCACGTGGGGGTTAAAAGAGTGACATAAACACAGCAGTGAAGGTTGAGACTCCAGTAGTTTGAAAGCCAAGGTATTCTGCCTTCAGCCTCCCTCCGAAACAATGAGATTGTTGTTTTGCATAGGTCTTGCATCATCGTTAGCCATATCCATTATACAAAATTTGCATTAATTTAGTTACTGCAAGTCATTTGTAACTTGCTAATTCTTAGAAAGAAAAAATTAAATACTTGTATTTCCAATTAAAAGTGTTCACAAAGGAATTTGCATAAGTTTAGCTCCAACAATATAACATTATTAACTCTATCAGGTAGTTAAAGCTTGGGATTAGGTAAAATGGGTAAATTCTGAGTTTTCTATCAGCTTTCCAGATGGACAAACCCAAACCAATTTTCCTGAATTTTTATGGACATGGAAAGGATTTAAAATTCCCCTATAGCCAACAAGTGAGCTACTTCGTTATAAAATGTGTTTGTAACTCAAAAACCGCATCACTTTTTAACGGAGCTTGGTGTTTTGACTGGATAAATGAGTGCGATTTATTTTTCCCATTGTATAACTGAAAATAGAACTTTTTAAAAATTATTTTTACATGTTTTACAATGCTCAGATAGCTTCTCAACATAATTCCCTCAAAGAAAATCTTAAAACATCCATACAGGTTTTCACTGCTGAGTTTTCCTAACTAACTTTCCTAAATCCCTAAGTGTTTCTTGCATTTCTATTGCCAAGCACTTGTTGTACTGTCCAGGTCAGGTGGCTCCATCAGTAACGGGCCCTAGCAGAAATGTCTGTTAAAATACATAATATCAGTTCAAATGCAAGTCTTTGTTTGTTTGTTTGTTTTTGTTTTTAATTAAAAGAAGAAAAAAAGATGTTTCGCTTGCATTCACGTGGCTTTTAGCCACGAAGCCGGTGAACCCCTCTTGTCATTTTTCTCCGTTGGATTAGGCAAGGGAAGTAATCCTTTCTGAGCACATTAGTAAACAGCCTCCAGACCACAGATTGTCTGATGGGCAAAACTGTTGTTAGGTCACGTGAACCCGCTCTCGTTCAACGGGCCGCGCTGTTCTTCAGATAAGGTAAATATTGACACACTTACATTTGGATGTGCTAAGGAATTATCGTCCTGGTATTTGATGGCCGTAGGAATATTGGCAGGTGCTGTTTCTTTTTCAGGAGCGGGTGCTTCAGCAGTTCCCGCTCCTATTGTTACAGGTTCGTGTTTTAGTTCAGGAGGCTCTATTGACTGAAAAGAAAGAAACACATCTGAGTATTTTATCCTCAAACTCCCAAGCATGACGGGATCTTAACCAAGCGTTCAGCTTTCTTTGAACGCCCACAAAAGGACCCTCACGCGAATAGTTCTCAGCGTGCTTAGCAGGAACTGACTGGGCATGGACTGACACCTCCAGACCGAACACACGGAGAGGAAGAAGCACTGCCAAAGGCAAGGAGAGAGCTTGCAGAACTGAGGCTTTGTGGGTTTTATTTAGCTCGCCTTCTGAAGAAGCTGCATGAACTTCTCAGATACTTCTGGAAAAACAATAAACTGCGTGTCGGGGAAACACAGTGATGGCTCAAAATCCTTTGCTGTCAGGTGGAAAAACTGAACCAACACTTTGCGTACATACTGCCAGGGACAAAAGTGCCCCAGCTCCCTAGAAAAGTTGGCAGCCGAAATGCAGGTAGAGTTCTGAAGCCTGGATGTCTCACATGGGGCTTTGGGAAAGCTGTCTGAAAACGAGGCCATTTCGTTTCAGTGAGCAGAAATGGGCTTGAACACTGTTTTCAGTTCAGCAGAATTAAAAACACCGATCTCTACCCTTAACTGCAATGTAAATGTCGATTACTTCTGGATTTCAATCCTTCTGCTGCTCCTTATGAAAACCTTCATGACTTGATCATGATTTTAAAATAATTTTTAAAAGCCGGAGTTGCGCAGCCTCGTTACAACGTGCTATCGAACCAGTCACTGGAACTGTTACACACTTAAATGTGTTCTTCCTTGCACACCGCCCCCGAACACGAGAGAGTCGCTGCCCAAACTCTGACTCCAGTGGTGGGATTTAGGGTTGTCAACATCGATGCTCTTTCGTCAATGGAAGCTGTGTTCATAGCGTAGATTCCACCTGACTGAAAGGATTATGCGCCAAGAAAGGATATTGAGAACTTACCTTTTTGACTTCTTTACTTGATCTGAATGTCTGTGGAACAAAGGCGTCACTTTCAATAGCTTCAATTTCTTTCACTCGTTTCACTTGCTCTACCAGGGTGGCTTGGTCTGCAACAAGAAGGTGCAATGTCAGCACACATTACTGTACGCCTGGGATCAAAGCCGTGTCTAAGCAATGTCTGAATACATCTCACTGCAGTGCACACCAGGAAAAAAAACTTGCAGTGCAAAACGTTCTGTTACACAAAAATCATTCTCCTTCAGTGGAAATAACAATTGGCCGTCACCGCTGGAGGCGTGACACCACTCCAGGTGTTAAGAATTCGCTGGAGAAGCCCTTGCAGGACAGCTGCTACATTTATGGCATGGGAGTTTCCCAGAGAAGGAAAGGGATCGTGGCCAGAACAACCAGCCTGGTGAAGTCCAGTCTGCGTGCAGTGGTAAAACTACTTCTCCTTGTACCAAGGTGAATCTTGCTTTGGCTGCGGATGCCCAGAGCCGTGCCACCAGCCCCGTTCTGGTGACAAGCTACAACACGAGCTCTGTACGGCTTGTTCACTGCGGCACAGCCAACAAGGAAGCGTTTGCTTTACTGCCGGTTTCATTTTCTGCTTCTGCAGATTCCGAGCTCCGTTAATCTTCGTAACCAGCTTCTGTGGCTAACGGCAGTGACAAGCAAATCTTGAATTCGTTCTCCTGACTGCATGCTCCCACTCACAACGTTTATCTCCGGCTTATTTCCTTCTGAACGCCGTGTGCTTTCTGCACCCGTACGCTGGGGCCACCCTGAGACGGCCGAGGCGGCGTGACGGGCGGCACCGGGCAGTCTCTGCGAAGAGCTCTACAGCGCCCATGAGGCAGACAAAAGAGATACAACTTGCAAGAAGAGCTCCAGCTTTGGCAAAGCTCAACCAGCTGCACTACAGCAAAGCTGCAGTTCGTTCTTAAGCACAATTCTTTTGGGTTAAAAAGGAAAGAATTGCTGGCATACAATTAAGCTTGTGTTTAGAAGTCCTGCTGGCTTGGCGCTAAGGACTTCGCTTCTAAACAAGATTTCTAAAGATCCCACGGGCAGTACGAAACCAAATATACCAATGGCTTCCTAGAGGGGAAATCGTAATCCCTCGAGCTCTTGGGTAGCCCTGGTCTGAGGGAAGGCAAGGAGCAGTGAGCGTCCCGGTAGCCACAGGACTGAGGCCGAGGATCAGAGACAAGCCGGCGAACGCAGATTTCAAAGCAGCCGCTCAGCCCTTTGTTACGCACACCCTGCGGCCAGTTCCCAGCCTGCGACAGCATCCTACGCGAATCGTACCCAAACCTGGAGGAATGACAAATTGTGAAGGGGGCAAAAATCACTAAATGTTTAGAATTACATCAGTGACATTAACTTGGGGAAAATGGACTGGAGGAAGCAGAACCCATTAGCGCATGGTATTTTTGACAAAGGCATTATTGGTAGATAAAATGACTTCCAGATGTTGTTTGTCAGATGTCAGTGGGAAGGATATGTGTTTCATAGTAAAATCAAAAATAATGGAGTCAGAAAGCTAAGAGGCTACAGACAAAAAAAAAAAAAAAAAAAGAAAATCAATACTAACTCATTGCCCAGCAAGTCTTTTCACTGTGTTACCGTGAAAAAAACAAGCTAAATATCGCGTTAGGGATTGTTGAGGCCATTTTTTATAAATAGGCCATCCCAGCAGCAGCAAGGACCATGATCAACGGCAGCAGCCGGGCCCCGCTGACAGCACGCCGTGCAGAGCGCCGCGACGCGCGGCGCCCGTGGCCGTCGTCGCTCTTTTTGCCTCCCACCACGAAGCCGGCTCTGCCGGGGAGCCTTCACCTCATTTTAGAGTAACCTGCGGATCCCTGCGCCCCAGCTGCCCGAGCTACGGAGGATTTAGTGTTGGGTGCCGGCCGTCGGAGGCGGCTTGGTGTGTTACGCTTCCCGCGAGGGGTGGGCGCACACACGGCCTTTGTGGGGCTGCTGTCTCACGCTGGGTTAGTCCGTGTGTCCGTGTTAGCAGAAATTCGCAATGTCCCTTTAGAAACTAAACGTATGCCTCTGTCGGATGAATCCCTGAGGTGCTATCCCCAGAGTTCACACACGCAGCACTCAGAAGCGCCAGGGACCCAGATAAAGGAAGAAGCAACTGGCCTGCAAGCCCCACCTGACACAGTCCCGTTTGGTTGCTTAGTCCTAAAGACAAAAGCGCTGATGAATCCTGCCAGGAATTTAACAGGTATCGGAGCAGAAGCGTTAAGTGACCAGCATCTTGCGGGTGACCCACTGAACTGTTTTAAATCAAATAAAAATCTATTTTATATGTATGTTTGTATGACATTTAGGTGCAAATGGAAAATGCTCACTGGATTCATTGCTAATCTACAGCCCTGACTAGGAAACGAACCGATCCCTTTGCCTGAGCTAGGCCTGCTTGAAGAAAACTCCCTAAGAATCAAGGCAACGTCAAAATAAACCTAAGACGTTCCTCAGAATACATTTCTTCATATTTAACTAATTACGCTTAAAGGGATATACTCGGCTAATTCAGCCGACCCACTGAAAGTATAAGTGAAGCGAAATCTTTGGGAATGCTCGCAGAACTGCTGCTTTTTCTGCTCTTTTGTTTAAGAACTGAGGATGGAAAGAAGAAAGCACAAACAGACAAACCGGCTGAAGAGGAAATTATTTTCCCCCTCACCCGGCGTTCCTTTGGGTGCCCTGAGGCGATGCCGCAGAACCGTGATCCCACTGCACACGTACTGCCTCGGTTGTACTTCAGCTCCAAGTACCCTCACACCCACGAGCCACTGCTTTAATATACCACAGCCACACCGTCTGCCCTTCGTGGCATTTTAAAACGAGTCTGCACAGTAACACCCTTTCTTTAGCAGAACAGAAATACCAGGGCTCAAATCAAGTCAGACGGGGAAACTTTAGGCACCGAGCTCTGAAATCCAGCCGAGGCTACGCACAGCCGCCTTTCTGCACCCGCACTCACCCCTGCGGGTTTTCCACCTGTGCCACTCCCCACATGCACTCGCACCCCGCAGCCTTTCAGGGCATCACAAATCCCGAGGACGAAGCCAAAGTGGGCTCGCAGAGCGCTGGGACCCGGCGCTGAACGTGGGGGACGCTTCGTGCCGCGCCGCCCAGCCCACCCCGAGCCCGGCCCCGAGCTGCCGCCGGCGCAGGGCACGCCGCATTTGTCACCGTGGCTAAGAGCAGGGGTACGCCGCTCTTTTTTCTCCGCACACAAAAGCAAGATATGTAATTCAATGCTCAATTTACCCTTGTCTCGTAGGAGATTTTTCCCCGCTAATTGATAGAAATTAAGCCATTAATCAAGCCACCGGCCATCATTCAAACCAGGGAAGATGAATACAAACTTTCATCATAACCACCTTCCCCATTTTAGTGTTCATTAGCATTAATTTTTAATGCAATTATGCTATTCTTTTACGCTGAGCTCATAAATTACTGCTCTTTTGTTGCTCGCTGGCCTTGTAAAATCCAAGGTAATGCTTTGTGCTCTGATCTTAAAGGCAATTACTGGCTTCTCCTATCTTTTATATATCTGTATCCCAAATAACCTCTGTATGTATGTACAAACTAACGAGTGGATAGACTGCGCATACATTTAGTACGTGTCAATTTGTCTGTATTGAGCTTACACACGTCTCTGGGACACCTTCGGATAAATACAAGTATTTCCGCACCCAGCCGCACAGAACCGGCAGCATCGAGGCCGGTCCCGTTCTGGTCCTGAGCACCGGGCACGCAGGAGGAGACGGGAGCACGGGAGACCTGCTGAGAGCGGGACGAGTCCCTGGACGGCAGCGCTGGACCCGTGCACCCTCGCGGGGCTCTTCAAGGACCTCTCTTTGCTCTTCAGAAAGTCGCGCTGAAAGCCGAGGACGGCGGCTGCGCACACCCCGCCATTTCTTCCTCCGGCACGTTGCAGCATGCGGTACCGCCAGCGGAGGTACAGCTTTCCAGAGGAGCTCTGAAAGATGTGTGTTTTAACAATCCCCCAGCACTGCACGCTGACACACGGTGCCACGGTGATGCTGGTGTCAGTAGCAGTAACTTCCATGCTTTTATTCCAGTCCATATATTGATCCTCAGTAACACATCAGGGGAAATGCACAGGAGCGAGAACCACCTCTGGTTACCCTCAGACACCGAACACAATTTAAGTGGCTGAATGAAAAATGGCTGAGCAAAAACTGTATTTTTTTTTCTAAAATTACTTTTCCAGCTCTTCCCTGGGCCAGGCCTTTTGTCGGTACACGAAACAACGCCGTTCGTTCCAACGGAACATGTCGTATTTGACTGGTGCTAGGCGTATGCATGCAAAATCCCACCGCATTTAGGCATTAGTCGGCATAAACGGGAAAATGCACTCTCAGCTAAGTCTCACACTTATCCCATGGACTCATTCTGGTCGTCCAAATACACATTTGACATGGGGAAGTCCACAAGTAGCGTTGGCACAGTCACAGAGAACAAAACCCATCTTTTAACTGAAGGTAAGAGACTCCACACCAGGGGCCGTGCTTGATACAAGCGGATCCAGTCCTGCTGAATTTAACCAAGAAGTGCTCTCCCCCAGCTCCACAGGCTCCTTAATTCGTGCCCCTTTTTTTTTCAGGGGGGAAAAGGCTCCATACCAAGATACTCGAACCTGCCTCTTCGACCCTTCGGCCACGTGCTGAGACTGCTTTGGTCCTCCTAGTCAAAGTCCACCTTTGTTTAGGCAAATCAGTACACGGGGAATGCTCCCATCTGCTCCTGCTTCACCGAGCGCCTTACTTCTCTGCCCGAACTGCGGTGGGCTTAAGCTCTTCCCAGTTCCTGTGCCCAGCTTTGCACAGTCACGTCCGAAGCACGCCCACAAGCTAAACCCGGCCTTTACTTGAAACGCAGCTGCTGCAGATGAGGGCGAGGAACGGCGGCACGCTCTGCCTTTAAAGCTCCAACCTGAAGCCCTGCCGTGCGGCTGTCGCTCTCTTCACATCCCTGAAGGAATAACGCGCTCGCCTCGCAGGGCTGTCGCAGGATGAAACACCAACAGCTTGAACACGCACGTCCTGTAGTGGTCAGCCCCCAGAACAGCCCGTGAACAAATTCCTAATGCTGATTTTAAGATCAGGTTCGAATAGCTACAGTGAAATCAAGTCCAGATCTGCCCATCCAGTAACGAGACTACAAAATAATGAATGGTTCCTACTAACTACACTGTCCAAGAGGAAGCAACGCTGACTGAGGGAGAGATCCAGTGGATAATTTGCAATTATGGACTTGAAAGTCGTAATGCTTAATTCTGTGGTTTTTTTTTTCTCCTTGATTTCCATGTGCTCGATTGCCTTCAGTGGTTTTTTTCCCTGATTTCCACGTGCTTGGTTGCCTTCAGCGCCGAGCCGTGCTTTAGCTGTGCACACGCCCCGAGCGCTTCCTCCTCAACACGGCGGGAGCAGAATAGCGCACGTGGGACGGCGGCTGGTGGCAAATCAAAGAATAAAAGAATATGAAAAACACAAACCCACCCTTTCTTACAGTTGTTTTTGGAGAAAACAGTTCAACCACCTGCCTCATGGTACCTCTGAGAGCAACCCGGCTCCTGGCGCCGCGCCGCCTGCCTGCGGTTCGTTCGCTCTTTGCCGTAGTTTTCCGTTTGTGTCACAGCTGCTGGCTGCTCACGCTTCTCACATGTTTCTCACACGCCTTAAATAGCGTCCGATTCATCTTCCCTCTTGTCAAATCTATTTTCCTGCGTATTAAATCTATTTTTGTTAAAAGCAAAAAACGGCGGCGATGATTTGGAGGCAAACACGAAGCCGTATTTCGCTCCTGGCAGGAGCCCACGCATGGTGCGGTCTCACCGCCCAAATGCAGAGCTGGGAATTTTGCCATGGTAAATTCTGGGAGCGCAGACCCAGCAACGGGGCGATACCTTAATGCCTCAACGTGAAGGAAAGAAAACATAACTCAATGAAAACATGTACTTGGGGGATTTTTCTGACACTGTGTACTTGGGAAAACCGCCACCTACGCTGACCTTTCTGTTAGAATTACGTATGTCATCCCCAGTATCATTAATTCAGTCTGTGCTTCACTCATCCTACGTGTTTACCGAGTGTCTGCATTTTTCTTTGACTTCAGTAACCTATTGCTTTGTATAACCCTTACTGATCTATTTCCAGTTGGGAAAAATACTTGCTTAAAACGAATGGCACGACTTTCTAGCAATTGGAGAGCGGCGACAGACTTCAAAACAATAACTACCAGATACGTGGGTGCTCGGTGCTTTGAACCGATGAGTTCATTTTCAGTTCAGCGCGAGGACTTGCATGGGAGCTTCGACCAAACACGGTGTTTCTGCAGTTCAAATCACAAAGGTAAGTTTTTTCTGGCTGTAAATAATTCATTTAAAACCCACGGCGCCATTCCTCAGCTGAACAACATCGTCATTGCTTGGCTAAGGGTACACTTTGACCCAAAGTCAGACCACAGCTACGGTGTGTTACTGGTACACGTGGCTCCTCTGCTTTTGCACTAATTCACAACGTCTAATTACCAAGTGCCCTCCTTATGCCTAACTCTCCGGGATGGCTGCGTGATGTTAAACGACCCCCAGCGTTTAGGAAGCATCCCTTTAACACACCGACAGTTCTTCAGCTGTGATTTCCCAAAGGTGCAACGAAACAAGCAACGCGCGTCCCCTGGCACGCGAGCCTCGAGCCTCCGAGGCTCAGCGCCACGCGCTGCCTCGCGGTCGCTTCTTCCAACAGGCAGCCAAGGCAGCGCTGCCACGCACGACCACGGACGTGCGACCAAAATGTTTCTGCCTTTGCCTTCTCCCCGCTGCGGGGCCCCGGGGATCCCCCGCCGGCACCCCCGTGCTGCCCCCAGCGCCCCACGGGGGGTGGTTTTGCGTCTCGAGTGCTTCCGAAGCTAAGGTCAACTCTAAACACACCGAAACACCACGAAACCCTTTCTGGCAGTGATCACGTAATAGTTTCTGACTGAATTGATTGCTCGCTGACAACGCCCGGCTCAGCCTTGCAAATGCATCAACTGCGTAATGAGCAGCTATTAAGTCCATTGATTTTCTGATTTCAATTGATAGCCAACAGGCCAAAGCTGCACATCAATATTTGCGTAACCAATACCCAAGAGCTAACAATCTTGACAAATGAAAACCTCAACAGACCAAACAGTGCAAATTAATGGAAATTTAAAGACCAAACCTCGGGATTTGAGAGAAACGTTTAACGGCCTTACGTTTCTGGAGAATTCTGGTTCGCGCGTGGGGAAATAAGTGAACGGGGAAGCTCCCAGAAGCACGCTGATCCCGCGGCACCCCAAGGCAGGGAATTCTGCGCCGTGGAGCAGCGATCCCGAGACGCCAGCTCCTCAAAGGGTTCTGCCGCAGAACCGACCCCTGTGAGCAGCGCAGCAACGAAGCACGTGCACGGCGCAGCGGAACTTCCCCGGCCCCTGGCTGCTGATGTCCGCTGCCAGCTGGAAACCACCAGCGCGCAACCCCCTGCCTACCTCCGAGCTTCACTTATTTATTTCTAAATCACGCTGGAATCTAAGAAGTGGTACGAACACACACTTCAGCTTCCTCTTCAGCGGGATTCTCTCTCTCCCCCTTGTTCCATCTCCTTGTTTATTTTCCCTTCTGGACGCAGCTTTTCAATATGTGGCTATAAATTTTTTTAAAACTGATTGAAGTCAGAGAACTAATTACGTGATTGCCTTACAATCTCATTACCTTAACCGATGCTTGCCTCAGACTTAGCACAAAGAAGACGACAGTAAAATAGCGACACTAACGAAATAGACGCAACGTTGATTTTTCATGTCTTAAATTTTGAAGACAATTTCAAGACTTTTAATTTGTAAAAAAAAGTCATGAATTGCCCCGTGAGACAGAACGTGAGCTTGTCTGTATTCCCACTTTTAGAACAGAACAGTTAAAATGGGAACATTTGCTGGCCCAGCACGGAACAGGACGGAGGTGCTAGGTGCTTAACCCAAAGCACGCCTGGGAAAGGATTTGAAAGAGGCGTTTTTAACACGATGCTGGTGATGCAGCACATGCCCATAGGAAGGAGCACTTTTCTTTTTGGGAATAGGAGGGAGGGGAAGATAACTTTGTCAGTGAGGCTTTGAGCCTGCATTACCTACCTGTGTAGGGCTTGAAGCTCTCGGGTGCGATAATAAAACTTTAATTATAGGCACAGTCCTTGCTGAAATAAAACGCTTCAAATACCAGCTGCAAAGTATTCTCCATATTTCCGCACACCTTGTTGGTACCCTGTCTCTTAAAGGATCCCCTGCATTAGTGGGCTTCGTTCCAAAGGAGAATTTAGCTGGTTTCTTCCCTCCACAACTGCGTACGAAAACAGATAATGCTGCTCTGTGTTTTAATACAGAATTGAAACAAGACGCTTCCAGAGGTGATATAGGGGAAGCGGTTATTTTTAACCTCCTTTTCCTTCCAATAAGGGCGCGTTGCCGTTCCCCGTGACTGCGCGCAGGCTCTGTGCGCTGCTTCGCTGCTCCCCGGCTTTTCAGCTAATGCACGCCAGAAAGCCAAATCTCAGACTATTCGTATGCAAACTCGAGGAGTAAAATAAAACGTCCCTCTTCCCCAGGTGAAGTGTGAAACACAGCCACAGCTGTGTGAAACCACCAGCTTCCACGTTCCTTCACAGCAGGCCACCGTGCTCTTTAGAACCTCTCGGGTTAGGGCGATTTTAAAAGGAGCTCGCTGAACTTGGGCCCTCAGCCCAGCAGCCCCATCTCGTTTTTGCAGCACCCGAACTGGAAAGCAGCACCGATCGGACAGCGCGGGTTTCTCGACAAACCGCCACCCCACCGGTTGTGTTTGCTTTATTCCCGTTAGAGCTTCATCGCCAGCACAGTGCTTTACACGTTCACACTGGTTTCCCGTACCTCCACCTTCCTGTGTCACCAAGAACTCGCAGCATTTGCACAACATAAACGATGGCGATACTGCACCAAGCTTCCCGCCTGCTCTTCAGGGAGCGGTGCGATGAGGACACGAACTCGCTTTCTAGGCCAAGTGGGCACGAGATGGGAAGCTGCAGGAGGCCACCACCTTCTGCGCGAAGGACAGGCACAAAGCAGCCCCAGATTTAAGGAACACTTTCCAAAGAGGTTATTAATTACAGAAGCTTTAATAAAAAACCGGGACTGATTAGCGGAGAAGCCGTTATCTTCAGGGGTGCATCGACCCCAGGGCTGGATCAGCTGCGCTGAGGAAGACGGCCGATAAGGACGCCAAGGTAATTTTATCCTTCGCATTTTTATCGGCTGTTTAGGTGCTTTTCCTACGACGCCGTCCTTTGCCACCGCAACTGCACACAACTTCACATTTTTTTATATCATCCTTGATTTGTTTCTGCTTACTTTCAATTATAAAACGTCAATAAAAAGATTAAACGCACATAAAAAAAGATCACAGCGTGCGCCAGATGCTGGAACAGCCTCCGGAGACCGGCAGCGCACCACCAGGTGTTTGTGTCAGCCTAATGAAGCAACAGCCGCACCCAGGGGACGCGAAGGGTGGAGCTGCAGAGACCTGCACTTTGCTCAAAATCTGCCATCACGAAGGCAAATCTGGAGAGACTCGAAATGACTGCGTTGGTAAGACGGGACGGGATTTCACTGCGGGAATAAAAGCGAACGTTTGCAAGCTCTTCGGTCGTTCATTTTGCAGACTCTCACCCCGCGATCTCCTGCAGCGACGTGGGGCGAAGAAGTCCAAGGGTTCCTGGCAGAGGGGCGCACCTCTTCCACGGTATCTGCACTAAATGTGGAGACTCACCAGAGCTCAGGTCATTGCCAGAACAACGAACTCGGGTAAAATTTACGGAACGTAAGCCATGACCTAAGGCAATAACTAACGAACTTAAGGGCATCCCAATGTATTTCCGTATCACTGAGTAAAGCACTTTAACTTACTGCAGCTGCACGGCCTGGCCTCATGCAATCAAATCCTTTTGTCGCAGATTCAGCCGCTGCTTACATCAGTTATACCAAGGTACAGCCTTTCAACTCCTACCGAAGGAAGCGTTAAGTGAAGCGGTGTGTGCCACGCGTGGCTTTGCCATGGACACCCTACCCTCCTGCTTAGATTCGTTCTGCGGAAACTCTTGTCCAACAGGTGAAAGGGGAGTATAAAAATCAGAACTTGTGGTTTGGAATAGGTGCAGAATTTATAATTGAAGAATCTTCTAAAAGCTCAGTGCTCCAGGCTTTCTTGCACACAACCATTTTTCCTTTGTGTCCCCACATCCCTGAGAAGCCACGCGCGTTTTCCGGTGCCCGTTTCGGTGGTGGCGCGGGGAGTGGAGGGGAGCACTCCCTGCGGATCGAGCTGTCGATGGAGGAGTTTGGGTAGGAAATTCTGATCTCAGTTTGTTGCCACTGAAGAGTTCGGCAACCCGCGGGAGCTGAAAGGATAGCGCTAATTGCATCACGCTGGCGAGGTACCAGGCAGCACACGTACACAGAAGGCGCAGCAGAAGCAAATGTCTGATGCTTTCAGAATGCAATTAAAGTGTCCTACCTAGTGTAAGAGCACTCCAGTCACACCATCTAGTAAAAAGCGAGTTGTGTGCAGGCACTTCTGGATTTCTAGCACTACTACTGAGACTGGATGAGCACGAGACTTCCCCATCAAAAGCGCAGTCGGCGGCTGTGGATCGTGCGGGGTTGATTCAGGACACGAATGCAGGCTGTTTTCATGATAAAGCTGCAGGCAAACCAAACGCAGGCTTCGAGGCGCTGCCAATCTGGATTCAAATACTATAGCTTGGGCCCATCACACTTCTATAAAGCACATTTCATATGTTTCACACTGATTTGTTAAACCTCTACTACTTTCTTTTCTCTACCACGCCTTCACCGCAACCTGCTTGTGATGCTGCCCTGCCCACCCTGAGTTAGGTGCCACAGGAGCTGGGAAAGCGGTGAGGTTCTTCCCAGAGCGATCAGAACAGCTCCTTAACCACACACAATTAGCTTTCTTTTAAAATATTCTGAATTAGATTTAGATACTGACTCGATCTAGAACATAAAGATAGGAGAAAAGTTATTTTAAAGCAACCTGCTGCATGCACAGACACACACACGTTTATCTAAATCCGTAACCACACCGCTCCACAAGTCCCTTTAGGCTAGGGCCGCGCACTGCACGTTGTGTGAAGCACAATTTTCCCGTTCTGATTTAAATCCCGTTAATCCACATGTTCCGAGAAAGCCATAAAGTGTTCGGTGCCGTTCCACACCGGGGTTGCTACGAGAATGCTTCCATACAAACCCCATCTTTCAGACTTGAACAGCTTAACGTATTTTTTAATGCGAGGTTCAAGCTGCAGTGTGGGTGACACTCCAGTAACACAGCAATTTCAGTAAGATCTGAATTAAGCACTGAAGGTTTGTTTTATTTCTGTTTAAAAGTCAATCTTCTTCTAACACCAAGCGCTTTGATGCTCCCCTTGTTTGCGTTTCCTCGTTCCTCCTGCCCACGTGGGCTTCATTTCCAAGCCTATTCAAAATGATGTTTTCCCAGCATGTGCCACACGACTTGTTCATATAAATGGAGCAAATTAAACTGTCTCCACACATATCCTATCACATTTGTAGCCCTGATTTCTCTCCTTAACACGTGGCCAAGACACCGTATTATCTGCCTGCAGAGGTTGACCTCAGGATATTAGATTCTGCCACACAGCTCTCTTGTACTAAACCGAGGGGAAACACTTAATCACCCCTGCCTTTTCAGGAAAAAATCAACTTTAAATTTGCCATGATGAAAAATCAATAAACCAGTAATTGCTTGGCTTATCATTGCGTGGAGGAACAAATTGGGAAGCGAAGCTTAGCGTCCACACAGATTTCAGCGAAACACACCGAGTTTCAGGATCACTAAGCCAGAAAAGGGAAAGGTCTCAGAGTGATAATTAAATCTACTCATGCTGATTTTCTGCCAAATTTATTTCCCTGGAGTATATAAAAATGTTTCAGTGCTTACCAGCTAGGCATAGCTAATCCATTCAGCGTTGGGCCAACACACACGAGAAACAAAAAATGCAAATCCGAGAATGAAGGCACGGGGATACCACCCGCCCGGTGCAGGCACCGCGGCCACATCGATTGATTTATTGATTGGTTTTAAAAGCACGAACCTTATTTCGTTGTTCTAAAAAACTTCGTCGCCTCGTTATCCGCCACCACCCTCCATCTGTGCCTCCCCACCGCGGGCAGCGTGCGGCCGCCTCGCAGGTCCCCGCTTCTGCCTCTCCGTGCAACTGCAGGACGCGTTTCGTGACAAGTGGTATTTAAATTAAACAAATTCAAGGATTATTACACGTGACACCCTAGGACAAACGATCCCAAAATCTTGCGGTAACGCAGCCCAGCGTTTCTGGGTGACTGCTGAAGGGACACACGTCTTTATTTCGCGGCACGCGTTATCTCCACGGCTGCTATTCCACGCGTCAGCTGCTCTGAATTTGCCTTGCCAGGCCTGGAGCTAAAATCAAGGTTGGCAGGAAAATTCCCTCCAGGTTCTGATGTCGTTTTCAGGCAGCCCCAGATGGAAGCAAGTAAACAAAAACAACGTAGAAAAAGACCTCCGCTGGAAATACTCTCGCTAAACTAGCACCTTCTTTATTAATAGACCTAATTTCATGCAGCAGATTAGCATAGAGCCAATGGAAGTGCAAATGTAATCAAACTGAAAAATTCAAATGAGAAGGAGGGAGCCTTTTCCTTTCTTGCTTTGCTTTTTTGTCACAAAAAAAGAAATGATTTTTGCGTGTGTCCTTCAACCGGCTATAGGGACTATGGTAATTAAAACATTTAAAACAGCACAAGCCCCTAGTCTCTAATCTGGAGCTCAGGTCAGCTGTCTGTAGATTCTAATTTGTCCTCTATTTGTATTCATGACAGGAAAACGCTGCATATTTAGCAGCCAACCAGCAGGAGGGCGGACCGGTGGGCTTGGAGGTCAAATAATTTGATTTCTGAGCAGATTACATGTAACATCCAACATCTAATCTCACACCCGATTTGGCAATAAAATTACAATTAAAGCAATGTTAAGACGGCCTCGCGACGGGGCGGGGGACGAACGGCCGGTGCTGAGCTGAGAACCCGCTGCTGGCGGCCGGCTGCCGCTCCACGCGTCCCCGCGCCGGGTACGGCCTGGACAGCGGCACTTCAAAATACACCAGGACGCGACCATTCCAATGAGTAATTTTGGTTTCTTTCTATTTTTTTAAGACCTCTGAAAGTGGTTCACCACCCTCTGGTGACGAATCGATGGATATCCGAGGCAAACGCTCGTGCTTGAATACGAGCAGAGGGAGGCTCACCAGGCAGCGCCTGCCAAAACGCGGGGTGACTTTTACAGCCGGGCATTCCTTGCAGGATTTATACGATTTCATTAGTAACACTGCAGCCAGGAGGGGTTGCGAGGGCGGGCAGGGAACGGCTGTGGTCAATTGAGCCCAAAATAAAACCGCCGTGTGAATTCAAAAATCAACCTGAAATAATTTTTCGCTTTTTTTCCCACTTACTCAATAGAAGCTAATTTAGGAAAAATTCCACCATCAAAAATACACATCATTGTTCTCTGCACAACTTTTTCCACGGGACAGTTTCTATGGTGCTTATTAATAAATCGAAGAGCAGCTTTCCTCCTGCTTTCGCTGTAACTTAACCATTGTTCCTCATTCGCTAACCAATTTTTTCCTTTGCCTTTCTATTCTCACCCTTTAAAATTCCTGTAGGCAAAACAATTGCTAGCATATGAGTTGCTCACAATGGGATACAAGGACAAAACCACACGCGTATTTTCCAAAACACAGCCTGGTGACGTGTCCAACGGGAGCCCAAGTCACCCCCGGGTTGCTCGTCCTCCAGCCGGCAGGCTGTCTCCCACTCTTAGCATTCCTCAGAGTCCCAAACTAAACCAAAATAAATGATGAGAACATTTGGATCTCGCAGGAAAATAATTATAGCCATGAATCGAAAGAGGAGTGATTTTCCTGAACACATCCTGGAAGCGTTCCATCCCGAACGCAGCAGCAGGGGAACTCACACCGCGCAACAGCCATGCAGCTCGGTACGGGGGTCACCTAAGGCAAGGGGCCTTAGACGGCTGTGTTCTCCTGGTTACATTCCAATCTCATAATCAACCCCAGGCCAGTCCCAGATGGATGGTTATAGGATCGTCTGTCACAGCCGTTTGCTTTTTGAACGTCTCCCGCGCGCGGCGAGCGAGCCGTCCCCACGGCCGCGCGCGCAGAAGGCTGCGGGGGGCTGGCCCCGGCCGGCAGCTCTGGTGCTCAGCCCCGATGGGATGGGAGAGAAAAGGAAGAAAAGATGCAAAACAATGCATGGGTCGAGATAAACACAGTTCAGTAATTGTTCTCCCCTTCCCCAAGGCAGACCAAAGCTTCACAGCACCGTGTGGGCTGCCACCTCCATCCCGAACGGACCCGGCGCAGCACTCAAAGCATCAAAAAGCTCCAAGGAAATCCGAGCTGTGAAACTCGCTGCAGTGCACATAACCCTTCCTTTCCCTAGGAACCGTACTGCTGGATTCGGATTGTCTGTGGGGAAGAATTTAAAGCTGGCCGTGCGGTCTGGTGCTCCTCAGTGAAGTTTGGCAATTCAGGAGCGAGCAGCGGACCGAAGCACAGCTCCCCCCAACCTAACACTGCTTTAGGGCCTTGAAAGATCAAGGGGGGCTCGCAACTTCTGCAAGAGCTTATTGGCAACCTCGGAAATTATTAGCCCATACTCTGAAAAGAACAGCTTAGGAAGAAGTTAGGAGAAGCAGAAATATCTGGAGGAACTTCTACCTCCATCCTCCCCAAGCACCGCGGCAGCAAAGATGAGCTCCGCTCACTCACAGCCCATTTAAGTGATCAGCAGGGGAATTACAAAGATTTCAGGCAGCACCCTGCAGACAAGTAGGAAGAGAGATCACTTGAACTTTGAGCCATCTGGAGCCATCACACGACGGAGACTTCTCCTGCAAGAACACAACCGCACAGCAACATGAGAGCAGTTTATTAATCTGAGCTCCTAGCTGAGGAACCAATTTGCTAACTCGATATCCACATAATCTTGCTCCACGTAATCCTCCTGGAAAGCTACCGAAAGCCTACGCACGACAGAGGCAAGCTGCGAGATGCAGCGCGAAGGCTGGTAGAGAGCAGAGCAAAACGCTCGGGAAATGAGGTCTGGGATCCACACTCCCTCTGGAAAATCATCACAGATTTCTAAATCACGTCCCAGTCTTATTACGTGCACACAGACAAGTGGCTTGGGTGCTCTGTTAGGCAGTCCCAAGGTATGAGAGCAGCTATAAGGCTCGGCTGCACCAGGCAGCACAGATCGGAAGCACCGTCACTGCAAACCTGGGACTCGTTTTCTGGATTCCTCAGCGTCCTCCAGACAAAAAGACCTCTTTCATACCTAAGTGTCTACTTAAAGAGCTCTGCGGAGGGCTTAATACACTCCTGGTGTGGCTGAAGTACAAACCAGAGACTTCAAAGGGACCGAGCCACCTACAGCGCGTGCGACTTGCAGGACAAGCAGCAGGAACGAGCCTTCTGCTTTGAAGCTGCGGCTGTCCACGAACCTATGATGTTGGCAAGTTTCACTTGAGACACCAAATTGCTCCCAGCTTCGCTTTAATCTGTAGCCCCCTGCCCAGGGAGCCCAGCTCCCAGAGGGGTCTGCAGCCCCGTAGCTCTGTCCCGGGCGGGCGCGCTGGCCGGCGTGGAGGCGGCGACGCTGCTCTGGGTGCGCACCAGCGTCGGTCCCAGCGAGGTGTAGCGGGCAGGAGCATCCACGTGTCCACTACAACACATCCTCACAGAGTATCCCAGATAACTTAATTAGAAAATTAACATAAAAGAAAACGCTTCCTTCAGATGTAACGATGGCCTAACACTCTTTGAAGTGAAAAAAAAAGCTTGGCATCCATCTCACTGTTTTTTAAACATCATTAAACTAAAAGTTTATTAAATGTGAACACCTCCAACCTCTTTCAAACGGAGAAAGAAATGCAAAGATTAGTTCAAATTTTTCAAAGGTAATTACGTCCTATTTTTCATTTTTGTCAAGCACAGCAGGGGCTCTGGGTACTGAGCATCTTGCTCAGTGAGACCTGAATACTACACCTAAAACCGTGCAGGGCCAGCAGCAACAACTTTGTCAGGAACTGAAGAAGCCTGTAATTACTGGGAGCCCGCTATGAGCGAAAGCTTCCTGCTGGATTAACCAGTGCTCCGAATTCGAGCCTGACGTGGAGAGCGGTTAGCACCGAACCAAGCTCCATCTCATCCCTCTGGTAAAAGCGTGCCAGAACACAGCCAAAGCAAAGGTGCCCACTTCATCCCGTTAGCTGGGTGAACTCGGGGATTTCCAGCTTGTTTTCCAAGCAGTTCCCTTAGTGCCAGTTCCCTTAGATTAACCTGGTAACACAAAACAAAAAATTCAACTATTTTCTGGAAAACAAACGAGATGAAGGGAATCAATTGCATGAATTTTTAATAAAGATTACATTAGAGTTTTGAAATACATTCAGCGTTCTTCGCTGCAAGTCCCACAGTTTGGAGCTTATTAAAGGCATCTAAATCTAGAAACAAACAGTGGGTGGGAAATCACATAAAAACCCATAAATCCTCTAGGACAGCAACCAGCTGAATCAGACCTGCAAAATATACTTAACTTTCTCATTCACACATGAGGATTTAAGGGAGCTTGTTTGCATCTGGAGCGCAAATAAGCTTCTAATTGCTTTCAGAAATTACTGAGGCCCGAGTTCCACCTAAAAATACCTAAGGAAGAAAATGGGAGTGTGATGGTACCAAAGGAACGGCACCCGAAGTCGGTACCCAAGAAGAGGTGGCACCATGCGAACAGGTAGGATGAACCTTCCTCACCCAAAAACCTTGCCAATGACCTATTCCAAAATCAAATAACTATGCAAAAGACTTCCCTAAAATTCAGAGCCTTTGGAGCAAGCCCTAAAAAACTGCAGTAGCTCAGACCACGATATGAAATGGTAATTTGGGGAAAGAAATGCTAGCTGAGGTTAGCTCTTTGAGACCATCTGTTTGCGAGGAGGCCTGGAAAATTAGGGTGTTCAAGCAGGACAAGAGGAAATTCATCACCAGGGAAGTGGTGTGATTCTTAAAAAGATGGCCACGTGGTGGGAGCTTAGACCAGACTGCGTGGAAGCAGAATCAGACTCTGGAACCTATAAGGTGTGGGAGAGATGGGCAGAGATGAAGGCGTCATAGATGTGAAATTAGATTTTCTGTCTTTGCCTTGAAGTTCAACTTGTGCTCAAAGGTAGGGAAAGAGTGGGCAGATGCAGGGACACATTCAGATAAGATTAGGAAAAATGGAAAGAAAGATGATGATTCGGAAAGACCGGAGGAGATGGCATAGTAAAACTGTAAACATGGCTGCTGTGCCCTTGCCTTGCTTTCTTCCTTTTGCACATTCCCAGGCAACCTCCCACCTCCTCCCCTTGCAAGGTCGTTCTTGTTTTAGGTTTGCCTATTGACTTTTTCATATCTCATTGAATGAACAATATCCCAATCTCTTAACTTCTTAAATTTCAGGATGTCCTCTGCAGCCTCCCTTTGTATTACTCTGCTCCATGCACGACACCCCTCCCTTACCCAAAACACGACTGACGTTTGGGCACAAGGCTGATTTTCATAGCAAATGAATCCATCAAAAGGTCA
>CM021773.1:24241088-24276088 GCA_011076525.1 Nettapus auritus
GGATAATAGAAATTCCATTTAAATTCAATTTTGGTTATATGTGTAATTGTAGATATACCCCTTGAGTCATGTAAAATGCTCAGCTTGTGTTTCTTTCAAATTATCCCGCTCAGATTCACATTCTACTCCTTACAACTGTCTTCAATATGTATTAGCAGAGCTCATTAGGCTGAAATTTAATAATGCAAACATCAGGTGGATTTCAAGAACCTCCATTATCAACACAAGATGGATTGCTTATATAGCTCTTGGGCCAACTGGGCACAATTTAGATTCAATAAACTACCATGCCTAAATTTGATTTATCCATTCCACTCTGCTACTTTGTTCTTCCTTACTGATTTGTTGCAGCACAGGAACAATTCATTGGATACCTCAATGGCTATCCACGGCAGAAATATTAAGACTTGCATGAAAGATGTTCCTGGGCTTCGACTAAATTTCTGTTCTGGATGTGTTAACTAGAAATGGCTGATTTCCAACCATCGTAGCTGTAGTTAAAACTTCAGCTAGCAGAAACGGAGATGTCCTTTCATGTCAATGGAGTAATTTAGAAAGTATCTTGAGGACAATTCTCTACACAAAATTGCTCATTAACAACAATTTAACTTAGCCCATAAATCTGCAGAGCAGTAAGTCACTGGGGTTATAGGGCACCGTCCATTACAACCACCAGCAGCCACTGAAGCCATTTGTTGCTTTAAGAATTTAATGCTAACGATTTGCTTAAAATACTTCAAATCCTCTGTCGTTATTCACTTACCAAGCATCATTAGAAACTCCGATTTATTTTGATCAAATCAAGTTGCCATTACACAACGTTAAAAGATCCTTACGACTTACTCCAAAAGCCAACTCAGGCCCGACATGCTGGCCACTGACACAGCACTTACAGGACCCCGTATTTGGAACAGAAATCATTTCTGCTGCACTGCACTTCCCTTAAACCGGAGGAGGAGTGACAGCTGCTCATCACCCAGAGCACATCAAAGAAGTCACTTCAGCAAAAGTCTGTTTTTAATTGATCCAGGTAGCTGGAGTGCTGAGATTGCTCCTGAACCTGGGCTTCCTGCATGGATAAACAGCTAGCATGACAAAACTCCGGCTGCTTACAAAGCTTTCTAAAATATTAAATAAATAAATAAAGAGGCGCTTGAGCTTGCAGCATTTAAGAGCTCGTCCAGCCCCAGATAAAATTACACTTCTATTGATTTTTTTTTCTCTGAAGGATGGGAAAATGACACGTGGAAGATGTTTAGGATGTTTACCTACACTAAAATAATAAAGTTGTGAAATGCAGATGTTTGCTGGAAGCGACTGGGCTGTTAATGCAAGTACAAGGTGAAAGCCAGTTTTAGGAATTTCCAGGTGCCCCTGCTAGCAGGGCTTGCTCCGGGCTGGCTGCAGTCAGCGGCTCATCGTGCTGCATGCCGCACAAAGGATGGCGACATAAATCCCTTCCTTCAGCAACAGAAACCACGAGCAGAGAGCACGGCCAAGCCCCACAGCTAAATAAACGGGAGGCAGAAGTGGAACACTGCTCGGTCACACCAAAGGCTGTAACACTTACATAAAGCAAAGTTTACAGGAAGTACCTTCTCGGTTATTAAAACCATTTCAGAGATGACATGAGACATCAGAGTGAAATATAAGAACAAGGATGGGTAATTTGGGATCCATAGAGAATCATAGGGCCATAATACCAGTTGGTGTAAATCAGCATAACTTTACAATTACACATTCAGCTCGACAGAAGTTCCTCTAACCAAAAGGCCTTGCTACGCCAATCAAAGGACGGTCACTGTGCGCCCGGCAACTTTTTGGGCCGACTGAAAAGCCACCTTTATGAACAGGAGCAAAAGGACTTTTTCTACTCCCCTTAACACTGAAATTCTCATGCTTAAAAAAGAAAACAAACACAAAAGTGAGACAAATGATTTTAAAATGCTCAGCTTAATGGCGCTGCACAAACCAAAACACCACAGGCAAACACAAATTGGTTCATCAATCACTTGAACACGTCCCCAGGTGCAACAGAAGCAGCCGCAGCCAAACTTTTGGGGACGGAGCAGCCCTCCCCACTCAGCTCTCCCTCTTCCGAGCATGGTGTTGGTGCTCGAGGGTGCTGTGAGAAGGGCGAGGTGATGGGCGCTGCCTCATCAAGGCCGGCCGGGCCTAGCGGGCACCATGCGCGTGAGGAGAGGCGAGGCAGAAGCAGGCCCGCGAGCACCTAGGCCCGTGTTGTCAGAGCTCTGCCCTCTGGTTTGTGAGCTTTAATGGCAGAGTTCTGCCAGAATCCCTAAAAGCATTGCTGTAGCCATGGTCTGTGCCTAGCACATAGCTCAAATGGTTAAAATTACAATGCACAGCAATGTGGCCTCAAGCTTTTGCCTTGCTTAACGCTGCACACTGAAATAAAAACACTAAAATATCTTAAAATATTTCTCTCAGTATTGGACAAAAAGCATCATTTTACACTGATAAACTATAACACTTTATCCCTACTAACTTTACATTTTCTTTGTTGGTCATTTAGCCCTTCTAGTTCTCGGTCTTCCCAACCAGTTCACGGGGCGCTGGGAGCCACCGGCCACCGTTGGCTGACCATGACGATGTACAAGAACGCCCTGCACAAATCAATAGGTTTGCATTAAAATACGCTGTCTTACTGCATGACATTATGCTAACAGGAAATGTTGGAACGAGCTCTTTGGAGACTACAGCTGATAAAACAAAAAAAAAAAAAGCAAGCAGCTTTTCCAGGAAAAGAAAAAAACAGAAAACAAATGGTCTTCACAAATAAATCATCTCCTAAATAGCATAAATGATGTGCATCAGCATGTCTCCGTTTGAGAGCAGCTACAGCTAGTGTTTGTCGATGCTGCTGCACAGACTCCATGCATGGAGATCATCGTTACTGCAACAATTAGCTCTACCAGAACCGTCTCATACGCCACAGACAGAAGACAAAATACAACAGCCTAAGAATAATGTTGATTTATCTTAATTATTCGATATAAGAAAAAAAGTAAAATTAACAGCAACAAAAATGAACTTCAATTTAAAACTGCAGCAGCTTCTCTTCAAACGTTTTGCAATACAGCCAAAGATTGTGATCTTCCCTAGGCTTTCACTATCAATTTCCCATCTGCCGACAACCGCAGTGCTCACCCGGGTTCCTGGCTGTCTGCAGGTGCCTACGGACCTGCTCGCTGCCTGCAGGTACCGTTTACAAGCAGCTATTGCAGATTCAGCCCCGTGTCCTCTCCGAACAAGAGCTGCCACCTACACGGGGGGAACACAGGAGCGACACATCCCCTCGCTAATAAGGGGAAAACCCATTTGAGATGTTTATATTCTATGGATTTAAGTTTTTCTCCTCTTTCAGCTGAAGTACTTGAATCTCCTCACATAGGCCCTGCTGCCCATGGCCCAGTCGTGCTCCGTGTGGCTGCGCTCCAGCCCCGGTGGAAGGCAGAGCTGCAGCGGACGCGATGGATGCGGTCGGTGCCAGGGCAGGGCTGTGCAGCACCCTCACCTCCTGGTGCTGCTGCCAACTGCGGCTCCCCAGACCCCTCCTGCAGCAGGCAGGACGAGTGAATCATGGAGGAGGGAGAATTTTAAGAACAGCTGCACTGGGAAGCCCAAAATGTTGTCACAAAGCCCGCAGTGCACAAGCACAGAAGCCCCTGGCAGCGAGCAGGCAGTCATCATGTCACTGGTTCCACTTACAAAAAAACAAAAGAATTAAAAATAAAAATGGATGTTGTCAGAACACTCATCAACTGCAAATCACAAGTCTTGGGAAAAAAAAATAAATCAGCATAACTGTGAACTTTCCAACTCCTCAAACATTTAAGAATGCACACCGTACAATTCAAGATGTATTTGGGAGAAGAAAAGCAGGCAAACTTAGAGAAGACACAAGGACTTTGCATCTAAAATGTAGCCAAGCAACCCACGATGATAATCAGAAAGGTTTTAACCATTTTTTTTAAACACAAACATTTTTGCACTTATAAAATATTCAGTCAGCTCACATATAAAAATACAACTATAATCCATTATTAATTTACAAGGCCGTATTTAATTTACATGCTATTTTTCTCTGGTATATTACATTTATCAAGGCTCGTAGAAATACTCTCTGCTGAATATTCATACAGTGACAAGTGCAGTTATCTATTACACATCCAAAAACTCCACCACCAATTCAAAACCACCGCTCTCTCCAATATTCTCGCAGACAGGAGCAGGCTCCGGTAGCTGGTGGTTCACAGACAGAGGTGGCAACACCGCACGCATTTTGTTGTCCCAGATTTGAGCCCTTTCTTCTCCCTTGCTGTGGTTTTGCAGCCCCTTGCCCAGCTCCCTGTGGCCAGGCGCCCACCAAACCCACCGCGTCGCTCCGTCTCATGCTGGCCGGCAGGGAGAGCTTGAGAAGTGCCTGCCACCGCTGGCCCACGTATGGCACGTAGCCCAATTACGTCACTGACTAATTACAGCTATCAGAGACACATCTAACAAGGCAGGGTGCTACCCAAAAAGCAGAACGTGACTATTTTCTTCCTCTGGCGCTAATGGTGGGTATATAACCAACTGGGTTGTGAAGGCAGAGACCCTCTAGCAGCGCCCAGGCGATTTCTCTACTCTTTTGTTCACCGCGAGGTCTTCAAAATGCTGCTCGCTGCTGGACGTAAGCTGCATGGGGCTTGAGGAAGCGCAAGGGAAAAGAGGGAATTTAGGAAATTGGGTACTGCAAAGCAGCCCAAGTTACTCCTGAGTCAAAGCGGGTTAAATATTAAACAAACTTCTCCAGAGAGAGGGGAGCACATCCATCCTCGTCCGGGGTATTAGCATTCCGCTCATAAATCTGCGAGGAAAAAAACCCGCCGAAAAGGGACAATGGATGCTGGGAAGCGAGAGGGAAAAACTGACAGATAAAATCCAGCAACGGCAACCAGGCCAACCTCCCCAAAGGCTTCCCATATCCCGGTTACTGCCTACTGTATTAAGACTGCCTTTCTCATCACTTAATGCTTATTTTCATCACTTTGCTTAAAATATTGATAATCAATTAGGGCTACGTCTGTTTTGCCACAGAATCTGTGTCACAGTCTATCAGACTGTCAGGGCCAATTCAATCCTCATTCAAAGTTAATTTTTTCTTCATAAATCTGCCTTTGGAGGAGTCATTAGGCGCAGAACATAGCCCGAGGTGCAATCACCTATTCTCTTTCATTAGCGGCAGGCAGGGAAGGTGAGGGAGATTATTAGAACTTTGGAATGATCACAAAGCAGCGTGCTGCCTGTCAGATCCCCCCAACATTTAATTCATCTCGCCAACTCGCCAGCGCGCTCTGCCAACAGTTTTAAATGGACATTATTCATGAACATCTGTGACATGCTGAATATTCCGGACCAGGAGTGATGAAAAAGCAGTGCCCCTTTTGACTTTAAAATTAATTCTATGGTCAAAACAATTAAGAATATAACAAACATGTTTCGTGATGTTATCTTTAGTCTTCCGCGATAGCCCCTAAAAAAGCCGTTCTTGCAGAAATACAGGCATCTGAGCACAAACGTGCAAAGTCCAAGTGGGGCAGGACAGCATTTTATGGCACTGAGGACTGACGTGCCTCTCCTTTGCCATGGAAATAACATTTCTTTTTTTTTTTTAAGCAATTACGGAATTAACTAGCTTCAGGATCTGTTTTGCTGATACGTTTCTAAAATGCAGCCAAATGAAATGACACATTGGATTTTAATAAGACGCCACATTAAATTACAGCACACTTTCCTCACAGTGGACAATCGGCTCAGCGTGTGGAACAGATTTCCAAAATCAAATATATTTATGGCTTCTCCTCCAGTTAATCTGAGCACACGGTGGCCACTGTAACGTTTTCCAGGTAGGAATGGCAGAAATGCTGGAACAAGACCGGCATTCGAAAATTAAATAAAAACCCCAGAGTGTCTATGTAGTATTCCCTAAAACATGCAAGGTTTTTAGGATTACTTTAAGAAAGAGTAATTTCCATCTAATGGAGTAACGTCAAGTAGATCCTTGAACTTCATTATGAAAGTAAAGAGAATGGTGGATTTTTAATTTTTCTGTTACTAGGAAAATGGTGTTACCGTTAGCCAGCCCCTCACAGCCCCCATCACTCAACCCCCAGACATTCTTGCTTTCCTGCAGCAAAATCAAGGGCCAGATCCTTAGCAAATTCAAGCTGGCACAACTCCACTGACTTCAGTACAGCTGAGGAAATTTACTCCAGCTGAGGATCTGGCACGAGGTATTTAGAATAATAATAATAAAGAAGACTTAATAAGCAGATCCTGGCTAGGTGCGTTCATCTATTATTTAGTGCATTTCTAATTTCTTTCTTTCTCACACACTGTTTCCCACACACACGTCTGATAAAAAATTCAGCTGAAATATGTTTTAACACTACGGATTAATTGGCTTAAATTGCTTCTGTGGCTCCTGACTCATTGCACCGAACGCTGTTAAATATTGCAAGGATTTGCTTCCATCTCAGAAAAAGCTCCACGTTACCAACTTGGACATTTTGCAGTCAACTAATATTTCACCTAAACCCACACCCCGCAAGCTGCAGCTCCGCTCAGGAAGATATCATAATTGGATGCAATTCTTATCCGATATTTAGTGTCGGAGAGAAAAGTATTTCTTGGAATAATGCAAACATGTCAAGAGAAATGTTTAAACGGCATTTTTACCTGAGTTGCTTTCTTTTGGGGGAAGAGGTCGGGAAGAAAATGGGAGAAGTTGGCAAAGAAAAACAAACATTAAATTTAAAATTACCCTAATCTACTGAGCTAAAAAGGACAGTACGTTTGGGGAGAGCAAAAATAAATTCCACAGATAAAAATCCATGAAGGAAAGGCTGCTTCTTTGCGATGTCCTTCAGGAACATTTTTCAGCTCAACTGGAGAACTGAGGCGCGATCAATATGAAACCCACCAAATTTTGACTCAATTGATTTAAATTGTTCTTAGAACAGTATTTGGAATAAAGCTTCTCTTCCCCTTGTACGCAGCAGCTGCAGAAACGAGAACAATGGAGGGTCTCCTACTGAAATGGAGCAGCTGAGCATGTGAAAGGAGGGATTTTTGTGTGTAAATTCTTCAGCCAGCTTCAAAATTGTCTGAATTTCTGCACTTTGGCCGTCACGGCAGCACGGAGGGCTCTCCTGTCTGTGCCTGGTTCTCCAGGAGCTTCCTTGATGCTGGCCGAGGAGAGGGGCCAGAGGGCTGTCCAACCCCTGCTGGGGCCTGGGAAACACCAGCACCCCTCATCCACGGGCAGGAGGGGAGAGGAGATCCCTGGGGTGCTGCAAGGAGGGGACGGGGCTGTCCCTTCAGAGGGAAGGCCACGAGGTGGCCCTCCTCCTGAGGGACAAGGGCCCCAGCCCGAGCTGCAAATGCCACAGAGGGAACCTGGCGACTCCACTCTAATTACATTTTATACGGCCAAATTACACTTAGAGTGAAATGGCAGCTTCTATCCTATCTGTAAATTTACGTTTTCACTTATTCCTTCTTTCCAGCCAGGTCGCAGGGCACAGTTTTAGCAACTTCACATCTCCAGGCCCACCACAGCACCGCTGCTCTCGTGCCCTCCAGTTCTTTCACAGAGGTCTTACACAATCTGCGTGTCTCATCGACAAGAATTCCTATCTCTGAGAAACAGAAAAATACACAAACGAGTGCTTTTTTAAAGTGTCATCATGCAAAGTACAACCTACAGGTTGCATGTTGGCACAGGGGCTGAGGCTTGCTGATATTTTTGCTGCTTGGATTTCAACAGACGGGACCCTCAGGGCTTTCTTTTTAATATTTACAGATGAAAAATATACTTCTTGTGTCGATCACAGATCTGAGGGATGTCTAAGTTACTCATTTGCCACCTGATCAGCTTTAGTATGAAGTGAGACCTGCAGAAACTACGAGCAAACAAAGGTGAAAAAGGCCATAAAAATACAAACGAGGTAAATGGAAGAGTTCACGCGCAATCAATATGTTGTAAACCAAACTTAAAGTCATTTAAATTCAATTGCAGCTATAAAGCAGAACATAAAGGCGCTATCTTGAAAAGAGAGAAAGAAAAGAAACCAGCGTGGCTTTAGTTAGTTATACCCTCTTGTGAAAATAACTTTTCTGTATTATACAGAACACCAAATAAATTAATACCTGCTATACAGATGCAAAAATACCAAAGACAATTATTATTTGTAAAAAGCGGTTCTTTATGGAAATTTATGGAAATCTGTCAGCTTGCTACCTCACAGAAGAAACCAGCAATGAAAGAGAGATAAATAAATCACTTATTTAAAACAAACCAAAAAAATCAGGAAAAAAATGGAATGAGATTAAAATTCTGTTTATAAAAGTGCAAGAACTTCTTTTCTGTAATAAAACGCAAGCCCCATGAGAACTCTGCAAGCTGTAACTGTAAATTACAAATGGCTGTGGAGCACACACACACAAAGCTGTTATCCTCATACCCTGTCGCTGATGGATTCTTCTAACGTCTGGGTAAACGGTGAGTCACTGCTCAATGGTCTGATTTTAAAATAAACTTTGTGGGATTCTTTTAAAATTAATTAAATCACAAAAGGTAGCAAGACTGCAAAACATACGTCTGGAATCCCATGGCTAAGATAGGGAAGATGCCCAAGATCTTGGTGCAACAAAAGCTTCCAAGAGCATCACACACGTTATGGCAGATTAGGTTTGTTGGTTTTTTCCTTCCTGACTCCGGTGCTACTAGGAACGAGCCCTTCCTTTTGGGAACAGAAAGTCCCTTTCATTCAAAACGGCCATAATTGTGCATCTGCTTCTGAGCTGAGAGGGAGTCACGAAAATCATTTAAACCAGCTGCCAAAGGGTATTACTCTTTAAGTTGCACAGCAGAGGCCCAAGAATTACTCATCACTTTCAGCACACACCGACTTGGCCTTGCAGCTGGCAGCAGCTAGATGGTTAGTAGGACAACTTCAGAGGAGCAAGTCGAGACCTTGGCAAGAGGAGCGGGTTCAGCAGCACGCACGACGCCCGTTGCCCGGCAGGCTCTCGGCCCCAAGCCGGCTCTGCAGCTCCGCGCTCTTCCCTCGTCCTCCCAAGGAGCTTTCATCCGTGAGGGCACCCGCCAGCTGCTCGGGCCCAGTTCCCCGCCGTGCCCGTATGAGAAATCGCCCTCAGGTATTAACCACATACCCATACAATACAAGTATAACAGCTAATCCCTATCATTTCACAAACAAACGGTGTTACTTTGAAAAATAGATCCATTTGCTTAACATGTAAACACTCATAAAAATATTTAAATCGTTTCTGGGGGAAAATAACCCACCGCCACCTGGCAAAGCGTTTCCAGCACGACTGTAACTTCAGCCCGTATATTGAGAATGACAGTCGGCTTTTCTTTCTGGGGTTAATAGCAGAATTTAGCCTGACAGCTTGTCAGCAAACTTGAAAAATTCTGCCACAAAACTTAGATTCAAAACGAGCCCTTCTTTCATCTGCCAATTTTAAAATGTCAGGAATCACCGCGTTAAGTGAAAATCAAGTGGATGACAACTAATCCGGCTATCAAAAGGAAGTAATAAGCCACGGAGTACCTCTAACTGATTACGAAGAACAACACTGAGAAAAGCCAAAGCCGCCCAGGGTACCTTGCAGGGACGGAGGATTTTCATCTCGTGCTTTCAAACCAAATAAAAACGTAATGAATAAAAATGGGTAAGTGGCTCCTGTGAGCAACGCTGTCGTCAGGCCCGTCTTTACAACGGTTGTAAAAATTCATTCTGGCTTGACAGCTTCATATAAGGTCTCACAGGAACTTCTGAAAATAAACCATCATCATCTGTGATTGAGGAGATGCCTAAGACACAGAAGTACAACTGCACGTTTTGTGTACGTTACCGCAGCAAACCCAACGTTTCTCCTGGTTTGTGCCACCACAGCGAAAACCAGATCTGAAAAAGGATTAAACAGCTGGTGACAACTCCTGTTTATCAGTTGTGCATAAAATAACCCATGTGTGAGCATGTGGGTACAAGGCTCAAACCCGTACCCTTGGCCGTAAGAAGCACAAACCCTCTGCCCTATAAGCGACGTGCTGAAGAAGAGGCGTTCCCTGCGTGGAGCTAAAAGTCTTCTTCCTCCCGTCTCTTCTCAGACCTTCTGCCTGTCTATCTCAACAGCACCACTTCCTAACAGAAGGGACACTTTGGATTTTCCTCTCTACTGAAGAACAAGACTACTAAGACTCAAATGCAGATGTGTATACACTGGGGCTGGGAGCTGGACTCGACCCTTGTGGGTCCCTTCCAACTCGGATATTCTATGATCCATGATTCCGTGCCGTATCTCAAAGACAAAGGCTGACAACGTACAAACATACGGCTTGCACATAACATACAAACATACAGCTTTCTCCCTCGCACAAAGATCTAAGCCTTAGGACCCCCTGTAAGATTTGTATTCATTTAAATGCCTTGCATTTACCATCGGTATTTATCACTTATGGAGTACCTTGTCTGAAGGCACAGGCAGAAGACACTGCTAAAGCTGACCCAAACTAGCTTTAGAGAGACTTCAGTGAGACCGGCCAGTCTCACCCCTCGCACCTACCTCCTCGTGCTCATCTGGTGCCGAGGCACCGTGTGGCTCCTGAGTGTGGCAGTTCCTGACCTGATGTTTGGAGAAGGGCGAGCATGGAGCCTGGCTCGGCGTTGACTGAACTGTCCCCTGGGAAGGCTTGACATCTGGCCCGGTGTCACGGCAAGGGCACAGCTCTTAAGGGGGGTTTGGGCAATGCTCGGAGAAGCTGCCTTCTAGATCTCCATCTGTCACGTACCTACAATAGGCTAAAGCCGTGTCTGCACGCCCCTCTGGATGTCCGCAGAAGAGTCTCGTGGCCACCATCAGAGACGGGGACACATCTGCTTGGATCACAGAATCACAGAGCCACCTAGGCTGGAAAATACCCATAAGATATTCCAGTCCTACCATTAGATTTGAGCATCATGATCCACATTTACCAGGAGCATGCATTTCTTGTGAAGAAAGCTTTACAGGAAGCATTTTAGAGATCTTCTGAAGAAAGAGGGAACTTCCTTCACCCTGCTCATGACAGTTTTCCATTTTTACCATGATGTTAATGAAAAATCTTTGTGAAGCAATGAAAACCAAAAGGATAAAAAACGTGTTTTCTTGAATGGAAGACACAAACAACTCTTCTGAGGAAATAAACAACTCTTTACGAGGAAATGAAAAGCTTAGAACCTACGACAAGCTAGCAAACACCAAGACATCACGGAGAAAGTGTCCTCGAGAATCATCTCCAAAGAGCGTCGATGTGAAGCGTGCCCAGAGACAGGGAGCAGAGCACCTGAAAGTCAGGAAATGGGGAGGGGGAAAGCTTCCGGGTCCAGGCACAGAGAACTCCCAGGATTTACTGTGCTTTAACTGCAAAATCATAAGACAGGCATCCAAAAGAACTTGACATCTGGCACCAAAAGGGGGAGTGTGTGTCAAGGAAAGATTTGTGTGAAAGACTTATTGCTGATGCCAACACACACTCAATTACACTCCTGATAGCCTTGAAAGCCGGGTGCACAAAGCCCGGCAAACGTGTGCCTCTGCACTGGAGTACAGCTCTCATTTGGATAGAAAAAAATTATGGGAAACTATAGATTCTCAGCTTGTATCATTACCTACTATAATCATTTACTGTACGCAGCATTATTAAATATTCCCGCAGGATAAAAGGGGCAAATATATTGCTTAAAAATTCCGTGGCTGACTGTAAAATTTCGTTCCAGATTAACTGATGAAGATGAAGAAACGCTGCTGAAAACAAACGATTTATCTTCACTACGCACAGCAGATTGCTCCTGGAACGATGCCAGAGGCCGTGCGGGTTTGAATTCAGTAGCTGCATTAAAAGAAAGCTACACCCATCCTACGCAGCACTCTGAGCACCCCTGAGTAAACCGTTAGCTGCACCACGGCTTAAATAATTCAAAGAGGAATTTGGGGTATCAAACATTGTTCTAAAGTGTTAGAAGTCTTAGGGTATTTCAAATAAATGCTTGTTTTTTAAACTTCTGTTAAAATCCATTAGTGTAAATGGGAAAACGGAGAACTCGAAGACTCAAAGCCAACAAAGGACTGACTTCTAGGAGAGGTTTTAAGAAAGATTTGTCATCACTGAGAAAGTCACCTCCAAGGGCATGCACCTTATAATATACACATGCATTTACACTTACTCATCTGCAACCTTGAGAGATTCCAACTGGCTCTCATAAGTCTGGACGGCATAATTTTAGCACAGACATGTGCATCTATATATTCGCATAGAGCTATAACAAAGTAATAAATAAGCATCCTTATTCAACACCAGAAATTCCACAGACTTTCCTCAATTAGATTTCATTTCCAGCCAGCCTTAACTTACGACTGGAGCGCTCGGCAAAGTCTGCTTCTGCAGTTTACTTCGAGTATATTTCTCCCATTATTAGAAAACGTAAATAATTTGAAACACTGAAGGCTCGCTGAGTGTTTAATGGCACATTGCTACGATGGCGAGGAGAGGGAATGCATGTCAAAGACCTCGCAGTGCGCCTCTGCTGGGGCCCATCGTCCAAAACGAATGCTGATCTGAACTTCTGTGCACGGCGACGTGGTGTCCGTGCGTCCTTCGTGTAGAATCTCTTCTTTCGGCTGAAGATCTGCTCGTTCACTAGTGTTAGTTTCACTTCTGGTAAAGCTACAGGTGACTTTTTATGAAAGTCAGAAAACACGGCAAAATCAAAGGGCATTCACTTGGGAAATGGTGCTACTGAAAATCACAGCGAGGTAACGGCTTTAAGGATGGAAAAGCACACAGCTAGAAGTGACGCTCAGACATTTCTAGCAACCAGCAACCATCCAGCAAAGGTTGAAGAACGTTAATTCCCAGAACCTTTCTCAAAAACACTCCAGTGACAGATTTTTTGCCTTAGCTAAAGACCGGGGAAGAAATGACTGGGTGTTTAACAGAAGAGTATAACCCACGGCCTTGTACATGACTTGGCAGAGCGAACGATCTGTAAGCGGGCATTTGCTGAACAAATTGGGACTGCTAAATAATTCCACCGAATCTGAAGCATCCACCTGCCTCCTCCTGGTTTTAACGCCTCTTTTCTCGTCCTGAGGATGGCAAATGATACTCACGTGAGATAAACAAGACTGGGAACCAGAGAGAGGAATTCCAGACCCCACCAGAGCACTGCTCAGCGTGCAGAAAGAAGCTCCTGGTGCCTCCTGTCTCATACAGCCTCGTAGCACTCTTAGGACTACACCACAGTAATAGGCAATGTTTCTCGATCACATTTACGTTTTGAAAAGAAATCTTACCTTGTTTTCAGGATAACTTTATGGCTTTTAAAGATATCATTCCTAGATTGTTTTACAAATACTGGACATACTTTGCCACCAGAGCAATAAATCTCTCTGAAGAAGCACACATATCTGCTCTAACTACTGTTTTCTTACAGCACTTGGTTTCAGCTCTTTTGAACAAGCTGAGATCAATAGTAACCAGGACAGATGAGTTTCCAGTCTCCACGATAAAAATAGGTAGCAAAACGCTACTGGTTAAAGAGGATGTGCTGTGCATAGGTCAGCTCAAGGTCCCAGGTAAACATCTTGCTTGTGTCCTGGAGCCGTGCTTCATGCATGCCTCCCGCTCTCCGAGGGTCCTCCAGTTCTGGTCTAAACACCGGGCCACTGCACCCTATCGATCTTCTTTAAATCTCCAGAATAATAAATTTCAAGACAACACAGCACAAGCTGACTAAAGCTCTTTAATTACATCACTGCTGAAAGGAAATCATTGATCAACGGCATTATGGGAGAATAAACTGCCCCCCAAACCAGATCAAAGTCGATGAAATAGCCGAGTAGCTACCCCATTTGGGACTCTTCCTAGATTAGTGCCCATGGACAAGCACAGAAACTACACCAACACATGCTGCTTACTGTGGTTTTGAAGCTCTCCCTGGCAGGTGTCATGCTCTAAGCATGGTTTTTGATTACTCTAATTAAATATAATATTATCAACAGATCTTCATATTGATCCCTAAACCCCCCTTCTCAACAGAAAATTAAAAGCTCTAAAGGAGGGACTTAGAGGCTAACAGGAAGTTTTAACATTTTTAATCTTCCATCAGCTTTCTCTGTGCTATATTTCCTACAAGTGTTATTGATTTCTTACTACAGCAAGCACAAAAAATTAATATTTTCCTTCATTAGAGTACCATTATCTGTTATGTCACCAGCTAAATGAAATAATCATAAACAACAGCGCACATCCTTTTTTTTTTTTTAACCAAGTCTAAAAAAAAACAAAAGACAAAACCAAGCTTAAATAAATAGCGAAGTCGCTTTTAGATTTTAGACCTATTTTGATACAAGCTCATGGTATAAGCATAATAAAATATTAAAAAAAAAAAATAATAAAATATTTTGACAAAGTTGCTTTTCCTCAGCTACTGACTAAAAATACTCAGATCTGAATATCTGCATATTGCGTAAGCTCTCATATACAAATTTCCTACGCAAGATGAAGGAAAATGAGAAAATACTCCTGACTCGTAGTAAAAAAATATGAGATTTTCTTTTGTTTTTCCTTTGAGTTTACAGCACCGCCTGGGTGATTGCTATTACCAGGATCAATTACGCATTAATCAAATCATAAATGGCTGTATAATCCCCCAACTTTGTCTGTTAAAAACTCATTTAGCGTTATCACTTCTCCCTGGCAGAAGTACGAGCGGCGCTAATAGGCACGCTGTCCCCCCGCGCGACATCTCTCCTTATTCATTTCCTATTCCCTCAGGTGGTTCTCGTTGCTAATGCCCAAATGGCATCAACCTGTTGTTTAGCACATCCATGAAAAGGCAAGCCTGCTGGCTAATTTACCAAGGGATTAAAGCCCTGAAACCACTTCAATCTGTTACTTTCTTTCGGTGTAAGAGCCCTGCCCGTGACAGTCAGGCTCCCAAGTGAAAGGGAGAATCTCATTTTGAGAAAGAAAAATTCAAAGCGGGAGGCATTTAAAGCAGTGCCTGCACGTGCCAAGTACACGAGGTGCAGCTGCATGTGTTCACAGCCTGAATTATTAAAAAAAATGGGAAATATCAAGTGTTTTGATGGTGCTATGGGAGGTTTTGTGTTTAAATATGCTGATGCTGTGGTCATTACCATGTGAAACTCGGGTAACACATACAATTTTACATTAACTGCGCCTGATATTGACAGTCCTGCAAAAGTCTAGCTGTTTTACGTCCTTTTTTTTTTTTAATATTCAATTTGGTATTGATCTGTGAACATGTGCTTATTTCCATGCTTGTACCTTGAGGGGACAAAGGCAGAGGGCTGCTCCTCTGTTCCTTTGACGGCCGTTGCTAAAGCCCGAGTCCCTGAAGACATCAAGATTGTAAAGCACTATATTGAAAGCCCACAGGATTATTAAAGCAATGAAATTAATAATATTTGTCAGTCTTTGCAGGAGGGGGGCCTCAGTACCTGTGCTGGATTGTCAGCGAGGGCAGGTGCTGTCGGTCTGCCTGCAAACCCGCTCCGAGGCAGCACCTCGACTTTCCACGGGTGCACACAGGAAACATCTCGGGTCAGGATCCAGCCCACGCTGACTCAAAATCTCTTCTGTTTTCTTCCTCTATCCTCACAAGCTTAATAAATAACAAAGCTCTAATATTTTAACAGTTTAAAAAGCAGGAGCAATGATTCATAACTATTCCATAATTAAAATTTTATGGCAAATAGCTACAGCCATCACTCACCCGGGCTGCTACGTCCAAAAAAAGTGAGATTTCAATTTATAAACCTATGCGGTGCTGTATGAGCTACGCTGAACAAAAACACATTTCAGGGGAGTTATTGAGCTGGAGAAAGCTGAAGTGTTGTTTTTCTTTTTTAAAAAAAAAATCAAATATAGTATAGCTTATGAATTTGTTTGCAACAGCGCAGCAGCTCCATATAGTGACTGATGTTTAAATTAGACAAGGAAAAGAAATATTATCCTCTTATTCCAGTGCTACTACTCCTGTCAGGTGGTGCCCCGGTACTTCCAAAGCCAAGAACACAGATTTTCTAGAATTACAAAATGCCAGGAACAAAACGCACTGCAGCGCCAGGGGTTAGAGAGAAAATGAAAGCCTGCTCTGTGTTTGTAGCACATGCAGATTCGGGAATATTTAGCGCCAGCGCGTGACACTCTGGATCCAATTTCAATAAATTTTATGATAGTGACAAGATGAAATTCTGCGACTGACAATGAAAACATGGAAAGCGGCGTGGTCTTGCATGCATATAGGCGCCGTTATGTATTTCCCAAATTAGTGCTAAGCAGACGCATCCTCAGGAGCTCTAAGATCCATCATTTGTACAGGCTTAAAAGAAAAACTGCTCGATGTATGAATTGGAATAATCTGACCTATTTAGTGTAAAGCGTTAGCCAGTTTGGTTAGAAGTAAGGGTGAACGTTTGTGCATCAGTTTTACAAGTCCAGGTTTTCCTCAGACGTGGAGGGATCTGTAAAACCCGCTCTTTTAGCGTCATCTTTCTGCTGTTTCCCTTCTGACTTCATTTAAAGTAACATTATTTAGAAATGCCATAAACCCAACCAGTTTGAATAACTGTGTTGTAGCACAAGTTCAGAAAAGGCCTTTTTTTTTTTCTCTTAGTCTCACAGATATTCCACATCCCCTGGGAAATGGCCTTCTGCTGGAGGACGCCCAGCCGCTACACAGCAAGCTGTACATGGAGCCGCCGCACACGCCGCGTGGTTTTGCAGGAAATTTTAAAAGAGAAGCTGCCGTCGCACCGCATGTTTCCGCACACCCCCAGCCACCACGCGACAGTAACGCTGAGAACATTGAGGGATTCTTGCAACTCTTTGGAGCTGGCTGCCAACATCTGAGTTTTTTACGCATTTGTAAGATGAAAAAAATATCTCGTGGCTTGCATGGAAAGGTTGCCATAAGTTTTCCGATGAAAATTTCCTTGGAAAAAAACCCACTGTGTTTTCACCAAAAAACAACCAAAAAAAGCTAAACATTAGACTTGCTGCTTCGACAAACTATTATTACATGCTTCACCAGTCCATTAAAGAAAGTAATTTAATCAGTTTGTATTTTCTCAGGAAAATCTCATTCAGAGAAATTTTATTGCCAGCTATCTAAATAGTAAATACTTATTATCCTCTCAAAATGAGTTTTTGCTTGCCAAGGGCAAACCCATTGCTGTTATTGTAGTGCTCTGTCAGAGAAACAAGAAGTTAAAAAGGTTATAAAGATACCATTAACGTCATGGGACTGTCTTGTCAGGACTCAAAAGTGCTTAGTAATTGAGGGTTTTATTCAAAGTGTATTAGCACCCATATAAACAGCACGGCTAATATGATGCTTTAGGCTTTATTTTGTTGCAGCCCTGCATAATCACTTACAAACAGCTGAATACTGTAAATTTATCTGCTGAAGAGCACGCCTCATTTTATCATCTGTTCCTAGGCTGAATAAAATGTCAGTATCGTACAGCTTCTGGGCACAGACGAGGCGCAGCCAGCCGGGGCGACCGGGAATGGTTGAAATGGCAACGCCTGCCCCAGCCGCAGGGAAAGGGCACGTGTGGTGGCTTTATTCACAAAAGTACATTTACCTCCATTTAAAATGCTAGAAATAAACCCAGTCGGTACGCCCAATAAGCCTTTAAAAACTACAGGCAGCAGAAACTTGGAAACAACCCCAGCTGGGACGGCTCCTGCTCCGCGCGGGACAACGGCAGGGCTGCAGACGGGCACGTCACAGCCCGACAGAAACAACCTCAGCATCAGGTTCTGCCGTGTGCCTCCAGAACACAGGTGCTGTACCTGACGTTTTCACACTGACACACTACCGACCAGAGACGCTGTCAAGAACACGGCTTCCAGCACCGCATTTTCAGTTAAGTACTAGGCGTAGGTCCAACTATTGCCAATTTTCAGTGCAAGTTCTTTTTATTAAAACCTGTGACAACGTGGGCAAATACAGACATCACTGCCTTCCCCCTCTGTTTCATAAATGCCCAAGAACAAGACTGCCACCCACTTAACCTACACCGACCAGACGTGGTGACTGCTGTGGAGCCCAGCGCTCGGCCTCACAGCTCGTGGGGGAACAGTTTGGGCCTACCCATGCCTGTTCTCTTACGGTGTAAACGTGAATGACCCTTGTTTCAATAAAGGACTGAGAAATCTGTGCCTAAGTCTTCCCTTTGTTGTTTTTTTTTCTTGCCTTGAGCTGATGGCAGCGGAGTCCCGATTTCACCTTGCTCAGAGAGGCCCCGGTACAAAACCATTAACTTTCCTCAGAGAGCTCTCCAAGATCGACAGCTTGCAATGCTCCAACCTTTAAGACAACACCGGGATTAAATTGTTGCAGTGGGTATTTTAACAACATACAGGGATACACCATGGCTTAAACAAAGAAGTCTGCCCAGAAACCTCCAGTAAGAAATGACACGGTAGCCACACAGAACTGCAATAGGAAGAGGACTGATGGGAAGATCCGACGGAGAAGCACGTAATTTGATTGTTCAAGTTTCAAAATGTTTTTTTCTTGCCAGGGTAATCAATACAAGTGGTACAGCAAAGGACACAAGTTTTCGTTACTCTTGCCATTTAACAAAAACACCGCTTTGCCCTTTCCCATGCATCGCAGTGCAATTCTTCATTAGGCTTGTGGCAACATGGCTGAAATCATTGTCTGCAAATTTAATTCAGTATGAACTTCTCTTGCTTTTGCATATTGATTCGTATTGGAAGGCTGTTAAATGAAAGCCTAGCTTTTCTTTTTAAAAAAGGCTCTGGAAGGCGTGTGTGTGTATACGTATATATGGCCATCTGCCAACACACCGATCAAGTAAAGAATAAACACCACCTCCACCACCTTCATTATTAGGCTTTTATAATTATTTACCATCTTATTATTTGGTTTCAACTGTTGTTACAAAGCATCCAGGGCGATGCTTTAATTCAGTTCTCAGTCGCTCTCTCCCTTTCCCGTCCTTTGGTTGAGGATCAAAAGACGATTGCTGGTGCTTGTTCAGGTCTCCCCGCACAGCTCAGCGCCAGACGAGGAATTAGGAGTTTTAAATGCTACAGGCAAATATAGCTCTAGGCAGTTAATGTAAGTTTATTCATCACATATTTGGGGGATTTTTTTGAATAAACTCTCTGAATACACTCTAATAATTATTATGGGAAGCTTTCAGAGTAGGCTATGCAAGGCTTGTAGCTGGGAGGTACTTTCTTCTCTGCAAAGGGAAAATACTCGTTTGTCTTAGATAAAATTAATACCTATAATATACTCCTTAAAGTAGCTGAGAGACTGGAAATGCACTCAGACTGTGAAACAATTATTTTGAGCGAAAATAGGATGCTGTTAGAAGGTGAAGTGTTTCACTGCCAGGACAGGCAATAATACTGCTCTGCAGACAAAACACAGCAGCGCCCCTACACCGTTCCGAGCTGGTTCTGGTTCTGAATTCTGGTATCAGTTTGGTACAATGAGGAACTTGCTGCCTAACTTGGCTGTATGGAAGCAATACCACAAGTCTAAAGAAAGACTTATTATTTCTTCTGGAAAATAAGAAATTCTATGCCCACTTTGTCTTCCTTTTCCCCACCCCTCTAACACATCTGTGTGCTTTTCCATTTAAAAGCCTAAGTTCTGGTATCTGCAGGTAGCAGCATCCACCGAACGCGAGCAGCTATAGCTGTGAGTTATAAATTCCCATAGCTGTAGGTCTCGTAGCGTGGCTTTCCTTCGCTTGGCCACACGAAGCGAGCCAAAACGATGGCCTAGCAATGAAGTAAGACACCAGTAAGACACTGGATGTCCTCCACAAAACCCAAACCAGAAAGAGCATCACTGTTTGAAACAGACATGCTACATGCTTTTTATATTTCAAGATAAAAAAATTGTCCAGTGAGAACAGAAATCAATTTTGTCCTCAAAGGCAGCACTTTTGTAACATCACATTTTTTGAAAACCAATAGTTTGTCAAGATCATGAAAACGCAGGGACTGTTGAAGGTATCAATTTTCCAACAAATGAAGGGAATACTGCTTCTACCTAATTTTAACAGGTACCCTTTTATACAAAGCAAATATTAATTACAGTTTTAAAAGTAAATGAGAAAAGCACATCTTTTTGGATAGCTAAAACTGAAAACACTTCTTCCTGGCAGTATCATAAGTGTAAGAATTTCTTCTGAATCACACAAAAGCGCCTATTAAATAAGAGGTGGTCATCCTTATAAAAAGCCTAACCCAACTGCACCACCGGGGAAAAAAAATCTCTCCCAAACTTCCACTACTATATTTTAAAGATTTATTCAGTCGACACCTCATAATCAACTGTAAATCTAATGGGACACAAATGCATTTCATCACGGATGAAAATCTTCGGCGGCTGCTAAAATGAAAATCAAAAAATTATTACAATCTAGTAGTTTGGCTTGCAGCATGCATTAATCAGAAATCATAATAAATCCACATGCTCCTTCAGACAGCACATTAGTCAAACAGTTTTGTATGATAACGACAGTGACTAATGGGCTCGGAGTTAGAAGGGTCAATCATAAACTCATCAAATGCTTCATTTAATTTCTTAATTTGGACAAACACAATTTGTTTATGGGAAAGATATCAGGTGTTCTTGAATGAATAATGGCTATGAAACCAAACTCCATTAATCAGGTCTTGATTACAAATGACTCAGAGATTGTTTGTTCTAATTTCATTCATTTGGGTCAACAAAGAAAACACGAGCAAACGAAAGCACTTGGAAAAAATGGCACACTTACTTCTCCATATTTAATAAAGCCGTGATAAATATTCTCTCAGTAACTGTAAAACAAGGATTTTATTACCCACATTAAATACCATTCTTGATTCAAGTGAGAAAATTAATATAGATGATTTATAAGATCATGGAGGCATGAAACAAGGTCCTCAAGTGCTGGACGACTGAACTTCGGAACTGAGAGCAACATGCGCGTATTGCAGATTTTCCTGAAAGGATGAATGTGAGAAGCACAAAAAGAGCAGGTTTGATTTCCACTTTCCACTAGTTTCCAAGCTGTGGAGAGGGGCTTCATGCCTCACGGAGTGCCTGTGATCCTCGGCAAGTCATTGAAACTCTCTGAAACACTTGTCTGACCTCAAAAGGGCACTGCGATCTAAGACCCATGAGTGGATTTATTTGTATCTATTTACACAACAGACAAACGCATTTATCTGTTATCGGTGCCTTGGAAACGCAAGCTGGAGGATGAGAGAGCAATGCCACCTACAATTACCTCCACACCCAGAGACCTGCAGGAAGCAGCGAGGGAGAACAAGGACATTTTGCCTCTTTTCCTCTTATTTCTCCCTCCAGCAAGCTGCACGACAGACCCCGGCAAACTTCACGTCAGGAAATTAGACGGAGAAGCCCTAAGCACGGAGCACAATTCACGCCCACCAGCAAGAGACGGTGTTGCCGAGCAGATCGAGCACTGTCAAACCCTTTTCCGGGTACACGTGCCATGAAATCCGGCCAAACACCCTCCAGTTGCACTCCTAGGAAGACTGAGGGGTGGTAAACACCCGATGATTTACAGGGTGTACTGTCAGAATGCATCTTAGGGCCACACTTTTGGCCAGCACTTTAACGACCTCAGACAAAAGCAGGCACCTATGTGGAGAAGATGGCACAACAGACCGTGCAAACCATGAGAAATAAACCTTGTGCTATCAGCACTGAGACGTAACATCCCCCAAAAGGCGTGTTTGAACACCAAATTGCTGCACAACCACATATGGTTTCTGCAGCCAAAACAGCGCATAATTAAATTACCGGGCAAAGTTGCTAAATATGAATTGATATAAAACTTAAGCTAACTGAAAAATTGTCTTTGACTTAAGATCAATAGCAGGACTGCTAGATTCATCTGCACATAATTAGCGCACATATTTGCATCAAAATCATGTATACCATATGCTGCCTTACTGAAAAGCCATTAGTTATAACGCGGGCCTGAGATACTTCTGCTTCTTGGTAGCACAAGAAACAGGTCTCAGATTAAAAAGTAACAAAAAATGGAAATTCTAACAGCTTTGGGCGTATTTCTAAAGGCAATAAACGTTCACTAACCAGTAAAGTTACCGCAAGAATTACTTCTAGGCTCCGTTTCACACCGTGACACCCCGGGTGATACTCCACCCGGTCTTTCTTTAGGGTACCCTTTAGCAACAACTCATTGGCTTCTTAAACTGCAAAAACATAGACACTGAAAATTATTCTGCAAAAGTGGTTCAAAGCGTTCTTTCTATCTCTTGTAAGAACCTCAAATTGGTTCAGGAAACGAATGCCTTTTATACTCCATCACAACGGTACCACAACCTGAAGAAGCGCATGACTTTGTTTCAGACATCTCATTCTCCGCCCGAACTGAATCAAAACCCCATCTTTTTCAGCAATCGTGGAAAATGTTGGAGCAATTCTTGATTAAACAAGTGTTTACTCTGCTCACCGGTGACACAAAACAGCTGCACTTCAGAATCACATACTCCATAAGGACAAAGCCATTAATATGCTTTAAAAAATAATTACTTGGATTAATGACTCTTAATTACATAGTCGTAGCTTAGCATGCAGAAAGTATTATTATTTTTTTTCCTACCCTAGTGAGATTATGTAGCTTTGCCAACAAACTGGGAGCAAGTAACGTATGAATAAAGTATTTCGTGTCCAGCTGTGTAAGCACTCGGGCCTGGCGGTGAAGCTCGCTGGCCCAGGCTGACCCGGGGAGGTTGAGTACTTGGAGCATCTCGGTGGAGCGCAGTCTGAAACGAGCTGCAAGTCTCACGAAACACACAGCGTCAAAATTAGCTATCGCAGTTTTATCCTAACATACATTTTCTTGATTTTTTAAATGTATTTACTAAACTCCCTTTTAATTATTCACTATAGCGCTGGCTTGCTTCCAAGCGCAGAGGCTGTCTGTGTTACAATGTGCTAATTCAGCTCTTCTTCCATTCGGATCTCCTGGTGGAAAATAGGTATGCTTAATTCTTGCTTCCAACTATCTACTGCCCTTTAGTTTTTCCGCTGTTTTGGGACCAACACAAGACTACACGTGGAATTAGACCTGAAATGTTCTGACAGGGACTCTAAAATCGTAAAGTGAATGAATTAAAAAAAGAGATCCTTGTAGGGATGGGAGTTAAGTGTCTAGACTTGGTGCGCCCTCCAACACAAGCATTAATCACCACGCCTGATTAATAGCACGGTATCATAAACGGCAGTAAACCAGAGCAATCACCCAAAATACAGCAACCTGCTTTACAGCCAACAACTGTTAGGCGAAGCGCAGTCCCCTCAAGGAATCCCCCTCGAAAAGACGGGCTCGGGTTTCTCGGAGTTTCTCCCCCACTGCTCGTTCTGCTGCTCTTGACAATTAAATGAGTTCTGACACTTGGAAATCTGCTGGCTGAGCTGGGTCAGCAGCGGACCTACAAACTGCAACTCCGTAACTACATGATTTTCCTAAATTACCTAGTTTTCATGAATTCTATTCCTGACCAAGCCTCGGCCACGAAGAGAAGAGATAAGCATGGGAAGAGTATTTAAATGACAGGAAATTAAGGAAGGAAAAAAAAAACTGGTAATTTCTGGGGGCTACAATTAATTAACACTTTCAGTTGAAACCACAGCAGCAATGGGAAGGACGGCTTCTCCTCAGAGTGGTAGCTGAATGAAAAGATTTCATCCCATGAAAAGATTTCTGGCCTCCTCAGGACAACCTCGCAGTAGTGAGCTTCCAACCTCGCAGCAGTGAATTCCAACCACACTTTTAATCTGCTTCATTTGTATCTTCAATGTGTTAATAGCTTGTCCTCCGTAGAAGACCATAATACAAACTTCTTCTTCGTGCTGTTTTCTAACCTGCAGCGTAACAAAACTCAGGCTCCTGATCCTGTGCCGGAGAGCCCACGCGGAGCACGGGAGCGGGCGGCCGCCCACGGCGAGTGTTTGCTGAGAGCTGGCCCAGTGGGATGGGGACGGGCTGGTCCCAGGACACACTGACATGCTGTAGCTTAATACTGTTATTGTTTCAAATTACTATAATTTCTAGATAAAATATTATTTTGGAAGTTATTTTTAATCTTCCCTGAAGCAGGTAAAATATTTTATGTGCTATTTCGTCTTTTGTCCATATATACCAAACGTTATCCATCCTTCTACAGTTGTTTGCATAATTACAATTCCAGGCTAAAGACATCAAGTTTTCAATGGAAAGTTCACAAGCAGCAAATTCAAAAATAAGAAAACCATCACCTAGAATTCCTTAAAGATTTTTTATATTTGGCGTTTAAAAATAAATACCAGGAAAATTAAAGTTTTCATGCTTGTTGCCACCTGCCTGCCCTACTACTTTGCATAGCTAGAAAAGAGCAAAATAGAAGCCATCCTATTTAACTAAACAGTTTTTATTAAAGTAAAAGAAAAGCAAGAATCTATAAAGTAGCTAGTGATCCTATTAGTTCCACCAGACTAAAATCATACAGTCTACGTATGTGGTCCTTTCAGCCACATCTGTTATGAGCCATTTTGATAGCACGGAGTGGAGAATATTGGCCTATTTATTTATCGTGCGCTACGAGTGCAAATTAGGGGTTTTCTTTCTAATAGAATGTAATATAATAGGTAAGTACAAAATAAAAATGCAAGTGCTATAAAACGCTTGCATTTTTACAACAGCAAAAGCCCAAGTACTTGCTATATTCCATTATTTTCTCTGTAAGGAATATGTAAAATGCAATAACGATGCATGGTACAAAATTAAAGGGAGCGATCTGATAGTATAATTCAAAGATAATGAGTTAAATACCCAATATCCAGAACTGCTGCCAAACAGATCTGATAAATGTTAAATGCTTATTTCTATTCATCATTTTTTACCACATATTGCTAATGTCATATTAGTCTCTCAATGCTGAAGTTTCCTTTAAATAAACTCTATCAGGAATTCTTTGCACAAAAATGCCCTTCTTGAATGCTCTTTCAGCCATAGATTGAAATGCAGATTCCCAAAACAGATCAGTCACTTATTTCAACTCTAGACCTTTGAAAATCCAGATCAATTGCCTTTTGTAATCATCTTTATATGGAGAATAAGAAATTTCTCCATGTCGCAAAGAAAAGTTCTCAGACCCCTTTGGTAAAAGCAGTAAGGTTGTCAGCTCGAAACGTCCACATGCTAGTTCATCTCAATACATTTACATTTCGGAATATTCATCCATATTTTAAGCTTTATGTGAAAACACGGCTGCCATACAACAACTTCTGGCACAAATTAGCTGGCTGTAAGGTTTCGAGGTTTGCTAATAAGCTTATCAGTTTTAGCAAGGCAGGATTCAGCGTACGGGAAACTTTTTTCTTAATATTCGCGATGTGCGCAAGCAAATGCTTAATACCAAAACAAGCTCAAATCTTCTGTGCTTCTCTGTCTCTCAGTAATGAAGTCTGGGAAAGGAATCACAGACACCCAAGTGGTTTGGCAACTGTAAGTGACAGAAGCTCGGCTAAATCCTCTGTTTACACTGGGGATTAGCCGGGTAGATTGTGCGCCGCAAACTGAGCTGGCCATGGTCAAGGGAACCTGCTCCCTGTCAGCCCGCGGGGCACCCGCACAAAGCTCGGTCCTGGTAGGAAGTGACCCATAAACGTATTCCTACGAAGGATTTATACAAAGCCAGTCTGCCTCATAGAAACTCCATATGACCATTAACTGGCCTGCAAGGCCTGCCAGGAGGCCTAATTACAGGTCTACAGAGCCCAATAACAAAAGCTGAAGAGCTTTAGCCTAGGGATGATCTGCTTTATACTGACTTGAGAGAGTCCATATAGAGTGACAAAAAGAAAGAGGTTTAGCTTTAAAATTCTCCCAAGAGACAAAGCATTGTAGCTAAGTCTGGAAGGCCCACATGCAACATACTTCAGATAGGCTTAAACATACCAGCCTCTCAAAATTAACATTCAACTACTGCCTGCTTAACATCTGCTCAAACATGGCAAGTTGCTGGGATATTGTCAGACAATGCTGAAAAGGCTTTCTCGTAGCTAAATATTGAGAAGGATAAGAAAATAAAGTCGTGCAAATATCATTTATAGCTGAGACCAACGGCGGCTTTTATAAATCGAGACCCAGTTGCCCTAAAAATCCAAGTGGAGTGCTTCAGTGTCTTCAGTATTATGCTGCTTAATGCGAACAAAGATACCGAAACCAATCTGCACTAACAAAGCAAAATGGAATTTAACAAAGCCCGTAGCAAGGCCACCACCAAGGACAGAGACAAAACTTCTGGACAGCCAGGATCACCTGAACGTACCGATGGCTCCTCTCCCTCCCCCCCTCCCAAACGCAGGTGAATTTGCTGCATTTTACCAACCCTCCTGCAGCAAGAGACCAGAAAGACCCCAAAGTGCACCAGCAAAATAAAACAACCCCTACTCAAAAGAGTCTGGTTTACTATTTGCTGTCTTTTGGCTTTCAGAGAAATTGGTTGGTATTTCCTAGATGAAAATTAAAGACACTAAGAGCAGATTTTCCCGAGATACTGAACACCTACAATTCCTGACGGAGTTGTGCCTGATGGGGAGGCCCTTGGATGTTCACCTTGCTTGCAATCAAGCACTGCTGGTGATGAAGTGAGTAGTGAAGAGCGAAGGGAATAAAATTATGTTTAATTAACTTTTTTAAACCATGGCCATTGCACCAGAACAGGACTCGGTAAAGCTGACATTCCAAAACCACTTTCAAAGCCTGTATTCGGTAAGGCCATAACGTGACTGGTGTATTTCAATACACCACCTTCTTTCTCTCGCTTAAAGCCACAGGGATAAAGCCACGGGGATAAAGCCACGTAATTTGCAAGACAATAGGTTGATGCGAAGCAGAAAATTATACACACAAACATCCTCAGATTGGGAAGACAGGCCTATCGTGCAAATACTTCACCGAAACGCAGGAAACAAAGCGAAACACGGGCCATGAACTTTTGCACCTAGCACCCTCCAGTTCAATAGGGAATACTGCAAACCTCTATCATTACTAACAATTTCTTTTTCAAAACAAAAATCCAACAGAACAGAAACCTGGCTTCTCCACTAGGACACAGCAGACGCGTCCCAGTCTCCCTCTCTTTTTAACATAATGTTTTAATCTACGGAAGTGGCATTGACAAAGGCTACATTGGAATTTAGACTATTTGATGGGGTTAAGCAAAAGAGAAACCTAGATTGTAAAATAAACAAATTAAATTTGAAATGTCATGAGGCTATGGTGAACAGGAATTACAAACTTGAGTATTAGATAAATGTAGTGCTGGGAGAGGCTATAAGCAAAGTTCAAAACCTACCATCAGCTTGAATTTGAAGTCAGATTGCTCTTACAACAAACCCTGGTATTTTATAGACAAGCTAGCTTCGATTTGTGCACATTAACATTTAATATACTTTGTAACCTTACACAGCCCAGGTACTGTTTGCTGTATTTGTGTTACGTTCATCCGAAGGCATTGCCAATACATCATTAACCGAAACCATTTGCTAAGTAAACCAAGTACAGTCCAGGAACATGCACTGTACAGCACAGAAATATGTGGAAATCTTCAGAATAAAACGGGAATATATTTCAATACCAGTGACAAAAGAAAATGTTAGATTCATGGGGGAGATGGGATATTATTGCATGGAAATGGCACGGAAAGGGGAAATGGAGATGCCAACGTTGTAGCACGTCAGTGGAGATGAACAGCGCAGGGACCTTCCCAAAGGCTCCTCCGACACTTGGGGGTAAATTTGAGGCACTGCAGAAGGTAAAAAACCACAGAGGAGAGTGCGTGTTATGAACAGTCCTTAAAATAACATACTTTGGATACGGCACAGCTCCTTCCCCCACATGGTGTGAACGGAGCAATTCCCGCCACAGGACAGCCAGACATCCCACAGGTTAATTCACAAGTCTGGGATGCGTTCAGTTCTGAGCACTACGCACACAACCGGCGGCTTTGTTCGTCGTTACCGAGGTACAGATTAAAATTCCCATTCCATTCAGCTAAGTGATCGTGCTACAACAGCACCAACAATTAATCTGTTGATTTTGAACTCCGGAAAGTCAACAATTAGCTGTTCAGTAATGCTGCAGCGGCTGCTTGCTTTTATTTCCTTAAAGGTGAAAAAAGTGCTCGTTTTGCAATGAATAAATACAATAAAGACATTGAAACAACAGCATTAACGCGCTCATCCTCTTAAATGAATATAATAAAAATTCAATTTAATTGACTGAACGCAGGACCAGGAATAGAAGGGGGGAACGATCTCAGAAATGCTTAAGATTACCAGCACCTAAATAACGACGGGAAACACTTTTTTCCTATAAAATTTAGACGGGAAGAGAAACAAACAGATGAACTCGAGTTATTTATGAACAGTGCGCAGCTTCAATCTGAGCTTCCGACTCCAATTGTGAATATTTAAATTAAAAAAATATCACAGGCCCTTTCTATGTTTCTGGAAATTTCTGGGACCCGGGTCACGATGATATACAACTCCTAGGTATCTTTTATACATTCCCCAGGTGTTAAATTAAAAAATGAGGTGTGACAGATGTGAGCAGTATAAACAAATTGTGCTTTTTTAGGTCAGCGCTGTCACATCTACTTTATAATTATATGCTTCAAAGGTTTATTAAAAGTTACGGAGAACAATGAACGCTTTCGAAACTATAGAACAGAAAGGGCTAGGTGCGTTTTCCTGGAAGAAAAATCCAGGAAAGGGAAAAGATGGTATTCCTTCCAACAGGAGGTTTCAGTAAGGGGGAAATAAAGAACGGTGTTGGAAATCGCTGTTTATAAATTAAGAATCTATAAACCAGAGACAGACAGAAGCCGAACTAAAGACAAACAGGTATGTGTTACAGTGCCTGTGAACACTGGAAGTTTTCCTTTTTGTGTGGAAAAATTGACAAAGTTTTAACAGGAAAATTAAAATGGGAAACGTTAAGATACAGAAATAAATTAGCATTGCAAACCTCAACACAGACTAACACATCAGAGAGTTAAATTGTTGTTTTAATAACCTGAAGACAAATGAAAGTACCAAGAACATCCAGTATGTTATAGTTAGGCATCTTTACAAATCATCATGATCCTACCACAGTGTAAGGTTCTCAGATAATAATTTCACATGTAAATGCATCAAAATAACTAAAAGTTCCAAGTAACTGTTTGGAGACCGGGTGAAGGGAGGACAAAGCCTCCACATCAAGGCAGAGATTTTTGCAAGGCGTCAAAGAGCAAAACGAACCTCGGTCTCTGTTAGCCCACTGGCCAAACCCACAGCAGCGCCAGAGTAGCGTAAAAATAAATAAATAATAAGAAGAAAGAAATAAAAAAGGGAACTCCTGTTCATTTGGCAACGAGTATGTCTTGGACTTACCTTGACTTAGATAAGTATCTGCCAAAAAAACAGGATTAAAAAAGAAAAAAAAGACGGATCTTCTAGCCTTTGGTTCAATAGAACAAGAGTTTCCATAAATTTTTAAACGTGACATGGAGCTACAGGACTCCTCCCATTTCAAATTGAATTAGAAGTTCCAGAGAGTTGCCGAGACATGCATTTTGCCTTCCTTGTTACTAGTGCCAGGCAAAAATAGGAATGCTTCTTTCTGGAGGGCACTAATAGGAGGCCAGCCTCTTGATCTGACCCTTTTGGAAAGCTTGCTACGTATTTCTGCTACCGCTTCAAACAAAGAAATACAAATATTTATATGCGCCAATTTAGTTCAATGCTAGAAACGAAAGAAACAAGACCAAGTTTTTCAGAACACAGACCAGAGTTTCGGTAGCAGCAGCAAGACAAACACATGAAGTGTGAGTGCTGGTTCTCCAACAGCAGACAACCAAAAGCGCTTACTTTATCTCCTCAGAGGAGTTTAGTAAACACCAGTGATGATGCACGCCAGTTGTAACTTAACCAGAAACTGAAGTGAGCTACGGAGAAAGGGACTCAGCCTTTGCCAAACAGAAAACAACATTTCTATCTTGATACGTTTCATTTGTCCAACATTATAAAAAAGAAATATTGAAGAATGTAATTTTACTTATAAAAGCAACACTTACCAGCTGCCTCAAGAACCAGCTGTAATCTAGCTTTGGCCTGTTCAGCAGGAGTCTGAAAAGAGAGGATTTGTAAAGCTTCACAACTGTTTGCACAACCGAGGCGCGAGGTCACGTTACCGGCTACGCCCCACCGCTACCAGCGAGCTCTCGCCTCTGCAGGCGACCCAGTGCCGCACGCTACCCAAGGAACTCCAAGAGGGGAAGGAGTACCAAGCCCCTCTGAGCTAGAAACTAGCGGGTAACTTGTCAGGATTGAACAGCAAACGCAGCTCTGCTGGAGCAGCGGCGTGGCAGCGGTGCCCGAGCCCCCAGCTCCTTTCCAGGGCTGCGAGAGCGATTCCTCCCCGGCAGGCACCGCGAGCCCATCCCAGGAAAACACATGCTGCGCAAACACGCTCAGAATCTGGCTTTCACGTGATTAACGTGGCGAGTTTTTCACACTTCTTCTGTTATCTGTTTTGATTTCTTCCTCTCCTTAAGGTATTTCTTCACATCTGTTGGCTGTGTACCCACTATGCTAATGATTCCAAGTGATGTTTGACTGTGTCCAATGCCCGTGCCATCCCTCTAATTTTGAAGCCACTCAAACGTTTTCACAGCTAAATTCATACATACAGAAGTCGATTATTTCTGTAAGCATCTGAAAAGTTTGGGAGGTTTCTGCTGAAAAGAACAAAGGCGGCAGGAAGTTCCTGGTGGCATCCTTCAGCTCGGAGAGCTCTTCTGGGCAGACACTGCCACCAGACCATTTTTTCTGACAACCAGCACCAGTTGGCACCTTTCAGGTTTCACCTCCCAGATGCCACAAGCATCAGTCAGGGCAGCGGGGCACAGCTTTTGGCTCCGGCTGTCCCGGCTGACGACGCTGTGCAGGTCGGAGCGTTAGCTCTGACAGGGGATGGTGTGCTTTCTTTTTGGTTTATTTACTTGGGTTTTTTAAGCTCTCCATCAACAACAGTTTCCTTTTGAACAGCTTCCCAGCTTCTGGCTGCTATGACAAAGCCAACCAGTGGAGAAGCAGAAGATGGGGAAACACAGACTTCTATTTCTAAGCAAGTTTGTATCATTACATCACTAAAGGCATTTCACAACTGAGGTTCAAAGATTCCCACACGGCTCATTATCGCTGTTCATATTTCAAGCAAATATTTGATTATATGCATTCAATTTTTAATGCAAGATACTTGAGGAAGACGCGACACATCCTTTGTGACTTGTATTTCTTTGCAGTACAACTACTGCACTACACTCCTAGAGCTTTCAAAAATAGTACATATACTTTGAAATAAAATAAAATTTGGTTCTTATTGTTTCAAACACACAAAAAATTGACAACACTAAACCAAACCAAACAACCACACACAAGCTGCTAGCTAGCAGTAGCTACAGGGAGTAGGGGATGTGCCTGATGGGAGCTCCAGAGATGCCATCGGTGTCGTGTTTTGCTTTAAAAATGTTCAATTGCACGGGAATTCAGCTGGTTTTATTTTACTGCGATAATTAAGCTTGGAACAAACGCTCCAATTCAGGTACTGGATTTTATTTTTACAAATCTTCCCGCTATTTCTGATAAACTTTGGACCGAGAGATCAATATTCAAGTGAAACTACGCTTGGGAAAGTTGAGAAAAAATTACCAATGTCTAAAAAAAAAAGGAGTCCAGAAGTCCCAAGTTCCATTTGAACTAACGAGCAGTGTGAATACTGCTGGGCAGTGCACGTGGCTCTTGTCGGCGTCAGACAACGCTGCCCCACCATGAGCCGAGCAGTCAACCACGATGAAACGGGGTGCGTTGTGGCATGCTCCTTCCTAGTTTTTATGAACATGGAGTTTTTGTGTGGAACGTCACTGACGTTTGTGCTAAAACTGGTTCCGTTCAATCTGTCCTATCCATCGCTACTGAAACTGGTCAGGTATAACGTCCTACAGGCCTTTTCTCTCTTATGACATGTCTACGAAAGCCTAAGAAACCCGAGTGTGACAGGGATCAATTTGCACTACAGGCTTTTTCTCTCTTACAACATGTCTATGAAAGCCTAAGAAACCCGAGTGTACAGGGATCAATGTGCATGTATTTTACACAAGTGTTTCATCTTTGCACTCGGTAAATCCAAAACCTCGAAGCCGCCCTCGAAGCCTTCTAGGGGTGACGGCCCCTGAGTGCCTGCGATCCGCGGCAGACGTCACTGACATCCCTCAGCTGCCCGAGCCACACGTGCTGCCTGAAATGATAATTCAACGACAGACTTGAGAGGGGAGGTAGGATATCAAATTTGTTCAACGTAACCGGTCGAGTTCATCATTTAAAAAATTTTGCCACTTATGGGTAAAAGCTCAACTTGCTACAGGCCCACAGCTGCCCTCTGTTCTGTACGGTGGAAAACTACCACGCCACAGATCCCCGAACTGTGTAAGCCGGTGTGTTTATACGGGTTGAAATATCTCAGTGTTACGTCTTGCGTGGCCCCGAGGAGGTTGGTGTCCGGGTTCCTTCCTGAAGCTGGCTCAGGGCCCCAGGTGCCAGTCCAGCAGCGGTAAATGTTCCTGCCCAGATTTTGGGAACAATATTACCGCAAGCACCCGCTGCAGCTTAAAATAGCACATGAATTGTGCTGGTGTTAAATATAGGTCTCCTCAGCAAGATGCCACTTTCCTAGGTTTAAATTTCTCTCGTTGCAATTGTGCTAAGATTCCAGTTTAAAAACCAAAACAATACCCAGAGGACTCAGCAAATAAACCCCAGTTAAGTAAGCCCGTGCATGACTCTGCAAGCTGAACACAAATCCCTCCTCTTCAGCTCCAGTTTATCACCAGTTAATTTCCTGGGGACATTTCTCTAGTCATCCCCAACACCTGCAGAGCTCAAGAAAAAGTGTATTAATAATAATCACCACAAAAAAAGACCCAAACTGAAGTTTCCTAGCTGTTGGAAGAGTGGGCCATCCAAAACAATTAGGAATAGATACAAGTGGGTCAAAAACCTACAGCAAAGCGTTGCAATGAATTCCAGCAGTCTCCTGAGTCTATGGAAGCTCCTCAAAAAGACAAGCTGACGTTCTCAGCGAAGGGCCAAAAGCTTTAATTAAGACCTACGTGAGAAGAGCAGTCAGCAAGGCACAAAACAACCCGGCCAGGTCCCACAGCACCAGCAATTACTCCCGGTCCCCGTTAAAACGCAGGCTGGGCTTACAGCTTCGGCAGCGACCTGGGGAGACGCCGAATGATGGCACTCTGCCGCACCTCCAGGTAAATACATTGTCTGGGGGTACAGCAGGCTGAAAGCCTTAACCAGATCAAGCCATAAGGGCAGCACGGAGCAGCACAAAGTGTAACGCTGACAGAGTCACGCAGACGGGAGAGAACCCAGGCCTCGCTGTGTTCTCAACGCGCAGCGGTCAGGAAGAAAGCAGGTTAGGCATCACTGCGGACAGCTCAAAGGAGACCTCAGTGGATATCCGTAATGAGAAAAGCCAAGGAAGAAATGAAATAAATTAAACAAAGGGGATAGGTGTATAATTTCGTTTTAATATATTCTGTGCGTCAGTGGCCTGCCTTCACCTGAAATATTACGCAGCCCAGGCGTAGCGAATCTGTCTCAACGGGGAGAGCGCAGCCAAGAACCCCAACCCCTGCCTACCTTCTAAACAGAGCTTGATGAGATTCTGAACAAGACTGCGTGACGTGTTTGTTCGGCACAGGAGTGGAGGCATTCCTTCCGAGTCGCCGCTTTCTCACGAGGAGATTAAAAAAATAATACTCATTGCCAAAGGAAGTGAAAATGAAGAACTTACTTGTATTACAGAACACCCCATAAGGGCATGGAATATTAAGAAAATAATAATTAAAAAAGACTGAGAACTTGTAATCGTCTCCTTTTTCATACAAAAGCCAGAGCAACCAGAATGAATTTGAGGCTGGCCAATTCAAAACTGACAGAGGAACATTTTTTCCTCGTTAAAGCAAACAAACAAACCAACAGAAGAATTTACGCCATGAAGCAGTAACAGAACTGTAGCAAGCATGCCCAGCACTGTTTGACTGACACCCCTGCATTTTCAGGCACTGACCAGCAGCACTGACCGGATGCCACATGGCATTTCTGATCTGGCGTTTCCCTGATACAATCAGTCGGTGACACGCAGATGTAGCCCTGGCAGGACCACCCTTCTGCCCTAACGTAGAACTACCTGCTCCAAAAAAATGAGTGTCCGATAAACTGTGAAAAAGGATAAACTGGGAAGGTGAGTCCAGCATGAGGTAGCACCGATGCTGTTTACTCTACAAACACAGGAGGTGTTTCCCAGCTTGCCTCCTACCCCTAACTACCTTCCTGTTAAATACAGCGGAGAAATGACGATTTGTTCTTGCAGCTACCCAGCTGATGCGCCAGCATCAGGAAAACATTCAGCAGCTGACAGTGGAACACATCACACTGGTGTCAGGTTGACCGAGCGGTTTTACACTCCCACCGTTACACAGGATGGCACTGAAAAAAAAAGGAAGAAAAAAATCTGGGGAATTGGCAGACAGGTTGCAGTCTAAGGGGAAGCACGCCTTCTATTGCAAAAACCTGGTGCTTGTTTTGTTTGGCTGTTTGTTGCTGATGTTGCTTTTTCTTTGCTTGGTTGTTTTTTAAAATTTAGGTAAGCAGCCTAAGAGGAACAGAAAATGTTATAAGCTTGAGAAACTGCCC
>CM021773.1:24281088-24354792 GCA_011076525.1 Nettapus auritus
CCACCCCAGCACCTTATCCCAAAAAGTGCTGTCCAAACTGCCATCAGCCCCTTGTGTGAAGGGCTAGGGACAAAGTCAGCGACCCTCCAGGACACTGAAGTACGCTGAGGGCCTGGCGCAGGCTGCCCCGAGGAGCTGGGGCTGCCCCGAACCTGGCAGTGCCCAAGGCCGGGCTGGGGGGATTTGGGCAGCCTGGGCTGGGGGCACAGGGCCCTGCACACGCAGGGGGATCTGGGGGGGCTTTGAGGTCCCTTCTGACCCAAATCAGTCTGCGATTCGATTCCATGAAGTGGAAATCTCTCAGATATGGCCCCGTACAGAAATGTCAGTGACACTAGGGCCAAGAGGTGGAAGGGACCTTCAGACACCTTGGGCTCTGACCTTCAGGAAACAGCAACCCCAAGCAGCGCTTAGCACAACCCTCAGCTGGCAGGAGAGCCCATCTGGGGATGTAGGCTGGGAAGAACACTTTGACAGTAACAAGTATTAAGGTTAAAGTGAAAAAAAAAGTCATTAAAAGTGATGAAAATTGAAGGGGTTTGCTTGTTCAGGTTACTACATGCATTTTCAATCAGGAGTAGGGATTTCCATGATGCGCATGAAGCGTTTTATGAACTCTGATGACTGCATTCCTCACTTTCATAGACGGAACATGAGGACCATTGATATACCATATGTTAGATTAAATTGACATTTCAGACAATTAAATACTTCCAATGTATATAAAAAATATTCTATTCTTATCTAATATTCATTCTACTGGAATACTTCATTGCTACCTTCAGATCCCCAATGTTCATTTGCAGGAAGGCACTCGCATCTTCAGGGAATGCAGTGCTGGAACCCCGAGCTAGCCAAAGACATTGCGGCCTCGATGCAAAAAAATCCATGAAAATCCATCCACGGGGCATGAAAATTACAGCTCCCCAGGAACACCAGGGTGGTTTTCCAGTGAGAACATTTCTTCAGACTTTGATGATTAGCGCTTTACAAAAGGGCATATGAGAAAGAAAGGCATTCTTTAATGTTTATTGAAGAATCTTCATTTCAATTAAACTGGATTTCAATGGGACAAGCAGCATCCAGCCCGCCACGGCTGCAGTGAGGGAGAGCTCCGGCTTGCAGGACGTAATTGACCAGCGTGGAATTTTGCCAGGATACTGAGATAAACATAATTACTCTTATTACGAGTGTTAATTAATTGTTTGTGAACCCTAATAGTTGGCTGCTTGGTTTTACAGCTCGTTAGAAAGCCAACGATTCTATTAGCCACTGCTACCCAGTAGTCATGGTGGGATATTCATCCGTCATCACCGCAAGTCTGAAACTAGGCCAAGGACAATCAGCGAAGAGTGAAAAGAGTGAACTGCTGAAACCGAGCTCCAAGGAAACAAACATCTAGTGATAGCTAGTAGTAGTAATTAACACCTCCTGGATAAAGGTTCCTTTGTTGTTTGTCTTTTAAGAGATCTTTGGTAGAAACACTTGCATGAGGAGCCACTGGATGGGGTTAGCCAGCGTCGGTTATGAATTCCTGACCTTCCCACACACCTCCTGTGTCACGTCACCCAACTGATCGTGTAATCGGTGACCTGCAGCAGCTCCACGGGCAGAGCTCCGCGTGGTAATGCAACGGCCGGGGCTCGGCCGGGGCTGCGGCCGCGCCTGCTGGTGGTTATTGATTAACGCGCGGCCACGCAGCGCCTGCACGGCTGGCAGACAGTAACTATATTCTCACAAACCGCTGATGGGCTAAACAAGCTATTAATGACAGGCTGCTCTCCATCATTTCAAATGGACAGACTCTGCTGCTTGACCACAAGGACAAGCAGGTTATTGCCTTGAAATCTTATACAAAAGACACAAATAAGATCCCTCTGCTGAAGAAACCGCACGTATGGCTCCACCGTTCGTTTTTAGCAGAGCTACGAATAGAAAACCGGACCTCCTCCAAGCTGCAAACGGTTAACCTTTTCTCCAAGGTTTCTACAGTTTGTTAACATTTGCTGCTGGAAAAAGGAATTAGCAAAATATAACTCAGCAAGTAACAACCTAAGTTTTTGGAACACGAGACCAATTCTCCCATATTTAGAACTTTGCAGTTCATTTTCTTAACTAGCAGATTTAGCTCTTGGCAGTCACCAGGGAGAGCAGCTGTGCCCACCCGCACGCTCAGGCAGCCCCGTGGCACAGCCCTTCCCCTGGCAGCAGCCCCAGGAAGGTGTGCTCAGAAGGAATCCTTCACCACCAGGGCACCGAGGCGCTGGCCTGGGCTGCCCCGAGGAGCTGGGGCTGCCCCAAACCCAAGGCCGGGTTGGGGGGGGAAATTTGGGCAGGGGGCCCCCACCGACACAGGCACAGCCACGTGAACCTGCTCTGAAGTCCTCCGACCTACGAAGAACTAGTTGTTTATGAAAACATTTGGTTTTACGCCAAAAGTATTCCCAAATAATCATTTGTAAAATATTTGTCAGTTTTTTGAAAACCAGTCGTGTGTAGCGAGATGCTAGGTACCAGAACAGCAGCTCCTGAAGCACACATAAGCAGCATAACAGGCTGCAGTCGAGTGAAAGGTGTCCATAAAACATGCATACGAGAACACGTCCCACTTTAAATAAAGGATTAAATAGCAGATTGCCCAATCCATATGAAGACTCTTCTTTTGTCATTGTCAACTTTGGAGACATGGGAGGAAAACCAGTTCTTTCCAGGTATTTGGACATGCAGTAATTTAAAGCAGAAGAACAAGAGCAATCGTGGCTTAATTCTTCTGAGGAATACCCCTATAATTTACTGCAGCTTAAAAGGTCTTTGTGAACTTGTCTGACACAACACTGAGGTTTCAAAGTTTCCAGTATGAATTCTCCCATCCGGGGGTGTCTTGGGAAACTGCTAATTTCCTTGAGCACCCGTTCCCAGGACAGATCTTCTGAGATCACAGGGAAAAGGAAAAAAAGTCTCAAGGACTTGGAGGTTTTTGAAAGATCTTTCAGAGAAATACAAAGCAGCTAATGTATTTCATGAAGATGCAATTATTCAAACACACAGCGAGTTACCATGTCAAAGAACTTCAGGTTTCGTTACTCTGCAGAGCTTCTTCCCAGCACATTTTCCCCCAAATCCCGGAGAAGCTCTGAATGTGAGCGAACGCTATGCCTGGTCCACCACCCCCTGCCCAGGCTCCTCGAAAACCACCGAGCCTCTTCCTTCGGAACCTGCTGGTTCGAGGTGACATTGTAAATCAGACCTGCAGCTTCAGCGACTGCAGCGCTCCCAATTTAGAAAAAGCACCAGTCATGGTCATCTGTCAAGACTACAGCATCTTTATAATGCATTAGAAAAATTCTGTGAGCCCATCAGATTACAACAACCTGACACCAGCGGAGGAATGAAACATTTAAAAAATGTATTTAAGAGATTCAACTAGCATGCAAGCTACCTATGAAACTAGCAAACAAGATTAATTTTAAAGACTGCTCTTAGAACTATTCATAACGTTCAGCTATTTATTCCACTTACGGACTCAAACTACTAGTTGCAATGGAACATTTAATATGCCACCATTATAAAAGGGAAACTGCTGACAACTGTGCCCGAATATACATCGTTTTCATCCTGCTGTTACTCCAGGAAGATATTGGTATACAAGCAAGTACAAATCTTATTTCCCAAGTGATTCCCAAAATGGGAAGCAACAACAGAAAAGCAATTTTTTTTTCAAATGCTTGTGCAATACACTGCAATAAGATCTTATTTTAATAGCAGTATAAAACGGTATATATTATTTAGATATTGTATGAAAAATTAAACACGATTTTCAGCACTTCTCCCGAGGTATTGAAATATACGTGCCATTAATAGCGAATATTTTGATTTAATGGGATTTAATAATCTGTTTAGATGAACTACTTCACGTTCAGATGACTGCTGATACTAACAGTCTAAGCTCAACGAGCTTCAGACTTGTGACAATATTGTTTTTTTTTTTCCAGTTTTGATCAACTGATTAGTTTTTAATGCTAAGTCTGTCTTGCCATCACTTGCGGTTTGAATACGTTTACTTAAACCAAAAATATTTTGCATCTCAATTATTATTTTATACTGCAGCACTGAATGGAATTTAAGGCAATACATTATTCATAAAGCAAAGACAACAGAAAAAACAAAGCTGTGCACTTCTTTCAAAAACTTCAAATTACTAAAACATACCATATTTATGCATGCAATATTTGATTGTGTGTGTTTTTCTTTTTTTTTTTTATCACAAGTTTGTTGTTTTCAGATCAGGATATGCCAAAAATCCCACACCAAACAATTTTTGTTTATAATTAAGGCAATCATCAATCCAAGGATTGTAGTCCATTTTATTTCATCTCTACATCAAAAAAAGTAATTAAAAAAAATTAAAATTCCCTTGAAATGGTAAGATAAATGAAAATGTAAGTGCCTTCACATTATAACAGTAAGCTGACCCTCTGGGAAATGGTTGACTTTCTCAATTCAAGGTATTCAAAGCTCATTCAAAAGTGTTCATTTGGAATGCAGATATCAAAGATGATGCAAATGTTCAAGAGAAAATTAAAACTTACCAGATGTTCTAATCCAGCTTTGATGTTTCCAGGCTCCCTGTAACAGAAGAACAGAAGTTCTAAATAGTTGCTAAACCCTTGTCTACAACAATTTGTTTAACTCAGAAATGTCAAGGCCATGAAATTTCTCAAGTAAAATTTTCATTTTTAATATCTTAATCGTTTAAATATTTATGAAGTATTGATTATTCAAATGCATAACTACAGAATTATTTAGGACCTTATATTTTACCTGTCTTAAAATTGCTATCAACTTTAGCAAAACAAGAGGACACTCATTTAAAAAGTAATTAAAAATTAAAATAGAATTATCCTAATACTGAATATTGAAATTATTAAAAGACGACAGTGTACAGTGGTATTTATCAAATCCACATTCAATGGCTTTATGGTTCTGCTTTCTCACTGCTCCAATAATAAAATTGGTGAGAGTAATAAAATTGGTGGGTATTTCTCAAAAATGAGAAGTATTGTGGCATTAAGACAGCTGATAAGAGAAAAAAAATGACTAAACTATCAAAAATAGGAAAAGCAAAGAGAATTCAGAGTGAAACTTAAAACATCTTGCTACGTGCATACAGCACAAGCTTGCCATCCTGGACCAACATAAACAGCTTGCCCAGTTTGACAAAGTTACCTGAAAAGTATTAGATGTCTATTCTCTGCCACTTCAAAATAAAAGAACAAGAAAAAAAAGAAAGACAAATAATAAATCCCCTAAATCCCCAAGTCCCAAGCTGCTAAACAAAGGAAGCTGGCTTCTGCTTTCTATCTGCTTCCAAAAATGTAACGGCATCTTTTGAGGAAGATGGGCTGTAACCATGCCAAACAAGGAGAAACTGTCCCCAGAAGTATTTCAAATAATCAGTTATTGAACTGGATAATGTTATGCAGATTTTATACTTATAATATTATTTTTTCAAGAAATTATTAACCTCTATCAAGCCACAGGATTACAAACAACAACCATACTCCTCTGAGACAGTAAACCACGTAAGGCAGATTCTGTTCTCTTTATACATAGTGTGGGTTATGGAAAGCGTAATGTGAAGTTACACACAAAAAAGGGCTAAAGCATGTTAAGTTTTATTATATACAGAGTAAGTCCATGTTCAACAGCACATTTTGCAACCTCGCTGTGCTGTACTTTGGTCTTCTTATGCAAAAAGCTTTTATTTTTCAAAGCTTTCAAAAAAAGTCTACACGTTTTTGCTCTATTTGAATAAACCATGGGTGAACCAACAGAAGAGATGCACTTTTCTTACACCATTATTTAGTATTTTTAAACAAGAAATTATTAGTCCAGTCTGTACAATATTTAAAAAGGAACTTCTTTCATATCTATTTTGAGGTGATAAATGGCCTTAAAGTAATTAATTACTTGGGAAGCATCCAAGAAGCTGATGTTAGGAGCTCCCAAGCAATGGTATAAAACCCGTCCTGCTTAGTGGTCTGTCTCCTCTGCTGTCCCTGTCATGACTTCATCAATACTGGTGCAACTCTTTCTGCCCTGTGCTGAAAGCAGGCTTAATTCAATTATAGGTCTCAAAACTGATAAAAATGGTCCTGAAGTGGAAAATGCGAAGAGATTATTGGCAAATGAATAAAGATTTGTATCGAACTAACACACAAGAGTACAGCAGGTTTTTTTAATCATTCCCTGTCTTAAGTCTTCTGGGAACAGTGAGTTTCCCTTCCCCTCATGCAGCACATCGATTTCTGAATTAGACTGCAATATTAAATAATTAATATACTTGCCATGATTGATGTTTTGCATTAGTTGAATATTAGGTTATCAATCAAAATCCACTTGGTTTAATGTAATAATATTGAAAAAGTGTCACTGGCTGTTCATCCAATTTGTAGTTGAGGCAGCACAGATAGTAATATTGGTGTAACACAAGGCTCTAACGCAGGAAATGCAGTGGTTGAACATACATAAGGCAAACATTATCAAACTAACCAGGACAAGGTTGAGGTTGTCCTAAATAAACCTTGTGGCACCTGTCACTTTCAATGAAAACCTCTTTCCAGCCAGAGGCTGCCATGCATCAATCAGCAAGGACGCCTAGCGAAGCCACGGCATCATTTTATTTCTTAGTTAAAAATAATTATCCAAATAAGATTCCTGTTAATGCTATATTTCAAATTTTGCTTTATGTAAAATTGCAACTGTAGATACAGCTCAGTCACCACGCGTTTCAAAGCACAAATGAACCTTCAATTTTTACTGAATACTTCAATCATTAATGCCATAAAACACTCCAAAAAAAAGACAGTTACAGCTTTATGCACATCCAGTATTGTAATACTCTTAGAAAGAAAGGATGTAAGAAAGTTATGTTAATTTTGTTCTCTTTATCAGGTGATAAAGTTTTACTAAACTAAAGTAAAAGTTGGTTTAATTTTGACTTTTTTTTTCATCACATAAGGGCTGATATTGTGTGTTTCCCCAGTACAGTCAAGAATTTGTGATGTAAATTACTAGCTCGCATCCACATATTTTAGAATCATGTATTAAAAACAGTAAGCATAATATTCAGGTTAATCCAAATGTGAAGTTTTGGTAATGCCAGTGGAAAAAATTGCAACTGCACTGAATTCAAATCATTGGCAGGAGGGACCTGCAACAAACTAGAAATTCAATTAAGCAAGTGTAGGCAGATTTTGGATTACTTAAAACTGTAATGGAGGTGACTAATTGGGATAGCCTTAACTTATTAGCACTAGTTCTTTTGGCAGTAAACTGAAACAGAAATATTCACTAGTGCTTGCTATTCAGATTAGTAGCAAACTAGAAGGATCCTGCAATTTTTTAAAATATTTATTTAACGTGAAAACAAAACAGTTCATACTCTTCAGTTCTCCTCAAATTATTAATCAACTCATTCTCAAGATTTCCCTTGTATTTGTAGTTAGTGATTTCCTTTGCCACTGTGAACCCATAGGTCACAGGATAGTTCTGTGGATTACCTTTATCTGGGGATATTTCGGAGTCATTCCCAGTCTCAGGACAGCTCCGGCAGAAGGGCCTCTGGAGGCCCGCAGTCCTTCCGCCTGCTCACGACAGGGTCAACTCTGAGGCCCATTTTACTGACTCCATGGCCCTGCTGGGAGGGCCTCTCCTTTTATCTAGCTCTTTTTTAATCTGTGCTGGTTCTCCTTCCTCCCACCAGACACGACTTGACAGAGCCTGGCTCCGTCTCCTCAGGCCGGGTGGCGGCTGCCAGGCACCCTCGCAGCCATCTCTTCTCCAGGTGCCCGGCCTGCGGCCTCCGGTCCCCTCACAGGGCAAGTGCTCCAGCCTTGCACCATCTTGGTGGCCTCTACGCCACTCTAAGCTGTCCTAACATCTGATTTTGCTCTTCTGGAGCCAAATGTATAAATAAATCACCTCATCATTAGCAAGGTCTTTGGCAGAATCCCCTCCAGTTCCATGATATTAACTACAAACTGCAAAGAACAAGGTCAGACGCAGCAGCTCAGGTTGTGCTACACCACGCTCTTTCATAAGTGCCTTTAAATCCCTCTCTTCATGAATGCCAAAGTGCTAGTGTTGATCAGGCAACACCGTCCTAAATTGTTGTAAAAAAATTATGATGGCGCCCCCTTCTAAAAATCCACTGGGTCACTCAACAAGCACACAATGTTTTCAATAATCTGAAAAGTATCATTTTAAATAATTCCCTTTTTCTCCCAATATTTCTCTTCAATGAAGAACTTTATAGTCTTTTTAAAATAACCTTGTGTTTTGCCGTTCTCTCTCGTCATGTTAACATGCTTCTACTGCTTCCTCTCATTTAATGGTCTTCCCTACAGATCTTCCTCCGAGCAGCACATTCATCTACTACTTTTCTTTTGCATGTTATCAATCCCAACTTCTATTCTACATAAACAACCTCAAAACAAACAGCTGAAGTCTTCAGATGTCTTCATGAAGATCAGACATGCATACAAGAAGAGTGTCTCTTAGTAGTCTAGACTACCTACTCCACTGTAACCTGCACCTACCTTTACTCTTCACCTCATTAGTTACCATCATCGTGTCTTCTCCTGCCAATAAACTGTCAATTTCCAACTTATCTTGGAAGTCTAATGAACACTTAGCACCCTGTAAAACAGATTCGGCTACGTAATTTATTACACTAGCCCTGATTCCTAAGTCAATATAACATAATTGTTAATACTCCAAGTTCTGACTAAATTCCAGCATTTGCATAAAAAACAAAGAAACAGAACACACCAAAACAGCAAACAACAACAGCAGCTGGTAACAACTTCCTTTCTCTGTCAGAATGTGGAAATCCCCCATCCAAAACTCCACTGACCTGTGACAAGACTTTCTTTCAGTGGCCGAAATTTTTTTTCAAAGCCGTTTTTCAAAAGCTTTCAATGGAAATCTCATGATTTCCCAGACCAGAGCTGAGCACTGCATATTCCTGGCAAGAAGAAAATTAGTTTTCCATGTGATTACACACTGTTTACTTCTACCCTGGGATATCCCTAGACAGAGGGCTGCTCCCTCATTTCTGCTTATTTTATGTTCAATCTTTGATGGATTTAATTTCCTCAGCCTTAAAGGCCTCTATGATGAGATTGAAGGTATTCCAAGTATCAAACATTGGAGCAGGAGGAATATTAGGAATAAGGCACTGTGTGCACACATACACACTCAATTGGTGGCCTGAAAGGTGCACTTGTGGCCTTATCACTGTTTAGTAATGCATTTACACAAACTTTTAAACCAGGTAGTGATCTGGAATAGCTTCACAGACTTTGTCAAGCTCACAAAACATGCCAGACATCGAGAGCAAAACAGTTATAGCCAGATCATGCCTTTGTCCAATTCCAGAAAAATCAAAGCTTGGAACAGGGAGAAAAACAAACAAAACACAACACAAAACCACCTACTATCAGAAATAACCAGAACAAATACACGTGATTATCATATTTGAATGCTGACTGTCCAGAAGGTACTACGTGCTTGTTGCAGAGTCCTGAACGCGGTTTTTAGAAATTGATACCCCCATCACATTCCACTAAATTTTATAGGTTTTGTATTGTTGCGTTTGATGTAGAATTATAGGCTGATGTTTCCAAATCTGACTACAGACCATAAATACTTATTTCAGGAGGCTTTGAAAGACACAACAAAGGTTACCTAAAAACTAAGCTGTATGCCTGTCTTCTCCTTCAATACCATTTTTAAGAGTAGAGTACTGATCCTCCCAAGTGAATAGGTGAATCCAGAGCTACAGACTTTCAGTGACAAGCTGATCCAACACCACACCAGTGGTCTGGCAGAGCTGCCTGTAAAGGCTACATAACGCAGAGAAATAGAACTCCAGCAAATACTTTACTCTTCAACACTACTAGTTAACATTTTCTGGGTTATAAAAGAAATCCTGAAAAGTAGGGTTTTTGTATTTTTGTAGCCATAAGTGGAAATTACGTCAAAGGGAAATTACAAAAGACAAGAAGGGAAAACCATACAGGAAAGCCATTTCCTCCTGCCTCTCTTACATAAAGATGAAAAAAAAAAAAAAAAACACAACCTGACTTTTTGAAAGTAACCAAATGGCATATCCAAACAATACTACCAGTTAAACCTATGAACTAAAAAAAGATACAGTTAAATAGATAATCCATACAGCATTAAACAAAGTCCTGTTGGCATATTTGAGATACAAAACTTTTATGACCACTCGTGAAGCACAGTAATGAAAATCAAAATCCTTGAAATCTAGTACTTAAATAAGTTTTTTTAAAAAAATTCCATACTACATTCACTTCAGAGAGAATTCCTTGCTGGCTGTAATGGATTTAAGAACTGTGGCTCCTGGAGACTAAAAACGATTTAGCAGTGCAATGCCAACATCAGAGAGGGTACAGGTGAGAGGAAAGACAGGGCAATAATCTGGCTGTTATTCTAACAGTACCAAGCATTCAGAAAAGCAGCAGAACACATTACTTCAGAATCTTCTTTTGCATGTAAGAGTTCAACAGGATGAGATATAGCTAAAATATTAACTTGATGCTACTCTTCGTAGTCTTTTGTGCACAGTAAGCTCCCATCAAAAAGAGGGAATGCTTAGGAAGCCCTTCACTCTGACTGCTAGAAAAAGACACCCATGATATTTTTGATGAAGCATGAATGTTGTTTTTTCTTAGTTAATATCACATCCGATGGCTTGGAATGATCCTGAAGCATAAGGGCTTCAAAAGCTGATGTTATTTACTCAGTGGCTCCCCCACTCCAGTCAACCAAAGAATTTATTTCACTCAGGAAAAATGGTAAGAAGTTTGGCCAATTACTAATAAATTTAAATCTAATAAAGATTCAAGAAGATCATATGAAGGTCACTTATCAAAAGCAGGAAGAAAAGCAGGAGTCATCCCCACACACCAACACATACCGAATAACTTGGAACTGCTGAAGAACTCAGATGAATATAATGCAAGCTAAATTGAATCATGCTAAAACCAGGGACTTTAAATAGGACACAAGGTGAAACAATTTCCATAATACGTTATCCTAGAGAAAAGAAAAATCAGTACCCAAGAGACCTTATCAAATATTCAAGAGGGAAAAATATATATAACCCTGTCTCACAGAGTAAAATTCAAGATTTTATGCAATTGAAATAAACACTGAAACTAAACAGAGGAAGAAAAAACAAAATATAGTGTTGATAGCATCAATATTTTCAAATAGAACCTACAAAAAACCCACCTTTTTCTCCGCAAGTATTTCACAGATAAATGAGAGCCAAAATAACTACCCAAAAAAGCTCCCAATTTGGTTTCAGTAAGACTTCAGATCAGATATAAAAATCTTATCAACTATCAAAGCAGATTTCTTCATCCCGGTTGCCAGTTCAAGCAATTCCTCAGATAAACCTGCAAATTCAAAGGACCTCATAATTCGCAAGTCCTTGGAGTTTTTATGTATGTATGTATACATGTGTGTGTGGGGGAGATTGGTTTGGTTTGGATGCTGTTGGTCTTTTTTCCCCCCTCCCTATTCAGTGCACAAGATTCCCTTCCCAAGGAGTAAAACCTGGTTAATCAAGGTTTGAATTCCCAGCATACACGAGCAATTAAGCTTCAGACTTTGGAGCATCGCTGCCTCTGTTCACCAGATTATTTGGTAGTTTTAAATAAATTAGACATCTTTGGCCTGCTTTACCTTTGCTGTAATATTATTTAGTAGATATTCAATTAAAACACATCCTGTAGGTGAAAGTGTATGAAAACATTTCACTAATGGACGTTAGTGGTAGTAGGAATTGTTGCTAATTAGTCTCAAAGTACAAAACAGATTACAAAAGTAGCAAAAAGCACAGCACTGTAAACGCACACAACACTGCACTGAATATTAAACAAAGCAGAGCAAGTTTTAATGCCGGTAAGCATAACTAGAGTAAAAACTCTCTGGACTAGTAAAGAGTGTTACAGGTTAATGAGGAACATATAAAGAGTGCACAATAATTATCATACCGAACACCTTACCATCTGTGTTTGGATGACTGCAGAATATAAACACAGTTTATCAGCATTAAGTCTGAAACTAATTACACATGCGTTTCTATTAGCATACTTTTAGGATAAAGGTTTTAACTGTTAGATTTTCTTCAACTGCACTCAACTCTCAGTGTTGAAGAGCATTAAATTTAAGTCTAAAGCAGTGAGAAAATTTAAACATTCTAAACGCTAAAACAATTTGAGTACAATCAATTTTCCATTTTCTGAAAGCTTCTAAATCCTCCTCATTCACCCAATTACTACTGTACTTAACCTAATGAAATTTCATTCTGCAGGAACAATGCTATTCTTAAACAAATTTTTGAAAAATATAAGATTAAAAACTTCTACACAAAGAATAAACTCCTAGAGAAAAGATGCAAATAAAATTACTATCATAATCTTTTGTTTTTTATTTGCAAGTATAAAACTGAAGAGAAACAAAAGCATGGAACATAGCATCTGTCATATCAGAATATAAAAAGATGATCCTGGCACAAAATGAAAAAGCTCTAATTCATTTGCAAATCAAGCCTGCCAGTTCTATTTCAAGCTGGCGGTAACTGTCAAGAGTTAACAAGATAATCACTTTCAATCCTGCCTTCAATGGTACATTACACTGTTATTCCATTCAATAAGGCCGTTCTTTGGGGCACTAGATGAATGGTTTTCATTTCTAACTCACACAAAAAGTTGCAAAAAAAAAAATCCATGGGGCTTAAGAAAGAAATCCCTTTATGGGCATTTATCTGCCGGCACTTGCTTTTAGGCAAAATGAGATATTTGGATACATTGGTGTCCATTCACTTCCTCTATTCCTTCAGGCCCTCAGTCTGCTGATCGAAAAAAAAAAAAAAAAGAAAAAGAAAAAGCACCACACAAGGAAACCTCCAGCCCGTTTCATTTTTTATACTAACTCTGTGCATTAACAAGTTCTGTAATATCTTTGGTAAGTGCTACAAGTACGCACAGCTCACTACGCCACGCTGAAGTCACGTCGTATTTGCACAGATCCATCGTTGTTTAACTTCATTATAAACTGCACAAAATGTAGTGAATGCTCATGAAAATTGTGCTTAAGGAAACAATAAGCAGGTTATTCATTAAATGTTTAATAACAACAAAGTTAACAATTAGGGACACTTCCTATGAAACAGGTTAACATGGAATTTTGTCCATATTAATTACTTGTACTTTGGTTCTGAAGATTCTGTTTTATGCATTCATCCCAAATGGATGAAGTTGTTTAGGTAAAAAAAAAAAAAAGAAACTCAAGTATTTAAAACTTTCTTCCTGGCCAACAACTTTCAGCTAATCCCTGTGGAGAAAAAACAGACCAAAAAACCACCTTCCTGCTTTTTCTCATTGCTCAAATCCCACACTGTAAGACCCTACCTGCACGTTAAGGTTGTTGTGTACAGATACGCGTTCGTTACTGAAGGTTTTAAAGTGACTATCTTCTGTTCTTCTGTACTAACTTCAGAAACAAATCAATAAATCTCACTTTTTTTTTTTTTTAAATAACGCCTATCACTCTCAGTTCGTGGAAGACAAACAAACAAAAATATCTGTATTTAATATTTTCACTGAATTGAGTTTGTCCCACATGGGGTCTCTTGCCCATACTCAATGCCAACATGCTTACAAGTGATACCCATCTGTAAGTACAATTTACTTATTTTCTTTTTAATAACCAGAACTATTTTTCCTGAAGCTGAGGGACCCATCTCGCTGTCACTTCCTATGCTATGTGCATACCTTTAGGAATTGTTTTGGATCGTCTTCATACACCATCACTACAAGTCAGACAACTTTTTCCTTACGCCCCCAGTGCAAATGCTTTGTTATAGGCAACGTTTCTGTTCTGGGAAACCTGAACACCTCAAGTTACCAAGTTACCAAGGCTTTGGCTTTGCCCTTTGAACCTCAGAAGTTTCTTCAGAGCTTCTGAACAGAGAGATGTTCTTATAGTTATCTTATAGTTAAGAAATACTGCAACAAACCCCAGACTCCGTGCCTGGATTTACGGAGCACAAGAACTGAGCTTTTTCATGGCCGTACGGCCCCTACTCCCTGCAAAGAAAGAACATCAAGTAAGGATAAATTAAAAGTTCCCACACTTTGGAAGGATCTTAAAAGAGCATGACACACTGCTCTTACTTAGAACACAACTTAATAAAAGTGAGTAGAAAAATTTTAAATAGCAGGTTGTCCCCCCGGTAACTTTATGCAAGGCTAAAGCATTCCCCCAAAAACAAGAGCCTGCCACAGAATTTTGTGATCTGCTCTTCTGTTTTCCTCCCTTTCTAACCAGCAGTGGTTCGACCCCATTACTGTTCAAAATGAATCAGATAAACAGAAGACAGGCAGCGTTCAGAGGAAAAGTTGAGAGGTGCAGCACAGTAATTTTTCGGTAAAGGGAGGCATTTGTCTCTAGCCTTCAGAACCGAGAGATTTCCACGGATTAGATGAAAGACAAAGATGAGCCAACAGTCCTAGGCCTCATGTACCCGAAGCCAAAGACTAAGACAAGGCAGGTTTTCACATTTCCGTTGTTAAGGAGGACGCACGCAGCACTTTGCAGCCACGGTCAGCTCGCTGCGACCCACAAAGTGCCACTTGGCTGCAATTCCACGGCTCGTGACGGCACTCGGTCCAATTTTAGCTCACTAAAACCTCATGCTTTTTTAGGCATCACTACCGGGAGGTATAAAAATCCAATTTGTAAATGCTTTCTCACTATTCCTTTCTGTGTCCCTGCAGTTTGATCTTGTCCTTTTCATTTGGCCTGAATTTATCCCCCTCATGAGCATGGGGCCACGTTCTGAATACACTCGATGTAAAGTACGTTTCACTGTCAGGTGGGTATACGAGGTAAAGACTTTCTTGTTCTAAGAAAAGCAGAACTACTTGATCCCAGACATGTGGGTTCTGTCACCCCAACTAGTTCAGCTAACACAGCCCGTACCAGTTCTGGTCACAAGAGGCTTGAGTTTCAAACTGTATTTCACAATTGATTTGTTTCTATTATGCTTTAATGTAGCCCTAAAGAAAGTCTCTGAAAGTCTTTTCTTAGTCTAAGATGAGCACCCCAAGCAGCCTGAGCATGTGCTGAGCTGTAGGAGAAAGCCAGATGATGCTGAATTGTGTTGCAAGACAAATTTTTCAAAAATTGTAAGGTAGAGCATGAGCTGTGCAAGGTCAATAGGAAATTAATTCCTTGGCCACAAATAAAAGGTAACAGATCGTACTTCATCAAAACTGAGAAAATAAAAACTGACTGCAAATCTCACGCATCTTGAAAAATAATTGAAAGGTAATAATAATAATAAAAACAACCCAAAACTCCAGTTAATTGAAGCTCATGAAGAAAAATACTTGCAAGAAGAGCAGCTCGACATCAACCCCATTTCCAGCAATTTCCCCTTTGACACTTCTGCTTTTACACTATTCATTCCAATACAACGCTGACTGCACGTATGCTAACAAGTCACCAGTGATGGTAAAAGCACTTTAAAATCCACGTAACAGCAAGGACAAGAACTCGAAGGATATTTTGATGACAATATTTCAGTATTCGAGAATAACGTACTTAAGAGCTGTCAAGAAACCTGCCAGTCAGCACCAGTCACAGTGGATTTGTACCCGATGCAGCTACTTCAGGCCTGCTGAGAACAGGCTAATTTCCTTCAATTAACTGCCAAGGCTAATAGTCCTCCTGATTCCAAGAGCAATTAACTCTCTGCTAATTCAACAGCTGAACTAGACAACTAACACTAATAGGCCTCTATTCTGCTGTTTGTTATTTCTTTCTCCAGCATTTGTAATGGTCACTGACTATGTAATTTACAAGTCTGTTATTATTTGAGAACATTAATCAATGCTGAAATTGCTTTTGGTCTTGTGCTTATTACACGTCTACTTCCTAGAGAAAAACTAACGGATGTGTTCGGGACGTTGCCGGGCTGAAAGCACTGATGCTGTCAAGTTTGATGCCCGAAGCATTATGGTGAGTTAAGTACACAGGGAAGTTTATTTGATCTGCAAGTTCTAGTAAATCATAATTTGTATTTTTTGTAGAAAATCTCACATCTCAAAAAAAGAAAACACATGGAGTTCTGTTATCTAAACACCTCACGGTGGTTGGGTTGGCCTCAAACTCCTTAAGGCACCACGCTCCAAATACTGTCTATTTTACCACATCACAAGGGTCTTATTCATCTTACCCTCCAAAATTCCTGGTTTCATTAACGTGCTTTTAGCCTTTTACCAGCATCAAAGAACGGAACATCGTCTGTCTCTTTCAGCACATGCCACGTGCAGCACTTCACAGGGAGGGTCGCCACTGAGGACAGCACCTCTGGCTTCACAGGACGGAACAAACCGCTGCGAAGTGGACCAGAAATCTTGCTGGGCATTTTGTATTTTGGCATCCCTTCAATGAAATTAAAATAATTAGTATTGCAAGCTACTGATTTATCACCAAGTGGGCCAAAATCAGACAGAAAAGACAAAAATATAAAACCTCTCATTCTCCAGCCAAGATTTCCCTCAAAGGTTGTTTTTCTAACACGAAGCCAAGAGATTCCTGACAAAATTAAGCACCATGAACACGGCAGTTTCCAAGGAAACTTGGATCTTCAGCAATGTGGAGCTTAGATATTAAACCCAGCACTTCCTATTGTAACTTCAAATATTCGGAAAGGCAGCACAGAGGTAAGGCCTTCTACATAAACAACTTCCAAGCAAATTAGCAGTCAGATCCTGCAGCAGCAGGGTTTTCAGGGGGATCACAGCCCCTACAGAAAGACCTGGCAATGTGGATGGTCTTCCTGACAAACTGAGTGAGCACTCCTAACGAAAGGCATTTATAACCTCTAAAAAACCCACAAAAATAAACCTCAAGTTAAAGACCTAACTAACTGATAGCAGCTACACATCACACAGGCAGGGTGCTGACAAAGCCTGCTTCAAGTTTTCAGCAACACCCTTCTCGTCTTCTGTGGGGGAGCGAGTTGGTGGTGGCTGTTGTCTTACCCAATGCTTTTTAAAGAGTATTTTACCAGTAGAAAACAACGTTAATTGTGATGCCATGGCACACCAACACAAACCATTTCTCCAGAAGCTGTATCCAAAACTTTCTGAATTCCAGGGATTCCTGCTTTCCTTGTTGCTACAAAAACACTGCATGTCATCACAATCCTAAAGATTCACACAATATTTTGCTAATGTGATGTCTTAGATAAGTATTTTCACGCTGAAAATTTATTAGAATATGTAAAGCAGTAATTAGAAATGCAGTAATACTGACGTATCTATCAAAGACCTTCAAGCAAGGAATGAAGGCACATGCGAATACGTGTTCCATGTTCACCAACCATAGAAATCTTCTGGTCATAGAAGCAAAGTACTTCACCTCTGCAGACCTTTAAATGACAAAAGTTCGGCTTCCAAATGTAACCGGTTAGATAACCAGTGGAGTATCTGACCTCTGAAAGAGTCTCAACTCAGGCTTAAGACAAAAGCCATTACACCAGATTTAGAATAGAGAATGACTGAGCAGTCTGATGTACAGATCTAGAGAAACAGCACACTGAAATTGCTGAAAAAATCTAGTATATCGGCTCTTTTCCTAGGTTTTCGTTTTTGGCTGAAAGTTGCAATGACAATAAACAAAATTGCTACATCTTGCACAGAAGTGCCAAAACCCAACCTCCCCAGAAACTGCAACTGGAGCCACTCCAAGCAATCAAACACGCTCACGAAACAATGGTCAGGGCTGAGTGGACTTCCACACAACGGCACGACAGGATAAGCCACCTACTTCACTTTCTGTGCAAGCAAGATATTGGAAAGTTGTGTGATCATTTGTACAGAATCATTTTTAAAAAGCAGGTCAATATTTGTTCTCACAACGTATATATACATATATACACACACATATATCCCCTTCCTCTGGTCTTTGTGGCTTTTAGTCAGCCAGATCAGCCTACAGGGTTCACACGTACATGGGTACCAACAGCAGGTAATGTAAACTAAAGGAACTGGAAAAATCACCTGAAGAAATTTAAAAATAAAGTTGAAAACCTTGTACTTCCGTGCATCAAAGGGAAAAGTAATCAACTATGAATATTTTTGTCTAAAAGCAGAAAGAGATGTAGCGTGATCAACACCGAGGGTAAACAAACATGTTCAACCTGTGCAGAAAATGGGGGGAATCCTTTCAGGCATGGAGGAACATTTGCTAAAACCGCCTGATTTCTGGAATTTCCGATGTGCTCTTTTTCTTGTACGTCTATAATAACGTCCATTGCACCGACCAACACAAAAGTTAGCGGTACAACGTCCAGGCCCTACACACGACATACCTTAGCACATATTGCCTGGTGTACTATAAAAACCACAAAATTGGTATTCTTAAATGCCTTCCCTTTGGCTCTTCTGTGTATGGCACTTACGCCAATCTTCACAACTCCAGTAACGAGGAAGGCTGAAATTAGCACTCTCCAGAGCATCCATACCCTAGCAGGACATCAGCAGACGTGACTGTTGAATGACAAAAAGCCAAGCGCTGAGAAATATTTCAGAATACTGTAAGAGCCCAGCACTAGGTAGATTCTTAAATTAAAACACAGACCCCAAAGTTACAGCCAAGGGAATTCACTATCCCTTGAACGTGGAATTGATCTGAATGCAATTACTTTACTCTTTCAGCTCCATTCGACTTTGAACTAAACATCAATTAGTGCACAAACACAATACTGCAAGATCTGTTAACTCCAATAGTGACTTTTCCATAAAGGATCTAACGCAAATTTATTGGCCTTCATTTAATAGCTTTCAGCAATCACAAATATCACACATGAAAGCGCAAATTCATTTTCTGATGGTCACTTAAACCTTTAATTCTCATGATAAAACTCCCTCAGTCTTAGTTTTAAAGCCCCTAAATTAGCAAACAAGACACCACATAATATATGCTCTAAGCATAGGTCTTCTCTGAAAAGCTGGGACCTTCAAGTGCTTCAGCTGCGATGCACGCCATTGAGCCATGGCCAATACAAGCTAATTTGAATAATCAATATGACAACCTTATTTTTCTAATGCAAACAGGATTGATACAGTAAGGTGTCTCACTGCCACATCACAGTCATGGCCTCTTTTAACCCCTAATTAGATTTAGGCGATTATCCCTGCTCTTCCTTACAAGTGTACAGCCCGGATAAGGGATGACAAAAGCTATCTGCCACTTACTCTGCCTTTGCAGACTGCAGGTTATCCAGGGAGATACAGGGTAAGATCGGCAAACAATTGTTATTCATATCATCTCCAGTTTTAAGATAGTCACAGTTTTCCATACATGCTAAGTGAAAATAGCCCAGAGCATTAGGTAAATGCAAAATGCTTAAGAACATCAGGGTTACACAGATGGAAATTCAAGGTGATGTTAGGGAATTAATTCAAATTGGTTATCACAAAGAAAACTATCTAGCAACGATTTTCTTTTTCAGACAGGAGATACCGAGTTTTCAACAGATTGGCGCTCATTGTTTATTTGTGTGAGCATTTTACATGGATATTTCTAAAAGTCAAACTTCGAAGCAGCAATCCCAATAGAATTACATAGCTAAACAAAGTCCTAAACGACAGAGAAGATCTATTACAGAAATGTAATCACATTTCATTTACAAGAGCTCTTATCTCAAGCACTTAAACATAAAATTTAAACAGTTTTCCATTTTATTGTGCTCAGTATTTGAGCTAATAAGATATAAAAGTATAATCATGTTAGCAACATTTCTATTGCATTACATAAACACAGTCCTAGATTAAAGGCAGAGCAGGAAACAGAAAGCATGATGTTGCACATCAAACCGAACGCGTTTTGCCTGGCAGAAACAAATATCACTGGCATCATGCGTGAAGATCGCCATGCTAAGAGTAGATCGCGTGTTCACATAATGTCTACTCCCATACTGACCGAAAAAAAGTACTCCCATGGGGATTAGTCATATGTGAACGTGTTTAACGTGCTTTGGTAACCAAGCGAGAAGTCTTGCCCCGCAGCATGGTTTTCTTAGCAGGGTACACAAGGACAGGTCTGCAAGGAACATGTGTCCACGTCAGGTGCAGCCTTTCATGGGTAAAAACAGTCGGTAAAAATGGTTTGATACAGAGAAGAGAGCATGAAAAATTGTTCCTACTTTAAGTTTCTCACTGGATTGCTTTGCTTTCTCAAAAAAAAATAATAATAATCCTATAATAATGTGGATTTTTTTTGTGTGTTTGCTAATACAGTTAGCAGTTACACAAACACTGAGGTTTTCTGTAATGAAATTTGCAACTTAACTTTAGGAGGAGACAGTAAGCAAAGACCACCTGCTGTAACAGGACTGTTCACTGCAAAAATGCCTTCAGTCTGACGAATAACCCCAGGAGCACAAAGACCTGCAGAAGGGACACGCGGTGCCCGTCGCTCACTGGAGTCAACTGGACAGCTACACGAACAACTCCAAGCATCTGCCATCTAGATCTAAACATCTAACATCAATTCTTTCCGTTACTAGAGCCTAAATGCTTAAAAAAAATAACGTATTTATTAAAATAGAAGAAGATTTGAGTTACTCATGGCAAGTAAGAAGGATGGAGTGCACAATTTCCTTTCCTGTGTCCTTCTCTCCTTCCCTTCCTCTCCGTACCCTGCCCACCACTGAACAGGAATGGAAGGGAGGCTCTGCCTTGCAAGGGGAAGCTGCCAAGCAGAAAGAGCTTAAATGCCATGATGAAAGCTAGAATATCTCAGCCCAGCCTTGTACATAGCGGGAAAGGAGAAACAATGGAGAAAAGTTGATGGGAAGAGAGAAACATTTTCAAGTTCTTAACGTGCCGCAGAGCGGAACTTTCAGCATAATGCTTCTGTGATGTTTTTTCGTTTTTAAATTGTGCTTTAATCTGTACTTTATTGGAAATAACTGAGCAAAACCTTCAGTGTTTGCCATTAATCTTGGAACAGCTATTTCTCAAAAGGAGAGATCTATTTTATAACCTTTAAAGGTAATGGAAGCAGCTTTCAACAAGCTCTGGAGCTTAAAGCTTATTTTGTTTTTTAAACAAATTAATCGGTGGATTTTACTCTTTTGTCCTCATCTATACAAAACATATCTTGACCTTTTAAGTAAGATTTAATAAGATTTAGTGTTTTCCACTAAATATAAGCTCCTACCTTCTACTCCATCTTCATGCTCACAGAACATCCTGACTTACAGAGGACCAGCCATAAATTAATTACAAGTAGAAACGGATGCTACAGCGTTATCTAGAATTTCATACCAAGAAAATTACAGGACAAAACCAAGATTCTTGTTGAAAAGAGTAATATATATATTTTTTTAAATGCCCAGCCACTCCTGCCCTCCTAAGAAGTCAAGCATCCCAGTATTAGAAGCATTTTCCAATCCTACCCTGCTAAACGTTGTCCTATTACATTGTATGTATTTCTTTAATATTTTTCAAAGCACAAAGCAATACCCACCTGACAAGAATCAATAGGAAAAAAACCTTTTCTCTCTTTGACACAGTGTGAGCCCATTAAGTAGCCTTAAGAGATTCTGATCGGAGCAGCAAAGTCAGACCTTCCTGATCAATTCCTTCATCCATTTTGAGAACATATACTGATCTTGCTTTTTCCAATTTCAGTCCAGGAAAGAAAAAAAATCATTCCCACGATAATTCACCATTAAATAGGCCTTGTCTTATGAGAACTTCAGCAGCTGGAAGCAGATGAAGAGCAAGTCAGAATCCAGGAGAATCACCAGGACATCTAACATGCTTCCTCTGGGCCTTTCCGTTTCTACCCTGAAAGTCACTCAAAGCATTTCCCAGCCTTGTCCTTCATGGATCTTTAAAGATGTTGCTTTCAACATTATAAATAATGCATAAATCACGACCTGAAATGGAAACGATTCCAAGATCTTTTTCCTCCAGAAAAACTTCAGCTCACTAGGTTACTGCTAGGGCTGCCATAACCCATGAAAAAAGGGAGTAAAACCAACACAAAATGCTGAAGGATCGTCACAGGAAAATGGGGTGCAGGCTGGAGATAATGCAGCGTAACAGCTGGTGGATTCTGCTGCAGAACTGAAGATGTTTTATTCCAAGACTGCATGAGTCATTAAGAGCTTGTGCACGTGCTATATGATGAACTCTCTGACTGGAATTAGACTTGGAGAAATTCAGCAGATAGGCTCAAATGGAAGATTTGCTTTGGGCAATCTCCTCTACTGGAAGGCCTGAGAACTTTCTCACTTTCACAGAAAATTATTCTAATGTAATGGTGTTAAAGTAGAAAAACGCTCTACTTTCATCCCTAGTGGTGCCCAACTCAACTCATCCAAAGAGAATTACCCTACCAGCTCTACACCCTCCTGGATCCTGACAGGAGGTCACCACCAAGGACAGGTCACTGTTGGCATCACCTGGAACACATGCATGCAGAAATTAGCTTGTGATGTTTTCAGGCTTGATTGCAAGGGATCCCAAGTGCCTGATGCTTTAGGCCTTTCCCCTCTGCAAACAGCTGCTGCTTCAGGCCCTCTCCTACAGCAGCAGGTGAATAACGGCAACGAAGGAAACAGAAGTATCCAAAAGATCCAAAAACTCCAGTTTTGTTTGCAGGTTAGGAGAACCAATAATGCAAAGGATTACCATTTAAAATAATTAAATAAATAACAAAATGTGAACTTGCCCAAACATATACCTGTGACCTTGAGGTCTCTTAGGCAGCACTGACTGAATGTTTAACGGGCCACAAGCCCTGCCTTGAAGTGAAGAACACTCTGTAGAGCTCTGTATTTTTTGGTTTTCTTCTAATTTATTTAGTAACTGATTCTAAGACTCCCGCAGTAACAAAGAGACCAAACAGATCTCCGAACACAGCTCTTGCCTTCACATCCAGTGGGGAATACAAGACGAGGAAGGACGGGAACGAAGGGCTGACTGCCTCTGCGGAAGAGCACCTTGCCCAGCGCAGAACCAGGAGCGGCCAAGGATGACACAAGAGGCTGCAAGGTATATCCTTACTCTTTGTTAACCAAAATGTTCTTTCTTCCCTTGCTAGTAGAAGAAAACGAAGGTTTATACTGTCTACAGCAGGTAAGTCCATTTACAGCAAAAAAATAATCGAAAAACATTATGAAAAAAATAAAAAAGGTGAAAGCAGTGAGAGTTTAATTACATTTTACACTAAAATATCTTTTTTTTTTTCCAGTGACTTGTTTGCTTGCTCAGAGGAAGCAGTGCTCGCATGTGGTTTTTTGTTTTCAACCTAAACGATTGCTAGGGACTCCTCTGCTTTAGTTCCATGCTAGCGAGACACTGGGTGTACGGTTAGGTGATTACTGTATCTCTGCAGTTCAGTATCTGCAGGGTGTCTGAATGCCACTAACTACTTAAACCCAGTAAAGAGATTACAGCTCACACTAACTGGATTTTCACAGCTCCGTATCATTCAGTTTGGATTCCTCATACACAGATTAAGGGAGTCCATTAAAACAATAGTCAGCTGCTCGCAAAGTGCAGGGTGCCTTGGTTAAAAAAAGCCACACGTTTACATTCAGAGAGAGCGTGTGTGTGTGTACACGCGTGTAAATGAAATACTCTTTCAGAAAGAAAAACTCTCTATTTAAGGAATTAATTTCAAAAACAAACATAATGCAAATTATATAGTTATGAAAGGACAATCATGGTGGTTGGCAGTTTTAAGGACTGCGTAGTTTTGAAAATTTTAAACAGCTTAAAGTAATGTGTGTCTTTGAAGATACTGCCTTCAAATGGATTCCAAAATCTACTTCTGCAAATGCAGAGGAATAGCATGTCCTCGTGTACATGAATTGAGCAGGGAAGCTAATTTAACAAGCATCTCAAACTGATAATCTCAACTATAAACCCAGAACACAAAATCTGTATTTTGTACTTCCAGCACTGCGAAGTTAATTTTCTTTTCTTCTTTAGACGTGTTAGAAAGTGCAGAAGTGATAGAGATTCACTTACAAACAGTCCTTTTGATCGTTAATGGAGGTATCCTGTCCACAAGAGAAGAATGTGGGGTTTTCCACACTTACAAATATATTTCTAACATGAAAATACTAAAAGGAGGAAGGCTGGGACCCTACAGTTCAGAGCATGAATAAGAAATTTCACTCAGTGAGAGCTTACTTCTTCCGGCATTTCCTAAGTATTTGCAATAACCAAGTTAACAGTACCACACTTGCTTTCAGGATAAATTAAAGAACAAATTAAAATGAAACAATTACTCTGTAAGTCAAAACCATTGACGTTCTGGACCTAGTTGTTCACCAAAATCTTCTGGACAGATGTGCTCCACAGCCTACACACGTGTGCTCTCCCTGAGTTCACACAGCATTGCAGAGACGTCCGTTAGCGAAAGGAAAAGAAATACCAGATGGTGCTGTCTCGATATCACAGCCCATTAAATAAATGGCCATCCTTTTTAGACTTAAAAGAGGATTTTTAGCAAACCAAAAGAAAAACAAGTCCAAAGCAGTCCAAACAACAATAGCAACAAATCCAGGTCAAAGGCAAGTGACCCCAGAGCTACTCTGGGCACACGGACACCTCTTTCCTTTTCAGGGGGAAACTCTTCCTCTGCTTCCCATTAGCCCTTGGCTGGCTTCCCCTGGAAGAAATTGTCCTCATTTGGCCTTTCAGCTGGTTCCTTCTCAGCATCTTCTGCCAACAAACCTAGTGAATTCATTTCTCTAGAGTCTCTACCGAGTCTGTAGGTGCCACCAGCACCCTGCGTCCTGGAGCACCTGGATGGGAGAGTCCAAGTTATTTAATTCCTTTTTTCATTCAGAAAATAATAAGCCTGAAAGGGTAAGTTATGAAACAAATCCCAAAGAACCACCATGATTACATGGTAAATAATTACACCTTCAGTTAGCTATGTTTGGATCCTGCCTATACGTAATATGAGGCATTTGTAACCAGCCGGTACTGTGCTTTAAGCATTTTACCGTGTGTAGTAACTGCAAAACCACTCTGGTCTATGGTCTTTATTGGTAAACCTACGAAAGAAAACTAAGCACACAGTCCCGATAAATTTCTAGGTCAGAATCCTATTAGGAGAACTAGCGAGGCAGCTCCAGGACCCGTTGCTGAGAAGTCTCCAGCACGACTCTGACACAACCCATCATCTACTTCAAAGCTTCTGGACAAAGACTGCTCTCCCATTTTGTTCTGCTCTCAGATGTGCGAGCGGATCCCAACCAACATAAACACCAGGTTTCCGTCGTGTCCGTTAAGTTCAGCATCACTTTGGAATGCCTGAGGTTCTGCGAAACGAACAGCAGTAAACACACCCAAAAAACCAAAACACTTGGGAGGCTGAGAAAAGCCTAACCCTAAAAAGAAATCTAACAATCATTTATGGGTATTTTCAAAATGGTGCATCACATCCCGTATCACCTGAGCACTTCTACTTTCACCCAAATCCAGGACCTCACTGTCTTGAAGACCAGCTGACCCGATTTTCGATGAAGGAACTATTTTGATGCATTGCTACAAAACCAACCTCTACTCCAGTATCTGCATGATTTCACCTCTGCGTTTAGAGGACATTAAAGAGCACCAGGACATCTGTTTGGAAAATCTGGTCCCATTTCCTTTTCCTCTTGAGATTCTCACCACAGAAGTCTAAACAAAATATGAAAGTTTAAGGTTTTTTTTAATAGTTCAGAGTATTGATCCTTGGCCTACAACAATTTCTAAAAGAAGCACAAGTCACATCTGCTTCTGTTTGCAGTTTTAAGATGTATTGACAAAGACTGTCAACACAGTGAAGGCACGTGAAATTATCCTTTGGGACAGTATGTGCATCTAAGACTCGATGATGACGTAAAATAAAGACAGCAAAATCTGAATCACCGCTTTTCAATGCGATGCCTCTGATTACAGCTCCTTCTGGAAGCAAAGCATCAGAAGCGCAAGACTTCCAGCTTACGCTGTGTGGAGTTGCACCTCACAAGGTAGCATGTGAACAAAGTTTGTGTAGGAACGGAAAACGTGGGGAGGGGTAAGGGGAAGAATTCCTGGCACTGAGAAAATACACTGAAGTTAGTTCTACATGAAAATCTAATTCAGATCTTGGAAGAGCGGAGTATTCTTCTGATGCTACAGTCAAAAAAGCATCATTCCAGGCAGAGTGGCAGAAACCAGCTGCTGCTGACGGTGTAACACCAGCAACACCAAACAGCAAAACCCCACCGGGCACGGATCTCTTCGTTTGCAGTGACCAGAGCAATATGCCACGAATGACGCATTAAAAAAAAAAAAATCTGCATTTTGTTTCCTTGATTGTTTAGTAAGTACATGTATTTCTAAATGAATCGTACTACAAAAATACTTCGCTATCATTTCACAAAGTCTTCATTTCAATGAAAACACTATTTTACAGCTAATTCACCACTACCATAATCCCTGAACTACGCTTACTTCTCCAAAGGAGTTGCACTGTTACCTACATTAATCGATACAGGAGAAATAAAGACTTCATTTTTCAAAATGGAAATAAAATGGAATTGAACTGAAATAAAAACGAAATGAGCTCAAGCAATTGAAGGAAGCACAGGGAATAAATTAAAAATAAATAAATGAATACACAACCCCTAAATTATTACAAAATTTGAGCGCAGCTGTGTTCATCCACTGAGCTCTGGTGGCTGACAACCAGCGACTTCATGGATTTGGCTGAATTTCAGACGTCAAGACGACCATAAGTCCAAGATGCTCATCTATTAAAAGCAACACCGTCCTTAGAGACGGAGAAAGGTGCCATGAAAACAAGCCCAGCGACACGCAGCCTTATAAGATGAATGCATCTGGAGGTCAGATAAGCAGTCAGAGAATTTGGGAGGTCAGGGCATCGTTCCCTCCAGTACCTGTGGAAGTTACGAATACATCACAAAATCTTACTATGCAATAAATCCATTTCTGCTAAGGTAACAAGCCCCCCAGTGAAAAAAAAAGAAACTGAAGTTCTGGTCACCTCGCACCAAACGTGAAAAACTCCAATTCTGCAGTCAACAGGAAGGGTTTTCTGTTTGTTCCCTGTTTGGGTTTTGTTTGTTTTTAAATAGAGAAATTTAAATATTTCCATATAGTCAAATCTGCAGTTCAAAATAATCAGCTGCAGAAGGCTTGCCTACCCGAAGTTATTTCATACTTCACATTTCTCCATCCTGAGTGTGTCTGGCACTGACGGCGATAAACATTTCAGAACAGAATCGTCTGCGTCCCGCCTGCTGCCCAGCTGCACTCTGTTAGCGTGTGATCATGCTACAGTCCTACTACGGTTCCGTTTTCATTATGTTTTCTATTTTTCTTTTAATTAATGCTTATGATACAAACTGACACAAATAGGAACTAGCGGTTGCTCTTCCTGGGATAGCCCGTTCTGTGGGAAAGCGCTATTAATGCAGAGTTTAAGAACAATGAGACGAGACCACCCCCAGCCTCGAGTGCTCACTGCTGATGCTTACCTCAGGAAAGGGTGAAGTATGCTGTGAGATGCTTCCGGACAACACAAGTTATTAATTACAATAATTAACCACTCTTTAGTTAATAACCTAAGAGAGATGTTTCAGGAAAAGGTAAGCAACCACATAAGCACAGTTGCTCTGCTCCTTTCTGCTGTGCATTGCTCCCTTTATAACCCTACTTCTATTTCACGGGCTCGTGGCTCACCAGCGAACAAGAGAAGTTGAGAAGCCAGCGCTAAGGAACTTCCAGCAGCTGCATCACAAAACCAGAGTAAGCCCTCTGAAGACACCCACCCAAGTGCCCACCGCTGCTCCTGCATGCCGCAAGGGACGCGGCCAGCCCAGGTCGGCTTCTGTAAAAGCAGAGCTCAAGAGCAGAAGGCACAGCTACTCAAACTGAACTGCACGGAACGCGCGAGCTTCATCAGTGTGCTCCCCCAGCTCGTCTAAGCCAAGCCCTGTATCCAGAATAACCCCGTTAAGCACGAGCATTGCTGGAGAAAAGAACAAAGATAGAGAAAAAGAGCTAGAAAGAAAGGTAAAGACAGAATAAATAAATAAAGGAGGGGGGCATTTTGTTTTTATTTTGTTTCTGGATAAATAACTCTCTCGCCACGGACAATAGAAATCCTTCAAAGCCCGCTCTGTAGGAAGTCAAAGCCATGGGTTGGCATTCAAAGGCACCCCACGTCGGATAAAGGGACTCAGCCGGTCAGTTTGTAGAGTTTTAGAAGCTTCTTATCTGCTGTTCTTCAAGAAGCTACAAAAATAAATTCCTGTAACTCCCAAGGATGATCTGGCATCTTCAACTTTATTATAACAACCTCTCAGCAGAGGGACTGTAGCTGTTTTAAAGTCCCGGTAATTTAGCCCAGACACTAAAAACAAAAACATTCAGATTAAGGAAAGATTTTTCCCCTCTCACAAAAGAACAAAGAAAACCCTGCTGTACATACTTAAACTAGTTTCCAACACAGCGGTGAAACAGTTTCGTTTCAGCTTTCACAATGCATTCTCTAATTTTAAACAGATTTTAAAGAAGTTCTATAATTTTGCTACAAATTATTGTGTTTAATACGGACAGATGGCCTCAGAGTCTACTGTTCTCCAACAGGGCATTTTACTTCCATCCTGTTCCTTCGACTGTAGATAAGGGTCTCATAATTTTTATTATAAGCACCTACTGTTGGGTGCTTATAACGCGGCAATGCAAATCTGATCAAGGTTGAAACGTGATATGCAAGGTTCTGCCCAGAAATAATCCTTAATTATTATGTTTTGAATCAAAGCTTACAAACTATGCTATTTTTCCTTTGAACTCAAATTGCAAAAAAAAAACACTTTCCCAATTTGAGCCGCATAAGCTCTTTAAAAGAAGTTCTAAAGACAATCCAAGTAGCTAAAACAAACTCATAAATTCGACTGAGCAGTACAAATTAAACAAACGTTGTAGCACCCTGAACATCAATTTATATTTGCACATTTCTGCTACGTGATAAATGTATCTTGTCATGTCAGATTTTAAAGAAAAGGTCTTAGAGTGACAAAATCAGTCTCAGTGTGACAAAATCCCATTTGTAAGTGAATAGAGATGATTGAACACAAATACCTTAGGCCAACGACTACAGAGATTACGTTTTGGAAGCAGCGTGTGCATAATGGGATCAGATAAACACTAACCCTTCACAGATTTTGAGAGCCACCTCTTGTTGCAATAGACAGTAGGGAAAGTGATAAGCTCCCAGCCCTTCGGACTGCCCAGCCGATTAACGTAAATGCCGCACCCGACCTGAATTTAAGCTTGGCAGTTGCCGAGTGTGTTTTAGACCTGAAGAAGGCTTCACATCTTTAAAAGCACCATCATTTTTCCTAACTTACATCCTGTGCTCTAGAAGAATAATGCTGTATTTCCCAGCTAATACTGCTTCTCTGTTGCCCTTGAAGCGTCGTGGCTGCACACCTCTTAGATTAAGGAAGTTCATTAAAAAGTTGAGCAGAACAACAGTGGTAGACCCACTTCTTACCTCCTCGCCCTTCCCTGCTGGCATAACCCTTTGTAGGACTACGGTGGGAGACCCCTTCTCTGAAAGCGACAGAAAAGCAGCCATACAGAACTGTAGAAGAATTAATTTTGGTTTAGCCCTCTTTATATATACAAAAGCCTTTTTAGCAGACCGATTTGTTCACCACAAAAGTAAACAACAGTTGCAGATTCCTTCTGCAGTTAAAGTATTTTCTAAAAACTAAACTCTAAGAATATGTGAAATTTTTACACTTGCCAAACCTATTAAATGATCGTCAGTCTCCAAATGTTTTCCCTGACCTCAGAAGTAACAGAAATAAAAGGATGCGGTGAAGGCACAAGCTGCACGTTTACCACCTTTCTATCAGCAAGGCTGGAAAGAAGTGCTTCAAACCAAAAAAAACATGTATCACTGGCAGAATGAAATATTCTTTAATAAACAGCAGCATTTTACTCTAAAGGAGTATATTACTAGTTACATATACTACCTTATCTTTCCATCTTTGACGAAAAAGTCATGTTTTATAACGTAAAGATTACCTAAGAATTCCTAAATTTCTCAGCAAACAGTCTTAGATGCAAGAGTTTGTGCTGATATGCACGGATCTATTAAATAACTTGGTGTATTAGTCCCTACGATAAAATCAGCATTTGCTTTCCACATGCTAACCTATTCCATCGTTACAAAACATAATAAACAGTTGCTAAAACCACGCAGGAGAAAAATGAAAAAAGATGTTCCTGTGAACTGTCAAAGCAAAATTTCCCAGAGCAAACTACAATTTTCAGATGTATTTCCTTGCTTTTTACAAGCCGTGTTTCACGTTTCGCTGTTCTTCAGCATAATGAACAACCCAAACGTGCTGAAAGTATCTTTCCTTCCAATCAAACATTTACCCTTCGCCACTGGTGAAAGGCAACAAGATCTCTTTACAAGATCTCGTCTTTTTCAATAAATTTTGCATGAAAACATGCTACCCAAGCACAAAGTTGCCTGCTGTCACATTGGAAGTATGATAAATGTTTAATGAAAACAACACCACACAGCTTGGTGTCAGACAACAGCTATCACACAGTCCCGCTTTGATCTGAACAGACACTTAAAAGGAGTTCTGAGCGTGCTCTGCACCACAGAACTCTATAACCTATATGCAAATAGGAGAAAATTACCATAAACGACTTCCTCCTGCATCGCGAGGAAAGAGGAAAGGAAAATATGACAAGCTCCGAGAGCGTCTGACTGCTGTCAACCTCGGAGAAGCCCGATATTCCCCATCTACTCCTAATGCCTTCTGCCAAGCCCCGAGAAGCTCCTCGACAGGCAGCCGTCACCCGGCACCGTCAGCAGAACCTCCTGGCTGCCACGACGGAGCGCTGAGAACAAACCTCTGCGAACGCCGCGGTGAAATGCCACTGGAAAAGGTCCCCTCGACAGAGCGACCTCGGCAAACCCCCGGAAGATCTAAAACGCGGAATTAAAAGGAAAAATGAATCATATATTTGGGAAACCAATTCTTAAGCAACATAATGCTGCGAGTATCTCAGTAGCCATGAGGCCATTAGTGCAAAAACGTATCGATAATCTAATAGGGAGCAGAAATTAAAACGGGTGGCTGGCTTTGATTAATGGCACAACACTTCTTTTCTTCGTAACAACTGAAAAGCCGCTCTTAATTTATTCCATTAAAATTTGTCAAAAACACTTTAAAAAGTAATCCAAAATCCTCCAACTAAGAAAGCTAGGGGGAAGCTAATAAATCTAGCAAAAGTTGCTTAAAGCTAACAAGTTTTTAGTATTCCCCCCCCCCCCCCCCAATTAAACAACAAACAATGATCCTTATGAAAACCAAGTCTCAGTGCCACAACTTATGCTTTTGACCTCGTGAAGACTTTAGACACCAAAATTCAACAGCATGTGCCTACAGGTCAATGAAAACGGGCAGGCGAGTTGCTTTAAGGCACGTGAATGAGAAGAGCACAAGAGATGACTTGATTAGCAGCAAATCTGCTGGAAAGGTGTCGCAGTGTGTAAGTACACGTTTAAGTAAACCAGCACCATGAAGTGGTTTTGAAGGTACACAAATATCACTGGTACGCACAAGTTTCTGGGCCAACAGAGGGTTTGGAAGAAGGAAATCTGTGCCTAACCCTTCGAGGCAGCCTGCAGGAAAGGCCTGGGGGCCGGGCCCACCCCGCGGGAGGTGACAGAAGCTGCTCGAGGCCCTCCCAGCTCGCCAAAGCACACCAGAAAACCTCAGCCTTACCTGTCCCCGCGATGCTGGCAGAGCTCGAGGCACTTTGCGACAAGACTCACGCACTGCTCTGCTCCAGCTCCCGGCCCCTGCTTTGACAGACCTGCGCACGGCAGCGTCCCACAGGGCCTCACAACAAGTCTACATTCAGCAGAAAAAGTCGGTTTCTCTCCACTCAAACTAATCTTTACAAGAGAAGCTGAAAGAAGACACTTTCAAAGAACACCAGCACAAAGAAAGCAGTTTTCAGAGCCGGCGCTGCAGCCTGGTGGGGTTGGCAGGGCCCTCGGGGCTCTGGGGGCACCCTCAAACCATCACAGGACTGGACTAAGAATAGTCCATTAGTTTAAAAAAACTAAAAATACACGTATTTCCCACACTCGATGCCCCATTAGTAAGAATACATGTTAGAACAGTTACAGACAGCAGCACATTTGGAGGATCTAAGACTAAATTCTCCCCATGCCTGTGAGCCAGGTTCAGTGCCGCGTACAGCGGCTGAGGAAGGCATTTGGAGAAACGCTGCACAACCTACAGTGCATTTTTAAAAGGTCACTAACGTCCACGACTCAGGATATTGTCTAGCCAATACATTAGGAATTGAAAGACCGAGCAATAATGAGCAAAGCTTTCCTAGTCCCACTGCGTTACGCTCTGAAGACGAAGAAGCACCGGGAAGCCCGTAGACCCCAGAAATTGTGGGGAAATCATGGAAGAGAGGGGTTGGAGCCTGGTGGGGCTGGGGGCAGAGAGGAAAGGTTGCTCTAGTTCTTTACAAGCAATTGTCTTCATGCAGGGCTCCAGCAGCACTCATGGTGTTGTCTCACTCCGACACAGAGACAATGGTCTCCTGGTCTTTATTCAGAGACCTTTTCTGATCAATGTCACTTTTTTTCTTCCCTTCATATTTTTTGGGGGGGAATAAAAGACAGAAAAGAACAGAAAAACAGGAAATGAGGCAGCCAATTGTGGGACCTGATAAACTTTCTGGGGAAATAAACCTTTGCTTTTTTCACAAAAGCAAAATTTAATAAAAGAAAATCACTAGACTAGAACTTACCGGTAAGAGCTAGACACCAGATGTCCAGCGTGCACTATAAAACTTTGCAGAGACAACAGGAAAGGACAACGCATCACAAAACGTATATTGGTCCTCGTTTTATCGATTCCGTTTTACTTATAAAACCACAGGATTTGTCAGTAGATGCAGTGCGTTCTATTAAATCGCAGAGGTGTGGTAACACCCCGATGCAGCGCCTGTCACCAAAGCTTGCATGCGAGCAGGAAAGCCAGCTATGTGCGTGCTAATTACACAGTACGAGCGCTAATTACTCAGTACGAGCAGTAGCAGAGTTCTGGTGTGTAGTAACCAGTAACATGCACATCACTACTGCAGCCGTGGGTCTGCGTGACCGTGTTGGAGAACCATGTTGTTACTGCTAACAGAGAAATGTGATTTGAAACTTGGCCTATGAGACGGGATGAACAGAAAAAGCTCGATGGCCAAGCAAGTGCTTTTGCTTTGGAAATGCTGGCAGCGGTTCTTCCCAAAAAGTCGTATCGCTTATTGTTTTTATATATATATCCTTCCAGGCAATAAAGCTCTTTCTCCCATGCACTGCAACAGAAATATTCTTATATATACACACACATATATGTAAGGGAACGCAATTCAAACAACTGCTAGTAGACAAAAGCAAACTGGTTAGTTCAGATTATTTGTAAAATGGAAGGAAAACCAATAGCAGTGCAGTAGGTGGATAACTGCTGAAGGACTTTTCTTGCTACCTGCTTGTCTTCAGCTTTATCTTACATAGCTTACACTGGAAATGAAATAATCCCAATAATATGAGAGATGGATCTCTTTCTGTTTATGGATATTTTAGGGGATACTGCTGGAATGATTTTTAAATTTGCTTTGCTTTACCTTGTAAGTGAACACGAACCTCTTTCAAAGCTTGATAGACCTCTCTCAACTCTCCTTGCTGCCTTTTTTTTTAAACCAAGTACTGTCAGATGCTGTAAATGAGCTTCCCAACCTAAACTCAAAGCAGCTGTTACCGCAATCTCTCTCCATGATGGCTGAACAAATAGTATATCCCTTAAAACATTTCAGATTGTAAGAACAAAAGAGTTCAGCTGTTTTGCTATGGCTGTAATGCAGCCTGTCTCCACCAAATAGCTGACACTCATCCAACATTCGAGAAATTCGGTGCTCAGCCTTAAAGAAAATTCACTGAAACAGAAAATGCCAGAAGGATGACAACTGGATTACCATAGCAGAGTTCTTCTGCTCTGGAAATCTCTCAAGATTTTTTTCTGCAAATACAAGATCTACTTGTAGATCTAAAGAACTAAAGTTGCCTTGATTTGCAAAACAAACAAACACACACAATTAAAGTGCAGGTCTCGTTTTGAGGACTGGGAGAAGGAAGAAAAAGCCTAGAATGGAAGAGATGCATGTATTCATCCTCAAAATATTCTGTACAGCAGGAAATACTCTAAATCTAACTGAACTTGCCTAGGCTCTTTAGGTTTATTTCCTACCCCTTATCATATTCTACTACAAGTTGTACTTACTAGCCTGTTGCAATATACAGGAACCCAGTTATTCTGATGAGCTCTGACCAAGTTCCAATTTCTTCAGCTCCTTCAGGCTTGCAAGGAAGACTTAATTCTTTCTTGACTACAAGTAAGATACTTGTCTCCCAAGTATCTCCCCCAAGCACCTCGATCGGAGGTGTCAACATGAGTTCTCTCACACACCAAACCATACAATGGGAATCTTCATAATACAATCCTCCTCTTCCTTTCCTTCACTTTCAATAAGCAATAACCAGGAGTCAAATACCCTGTGATAAAGGCTGACTTTTCAAAGACTGCATCCATCCTCCAGCTCTCCCAGTACAGCTGTCTCAGCCACTGCAGCAACAAACATACCGTGGAGCAACCCATCTATGCCAAGAAATCGCAAGTCACGCTGATTATGAAACACCTTCGTTTATGCAAAGCTGAAGCTATAAAGTTAACTAGCACTGGAGAATTTACATTGTCTTCTCCTGATTTGGCATTAGGATGATCTTCCTTTTAGCTTTCAAGTAGCCATTTTCCAATAAATACATTCCAAGCATATGTTAATTGAATTTGGAAACTAGATCTGGCCCTTCACATGTTTTTCCATGGAGTACCTGCAAGAATCTGTTCCAAAAAAATTGAACGGTAAGCTGAAAAAAAAGCACCATCAACATGTCAGTTACAGCAGAATAAAACGTGTGCTTTTTTCCTGCCCAAACTAGATCCAACTTAAAACAAGAAAAAAAACAAAACACAGCTTTTTCAGCAAGTGCAGATGCTGGAGGAGGCCTCGCCTATCCCCTGCTCACTGGCTCTCAGATGCAGACAGCTGACAGAGCAGGTCCTTGTACTGCTCGCTTGTCTCTTCCAGCACGAGGTCAACTGGGTGAACAGCGAAGTTCCAGCCAGGGCAGCAAACTTGTGCTGAAGGGGACCAGCATCAGCCGCAGAATCTGCTAAGACGCTCAGCTCTGGAGACAAGCTATCACAGGAGTTAGAATTCTAGCCATGCCCACGAGAGGACATCTGACACCGCAAGACAAAAATCCTGAATTATAGCATATGCCCTCAGAAACAAAATTCAGCAAAACCAACCTACTACCTTCAGCTGACCACAGCCAACTGCAAAAGCCTTCAAAGCTACTGGGAAACAAAAGATGGTAGCTCACGCTTTGCTCAGAAATTAGCATCCAGACAGGACAAATGCATGACTGAATCTCATTGCTGCTGCAGAAAACCAAGAAAAAAGGCCAGAAGCCCACAGATAGAGCCTATACAAAGGCAAAAGGTTCACTGAGGTCGCGTTGTGTCATCCTCGTTACACATCTATGAACGAGGGAGGACAGGTGAGCTTCCTTGGCTACGGAGGGCTTTTCTTTCCCGCAATTTTCACCCATGAAGAAAATAAATACATCAAGAAATGATAGCAAGGAAGAAAGCCGAGAGCTTGGGAGGCTTGAGGAAGTCTCCTACAAAGAGACAATTACAAAATATCTTACTTGGCCTCTTTTTTCTTGGAGAACACACAAGGCAAAAAACAAACTGCAGTCCCCCTCCCTTCCTAAATACACGCATGCATTTAGGAAGGAAAACTCTAAGCTCCTGATTCACTCTTACCGGTCCGTGGCAGAGCATTCCCTAGACAAATAACTGCATTAACTGCAAACAGCAACTGAATCCAAGAGCTCAGCATTTAAATACGCTGCTTCGCGAGACCTTTAACAAACAATAACATGATGCTGATGCGGTCTAAGTCTTCAGAATGACAAATAACTGCAACGGAAAAAAGCTTCCCAGATCCATACTCTCTGTACGGACACACTTTGATCACCATTTGATTAAACTGAAAAACACATTCCCCCCCCCTCAGAAAAGTTTATGAAGCATAGATTACATCAGCACCATCCTGGGTATATTTCATTTTGTAGGCTAATAATGTTCCAAGTACGAAATCCCTGCACGAAGTCTGCTGGTCAGTACCTGGGCTCGAAGGAAAATGGACTGATGTCATAAAACGCTTCTATTATCAGTTTGTACTCTTTGTCCTAACCACCTTGGAAACGACCCAAACAAGGCATTTGGTTTTCGGATTTAGCATAAGCACTTTTGTTAAGTTATCAAAATATAAAGGTAAATTGTTTGCTTCCAAAAAAATTCCGGGCACTTCTGAGTTCTTCCTACAGCTTGCAGATATCGATCCTTATTATAAAAGGACATAAAGTCAGGCAGTATGCTAATAAAGCACCGCAATATATTCCAACATGATTTAAGATGTGCTTCGCTACAAAGTCCAGAAGACCTCTCACGCACCGAACGAATCGTGCTCAGTAGGGATTCTTGCCCTGTTCAGGGCACTAGAATCTACGTCAGGAAAAAAAAAAGGACTGCAACATCCAGGCTTCTCCTCGTTCTTCCAAAAGTACCAAAACGCATTCAAACTTCAGGTTAACAGGTAACAGGCATCTTGTTTATGACACACCACCAACATTTCAGAGATATTTACAGGGAATCCTACTGAGGGCTGGACACATCTGCAACAACAAAGGATGAATGATAGAATCGCACGCTGGTTTGGGTCAGAAGGGACCTCAAAGCCTCCCCAGCCATGGGCAGAGACCTCTGTCCCCAGCCCAGGCTGCCCAAATCCCCCCAGCCCGGCCTTGGGCACTGCCAGCTTTGGGGCAGCCCCAGCTCCTTGGGGCAGCCTGCGGCAGGGCCTCGCCGCCCTCATGGTAAGTATCGCACATGGGTCAGTGAAATGGGGAAAGCAGCACTTGAAGTGAGTGGCCGACAACATCCTTGAAGTTCCCAGCGGTCTACGTACTACAAATAAGAAAGAAAAAGTAAATAGCTAATCCTGAGTATTTACATAATCAATAAGCTAACCAAGGACAAGCAGGAATGATATCTGAGGGACCAAGTAACCAGTATCAACAGGATGTAAAAACCAAGCAGGCTATCGTGAGGTATCTCCATGAACACTGGTGGAGGATGCAACTGTAGAAGTCCCCACTCAGCATTTCAGTGGGAACACACCAAAGGGAGATGCATGACGGAGGTTCAGTACACCAGCGGCTTCCTTTCTGAAACCAATCTCTCCTTGAAAAGAGACATCACGCTAAAGGTCACAAGAGATCAAGATGTATAAAGTAGAGGTCATTACATAAACTGCCTTCACTGAAAGCTGTAAAAAGATCAACAACCTAAGTTATTTCAAGCAAAAGTTAGGCTGGTGGTATGTTTTGAAAGGCAGTCCATCATTCCGGCACGGCAAGTACTTCTACTGCAACAATACTATGAGCCACAACTGAAGCCCAACAAATTTTTGTCAACATAGAAGTCGGGGGAAACCCACCACACACAGTGAAAAACAATTTTTCATAGGAAATCGTCTTGGTGCTTTTCAGTTCTCTTCATTCTTTTCCTTAAACTGTGGTTATAATGCGTCAGAAATTGAGTTGCATTCATCTACTGAAGAAGATCTACTCAGCACATTTGCAAGGCAAGGGGAAAAAAGAACTGTTAATCATTTAGCTCAAATGATGCCACGTGGCAGAATTTTAACATACTCAGAATCATGTGATCCAAAGAACTTTAATAATTTCCACTTTGTTTACATAAGTAGCATGCATTATACAAAGAAAACTGTTTGTTTTTAAAAGTAAAACTCTAAGTCATTGCCTGTTTTTATTAGAGCTGCATTATTGGTCATGTCACTTACCCATGCTTCGCGCCATATATCTCCTTCTCTTTTCCTTTGCCTTTCTCTTTTACTTTCTCTTTCTCTCTGCCTTTACGCCGCTCTCTTTCGCGAGACCCACTATGAGTTCTCCTATGACTGGATCTTTCACTACTTCGACTATAAGAACGTTGACGAGGTCTTGATCGCGATCTACACAAAATCCATAATATTAAAATTTAGCAATTGTACATTTTTCACCATCACTGTTATGTTAGATTTGTTATTTAGCCCAACTATTTTGAACTCATTTTCAAATCATTTAGAAATAATTTTACACAAAAACCTGCCAATTTCTCAAAAGAAAAGAAGAAAGCATTGCTTCTGTTTTGAAGGAAGAATGCCAAGTAAATTAAATCATACTACACAGTACTCATGCATTAACAAAATAATCAAGTATTAACAAAGTAGTCTTTAGAGCTATTGAAGAAAGGATGGAAAATCTTTATTAAGCGTTAAACACCGCATTCTTAAATTCTGAACAATTTAGCCTGGCAAATAATTAAAGATTTTACAGATGCTACTAAGTGCTTGTATTTACATATTAAATACTTCTACTAACAATGTTCCAACAAAACAAAAAAGTGACATTTACAAACCCTAACTTTAGCCTGCAGAGCTGACATTTACACACTTTTTTTTTATATATATATTCAGGCTTGAAACATGCTGCAGAAAACCTATAAATACGCCAACCCTAGAGGCCCAACATCGCCAGAAACTGCATACAGGTGCAAGGCTTTGTGCACATACAGTCCTCCGGCTCTTGGCTGCAAGCTGGCTGTAGGACACTCTGTTCTCAATCGCATTATCCACTCCTCTGTAATAAATTTATGTTGTTCCTGATACACTTGAATGAAAAAAGATCAAGTAGTATTACAGTATAACTGCTTCTATGTGTACCCAAAGCTGTTTCTGTGTGATTTCTACATGTGTTTCTATGTGATTCCCGATTCTCAGATGATTTTCTAAATGTAATTTTATAATTACCGATCAATACATCTCTGCTGATGGCACGTGAGCAGTTAAGTCTTTAGCTACTTATGCACATTCGCAATGCACATTTAGGAAAAGAGCAGCTCAGGTTTCCACTAGTTCCTATCACAAGGCACATCTTCATAAAAGTTCTGATCACAACTCTTTGAAAAGTTTCATAAAGTACCAAGAGGGCTGGGGATAGGGGAGAGCATTTCATAAAATCGTATTAAAAATTATTTAGCACCTCTTGGACTGCAAAACTCCAACAGCCTTTAAAGGCAAAATCACAGAGAGAAGATCACTCCATTTTAAAGGCAACAACTGTTTAATAAACCTCCCCAATAGAACAAGCAAAAGAAAATACTACCTCCAGATGAAGCTATAAATCAAATTTGGGAAGAATGCTGTTATTGAGTCTGGAATTTGTCCAGCATACTGGGGTTAACATACCTACTCCTGCCATCGAGCCTTTTAGGCTAGCACCAGAGGTCAGAACCTCAGTTTTACGTTTCATTCAGCAGATGGCATCTCCTGCAACACTATATCTTCTATTATTGGTCACACTATTAGCTCTAATACAATAGGTCGAATTACCACTTAAGGGGCCTATTATGAACTATAGGACATTTTCTGTCCCAAAACGGAATTTTATTATTTCATCGCAAATTAAAACGCATCCGCCCACTCTTCAGCTCTCAGGTGGAGGACGTTTTGTTTCGAACACACCGCTGCAGATGAGATCACTTGGACGGCAACCACGATTTCCGAGAACACCGCAGGTAAGATGCAGAGTCAGAAACAGTATATATAATTTAAAAAAATAAAAATGCCCTATAGCAACACAGATCAATTTCATTTGATGAAATGCCTCTCCTTACTTAACAGTGTAGCCCTTCAAACAAATATCTGAGGAATCTAAAATATGTATTGCTAAAGAGCTTACTTTCTCAGCTCAAATTTGAACTTGCTTTCCCGTTTTGCAGTTACAAATAACAGCAAATTCAGTTTAGATTAGATGCGTGTTCAAATCCTCGATTTCTGTTCATTCCCTTGTTAAAGTAGGACAAGCTTTAGGTATAATTTATACGCAGCCGCTTCACCCTGTGATGGATCCACACAGGGATGTGGCCTGGTACCTCTCTCCAAAGAGGAGTTTTTCTGGGTTTTCTATTATTGTACAAAGTTTTTTTGCAAATATTTTTCATTATTTCCTCTTAATGCTCCAGATCTAGAGTGCTCCAAAATAACATCAGACCAAGTTAGTTGTGTTTGCTTACAGGGATTACAAATAGTAGTTGTAATGCACAGATAAGGCAACACAACTCCAGAAATGCATCTGTTATTGACGTACTGATCCCAGGCATGAATAGAGATGAAGTAAATAAGGAAAGCTGAGGAAACAAGGAACTTTAACACTGCCTTCAACTCTTCCGGGGACTTTATCTTATTGGTAACTCCCCAAAGTAACCGCCACCTCTATCTTCCCTCTTACAGAAGAGATCAAAACCCCTCAGTATCCAAAACCAACCTCATTTCCTCCAGCTCTGAGGGAAGCTCCCATCTTTTGCAGCCTGGGCTAATTAAATCCACCTGTTAATACACTCCATGTTTAACTCTGCAACTCCAATTTCAATGAACCAGGAGACAACAGGATTACTCAGTGAAGAAGCCACAATGCCCGCTGTAGCTTGACTGACGGCGTTAACAGACACCGCCATGCAGACATCAGGACAGAATTAGGACAATCCTTTAAAGCAAGTCTGGAACCTTGCAGCTTTGAGCCATTCACTTTGCAACCCATGTAACTTTCTCTACTTCATTTGTATGTTTCTTCTCCCCTTTCTTTCTTCCTTCTAAAGAAAAAGGTGACGTTTGTCCTCAAGAATCCACTTCTCTGAGGTAACCGCAGAATGTGAAGCCTCAGAATTGAGATCTTGCTCTGACAAGCTCAGGTAAGGCCACTGGTCTTTCACTACTACATCTTTAATGAAGTAAACTTCAGCAGGAAAATAGGATCAAGACCAACAAGCAAAATGATGTTTCATATTGCCAAAACCACCCTCGGTGTGTGACAGGGGCAGAGGGGAGGCAGAGGAGCGGGCTGCAGCCTCCTGGCAAGGACCTACCCCACGGCCTCGTTCCCCGGCCTGCTGCCATTTTAATAAAGCTTTTCTCTTTGCATAAAGGCCCCAAATCCTAAAATACTGTTTTAAGAATACTTGATACAAATTTCCTTGAGGCCCTACATTAAGTCCAAAAACCTCAACAGGCTCTTGGCAGTGGAAAACCATTTCATAAAGTGAAAATTCGAGTATATGAAGTCGTTACTCTAACAGGTTGCAGTGTTGTTCCATTTCCAGCATGGATGGATTTACCTGTATGCTACCATGGATCGGTATTAAAATATCCTGCGATACATACAGAAGAAGAAAGATATAACTTTACGGAATGGAGATACAGGTCCAATGTGCCAAGAATTCACAAGTAAACAAGTATAAGAGTCCATGGATCAGGAGGAGAATAAAGACCTATTTTATTGCTGTTGCATTTGTTTTTCAATCCCAATTATTAATATTAAAGCAAGTTGCAAAGTGTTTCAATTACAGAAGTATTGGAGGAAAAAAATCAGGCTGGAGAGTAGACTGCCAGCACGCACCCCCCTTCCCCCAAAGCACCGCGCACAAACACCCACCCACCATGCCAAAGGTTAAGTCATTTAGTCAAGTTCAAAGATCTTCAAAGAGTTCTTAGATCCAGATAAGCCCATATGTTACCAAAATTCTGTGAAAAGCTATTACTTTCCAATCTGCTTTTCATGTCTAACTTACAGAACACACAGATGCTTGGCATCACTCAGTATCCCTAAATTCTCACACCAGATAATCAAGGCTCACCAATAACTTTCCTATCTAAAATCCTAAGAAACGTCTTTATTCCATCAACACTTAGTCCACTTGTAAAAATTGAAAGTATCCATAAAAGCCCATTCAGTTACTGCACAATAAGTGTTAATTTGCTAATTTCTTCACAGGTAATCAATTAAAATGTAAAATATTGGATAAAATTAGTTGCACTAAATTTAACAGCTGCTCCATAAGCATAATTAGTTTCACAAGGGCCATATGTATTCTGAACAGAGACAGAGTTGAAACAAATAAGCAGATTTTAAAACAAGTTTGAGGAAATCTGCATTTAATTAGCAGGTGGGCACTACAACTGCATAATGTTTTTATACATTTATATTTATGAAGTGACAGAAGATCTAAAGGCTTTTTAAAATGGCGTTTATTGTTTGAATGGGAACTGTTTTGCTGCATGCTAAAGTGATTTAAATCCTTATAGCTCTGCTTTGAAAAAATCATAAATGGTGAAAGAAAACATGTGGAAAACTGTAAAACTAGAAAGAATTTGCGACAAAAAGCAGATACACATACCATAACCAAAAGGAAACTACACTTAATTAAATGTACACTACATCTGGAATATCAGCCTAATAAAACGTGAAACTATTAATTTTCATTGTTCTAAAGGAAATGAGGTCAGTGTCGTTTAGTATTTCCCCAATTATGTTGCACTAAAGCATTGAGCTATATCTTATAGGTACGATCTAATCTTTTCAAAACACTACAATTTGAATGCAGCCACTGAGATAGACCTTTTAAATGGAAAGAGGAATTAGAGCACAAATACAAGAAAGCTCAGAAGAAAGTGAGCATTCCTGCACTGAAGGTAAGTTTCTGGGGAAAAAAAAAGAAAAAAAAAAAAAGTGACTTTATTGGCAAATAACAATCACCACTCAAATGAAAGTTTCTGAGATGTCAAGCTCTTCACAAGTATTCTAAATACCTCACAGCTGACACAACTCTTATTAGCTTATTATAAGCTCAACAACCACAAACAAAACCCAGCAAATTCATGCCTCTTTAATACTTTGGCAATAAATCAAAAGTCTGGCAAAGAACAATGAAATGACTGCATTGCATCAAACCTGGATATTCATATTGGTAATAAAGACAGTGCAAACACAACTAATTGCAGCAAAGTGACATGTTCTCTTTCAAAGCATATTAAGAGGTTTCTTGTTTAACTCAACTTCACAAGCAAGAAAAAAAACATAATGGTACAAGTTCTTGGGGGATGTAAAATAACTTCAAGCATCAGCTGCAGTTGTTTAAAGTGTGGAAGTTAATACATTTTTATTTTTTTTTAATTTTAATATGGGAACCTCTATAGAACAGTCTCAGTCGCTCTTAGTTTGCAATTTCAAAATGCATGCATTTAAGGAAGTTAAATATAGATAATATGGTAATGACAAAGTATATGACAATACGGTTATTTATTGCTAAATATAAGGTGAGGGAAAATGAAAACATGCAGAAGCAGAGGCAGCTTTAAAGTCTGAAACGAGACTAGCACTAGGAGGAAACAAGTTGTTTCGAGCCAGCAGTTTAGATAGTGGGTAAGAAACAAAATAGAGGGGTATTAAAGATAGTCTACTGTGCTGGAGAAATGCAAGGTGAAATATAAACAGTAACAGAAAATCAAGAACAGTTTGCAGAACGGAGAAAATAGATTCACCAGATGCAGGCAACAACTTAGTTCAGTAATAAACAATTCTCCACCTATAAATCATTTTAATTACATAATTAAACATTTGAGGAAATAATACTCAAAATTCCAGTAAACTGTAATTAAAACCAACCAAACCAAACAGTTACTGAACACTTGGCATGAGCAGCACATAAATGGGAGACAGCAGAACAGGCACAAAAGACACTGCTATTGTTGTTTGTTCTCAAGCAGCCCATTTGTTACAAATCTTGTTCTTCTCATTCTTCTGGCCTACCTGCTCTCACTTCCAAAGACGACTAGAATGCCTTCTTTGCCACAGCACCCCTTGGCCACCCTACAAGGAGTCTGCCAATAGAAGCTGAGAGAATGTAAAGCAGTGCTGACAACGACTGCCTCTCTCAGAAGTCCATACACACCAATGGCACCCCAAAGGTGTTAGAAAGACTACAGGAGATCAACAAGCAGATGGAAAACAATATACAAAGCTTACTTAAACTGAGCTTTTCTGCTAGCAGCCCTTCGCTCACAGCCGTGCGAGCTCCTTGCCCAAGAAGTGAGGGAGACGAGCATGCTGGCTGCAGCCCTGCCAGCGTCAGGGGCACGTCAACAAAAGCCTTCAGAAAACTGAAACCAGAAAACATGCTTTACAAAATACTGCCTGAAAACCAGAAATATAAACCCTAGATTAAATATCAGCTAATCAAGCAAGGAGATGAGCTGGTGTTGTAGCTGTGAGTTTGCTGAGGCCTAACGAAGCCAGCGCCACAGCCTGCGCGCAGCTGACAGGGCTCACCTGAGGGGCACCTCCCTGCTCCCTCCCAACCTGTGATGTGCTTCTAACGGCCAGCTGTACGTTACAGATACATATGGAAGTACATAAACTAACCACAGCACTACTGGATATACATTATTGCTGCATTCGGCGCAGAAAACTCTATGTGCTATTCTCCAACAGGCTTCTTATGCAGAGGCAGGGCTCTGGGAGCAGCTGCGGCCAAAGGAAGTGTAATGAAGTGTGCTGTCGGGGATCTGGGCAGGGAGAACAGCTGCGTGAACAGCTCCCACTGATCTACTGGAATTGTAAACTGTTCCACTCCATTAGTGATGGCAGGAGGGTATTCTCCTCCCGCTTCATTCCTTCAGCCTGCGCACAGGTCAGTAAATGCCCGCGATACAGCTGGTCCACAGGAACTGCGCATCCTCAGCCTCATCCCCGCCAAGGGAAAACGTGTTGTATCATTCATTCCCTCATCTCTGCAAAGACCAGGAACTACCTCTCCTTTTTTGAGATTCCACCACAAATTAGGAAATTCAGTTGAAGAACATCTATTTTTTTCATTAAGTGAATTTCTCTCATTTATTCATTTTCTTAGAGACTGCCTCAAAATGGGATGTTTTCTAGACCTACATTCACATTGCCACCTCTTGACTGAACAGAAAAATCAAGTATTTTCTTCTAATAATTTTGAAGTAGTACAATAATAAAGAAATGAGAGTTAGTGCACTGTCCTGGCTATTAAATAAAAGCAAAATAAGAAAAAAGCTACCCCCACCAAATTCCTGTCCTTTCTCAAAAAAGCAACGGCCATGAATCAGTTGAGAATATCCAGCTCGTCTTCTGTTCATACAAGAGTTTAAAAAGCTACTCAACCTCAAGGTGAGGCAAAAGGGAAACAGTTGTGATGAGATACGAGAAAGGGATTCCTTGATTTTCTAACCCAATTCCAGAACTTCTACTTCTTAGGTTACATCGGAGGAAAAAAAAAAAAAAAGTTCTTTCAAATTGTCTAATCCTGCAGAAATGACTATTTGTTTATTTATTTATTCTTTAAAAAACAGTATGGGAAAGCCAAATTCTACAAGAACAAGTAAGGTACCATTTTATTTATAAGTAAATTCTTCAAGCTTTGTAATTAATTTATACACATAGATGCAGTTTTTCTATCCTTGATACAGCTGGAATATATTTTAAGAAACAAGGATCCAGATTCCTTCCAGGACTCTCCATAAATACAGCAAAATATTTGTTTCTACATCATGCAGGCATTAGTGAGTCTGCGTCTGCTATGACAGGAAGATCTGGCTGCATCACAAAGCCATGAAAACAGTTCAAATTCATTTTCCAGATGGAATCACTATCCAGGTAATTATTTGCTGTAAATTTGACAGCACCTCTGATATTATGTTAAAAAGTTAAGGAATATAAATGAGAGACTTTGAGGATGATTCCTTCACTTCCCTGGTGCCTCTGGGAAGCTCAAATTAGTTACAGGTAAATTCTACTCTTCTCTCTCTGACAACACTGCTATTTTATTTCTTGGGATTGTAAAACATCTAAGATTGAGGCCCCAGTCATGGTTTCAGCTTAAAGATAGTATAATATTTATGTATCCTCATAGCCACAAAGAGATATTAGACAGCTGAATGAAATTACCTAAACAGATGCTTGAAATCAACTTACACAATGGGACACTAACTGTTCTCATAAACTGAAAAAAAATAAAAAGCCATAAAAGCTATGTGCCTACTGTCACCTGACTGGTAACAAACTAAACCATTACTTTGTGCTCAAAATTAAGAAAAAATAGAAAGTTTTCTCTTTAACTCAGCGATAACCAAGCATGCAAGGTATACATTTTGTGGGGGTTAAAATAAATAAATAAATAAAAGATTTGGAGGTATTCCACCTATCCTTTTTACCACATTAGGTTTATGAAGCATATATATATTTTTTTAATGAAATCTTTTTTTCCCAAATTAAATATATATATATATAAAGAAAATAGTCATCCTTTTACGATAGGATCAGGGCTCTAAAAATTAAGTCATAACTTTGACTCCTGAGCTTTAGAAACTCCTGAAGAACAACAACAAAAAAAAGCAAAACCATTTAATACCATATTGTCAAAATGTTTTGAAAACATTCCATAAACAGTTTGTACATATCATTAGGACTTTTCAATACATATTCCATAAATGCAAAGATTATTTCCTAATTTACATGCAAGTTGGATGCCTCTTACTTTAGTATTTTGTAGTTTACAAACACAGTGTAGATGGAGGAGAGGTTTTTTGCTTTTTTTGTTTTAAATATTCTCCTTTTTGAGTATGGATCAGCTTATTTGCTGGAGGCAGATGAAGAATACACAGCTGACGAGTTTATTGGCAGCTACTGCTCGTCTCCTGGAAGTAGTCACCTACAACCCTGTTGTGTCTTTCCCAAAGCCCATCTCTAACAACTAATTAAATACTTCAGGAAAGGAAAGAAAGCTCTGAAAGTTTCACGTAGCATTCCAAATAAAGTGTTTTCTTCATAGCAACTGCAACTGTTACACAAAAGATTGTAAAAATAAAACAACACATTAATTATTGTAATGTTAACATATTGATAGCAATCAAACTATTTAAAATTTGTCACGATTTAAAAGGGGTAATAATGATCAACAAAAATGTGATTTCAACATAACTCTCTCCTGTTAAAAACATCTCAAAGATTTACTATGGAATTTTCTTCTAAGCCTTTCTTTTAAAAGAAAATAACAAAGCCTCACAAAACCTCAGCAAAAGCAAGAAATAATTACAAAGCAGCATTGCATGGCCCTCCTGAATCTGCAAGAAGCCTGCAAGAGCAGCTGTTACATACTACATTCACCTCAAATTTGAAACCTAAAGGCAAGAATTAAAATGTAAACTGCATTATTTCCATCAGAAATATCACTAGGACTGTGCAGTAACAAGCCGACTCCCCCTACAAAACACTCATGTGCCCCCCCAAGCCGCTGCAGCTCTCTTCCCAGCAGCTACATCCCAACACACGCCATGCTAACATCGCTGCAGGGAGGTTGGGGGGCATGGAAACAGACCAGGAGATTTTAAAAGTGAAAGGGAATCACGAATATTAAGCTACCGAGGTACTAAGCGAGGAAAAGTTGCCTGCCACCTTCAAATGCTCCTTCAGCAGTCATTGATGTCCCTTCGCCCACAGTGACAATGCTAGCTGCCTGTGGCTCGCTGTGCTGGCAGACATTTGTTCTGCTGTTGGGTTTTTCATGTCTCTCCAACTTTATTTTTTCATACACCTATTGTTTCCTGCTACTGATCAAACTACGGAGTCTTGGGGGGTGAAATTGTGTTTTGAATACATCGATACTGCACGCAGCACACCAAGGGCTCGATCCCTGCCTGGTCCTTTCCCGTTGTAAGTAACATGGGATACGCTGACTAACCACAGGTAATCAAGGTATTGCCATTCCTCAGCTGAGATGCTGTCATCTCTGACAATCTATGATCCTTCACAATTGCAATGTGCCAGAAACTTGCTAACGCTGGTCACTAGGCTTTGGTGTTAGAAGGTGCGCCAATCCTGTGATCAGACCAGCTTACTGTAAGATGACTTCTGAAATGAGGGCAAGACTTCAGTGTATTATTTAGGTAATTCAATCTTTTTAATTTAGCATGGGCATACTCCCTCATTCAGACCCTTTACCAGGAAGCCTTTCACCAGAACACCCCAGGTCCTGCTTTACCCCGCTGTCTGACCAGCAGCTCTCCGGGGCTCTACTAACCTCTACTAACCTCTCCCATCACCCTCCGTCAACGTGGACATTAATCTTTGTTGCAATCCAACGTACTTTTGCAGTCTCAGCTTGAAATCTGTTGATATACTCTGATTTTTGTAAAATCCTGCTGACTGGGGATAGCGGGTAGGACAACCAAAGGTGTAAGGCACAGTAGACTGGAATCATGAAGAAGAGGACCCCTGTATCCTCACCTGATAGTTAAAATTCTGAATGCCAGAGGCTCAAGGAAGGATAACCAATAAATAGATAATCCAAACTTTTCAGTATATCACAGTTTTTGAGGAACAGACAGTTTTCAAAACACAAAACAACAAAAATATCCTTTAAGCTTTTTACCGACAAATTAGTAAAGGTTGGAGTAGGTGATCTTAGAGAACTTTCTAAATGAATCTGTGAAAAAAATGGAACAAAAGATTCAGAATGAGGCCAGAATCAATAACTTCTGGTTTGTTTGTTCCACCATCGACTTGTGAGCTGTAGAACACAACACTCAGGGCAGACAGTAAGAAGCAGCAGGGGTAAATAAAGGATTTGGGGGTGAAAATAAATTTTAATATCTGATTCCCAAAAAATATCAAGGCAAATGATATGGGTTCCTTGGCAACAAGTCCATCCCTGACCACACAGCTCAGAATTTCTGGGGTCTCAAGCCCAGCAGGGTGAAGGGAGCTGAGCTGATGCCGGGTGCAGACTGACCTAGCCCATGCAGACACTTGCAGAAGTCACAGCTGAAGAGGGACATTACCTTTGCCTGCATTAAACTGATTAATTTGTGGAAGGGTCACAAACGTGGAATTTTGTATTTTCATAAACTGCTTCTGTTTAGCCGCTTACAAAAATATTAAGTTCTCCCTTCTCTAGTTTAGGAGGAGAGCCAAAGGTCCCAGATATATTTTGAAAGCTCTCACAAGAAAGGAAGCAGCTCTACCCAAAATGAAACTGAGATGTTTATTATATTCTTCTGTAATGTGCATTTTAAAATATACTGAAAAAGATTTATGTGGTGAGAGGACTTTTAGCCAAGCTTTTATATTTTCTTGGTTTGCAGTCCTCAGCCACCGTAGTAGTAAAATCTTTACCTGTACATCATATTTTTGTTAGAGGGCAGCATCTTTACTTCAACCATTAAAATACAGTGCTCTAAAAGTTCACAGAAAATGAACATTTTTAGCTACAAAAATTGCTTTTTTTGTTGGTCAAACCGTGACATGCAAATTTATAAGTTACACACACGTCAATGTGTATTTTGTTGTAAAATACAAAAACAACGTTCCAGACCACATTTGCTGCGAGCCCACACTATTTACCACTGTCCCAGCGCTGGGCAGACTGCAGAGGAACTGCATGGTGCAGTAGCAAATTCAAGCGACCCCAGAAGAGATGACTGCTTGAAGACAAAGTCCAAAGGGATGGGAGGTACTGGCCGAGGCAGCTCCTCATCTCAAGGCACGCTGGAGGATCCCGACAGCAGAGCTCTGACAAAGCCCCGTGCAATTAAAGCTGATCTTCCAAAGCAAACCCCCAAAGGGCTGCAGATAGCACCTTCTGCCTTCAGCGACGGGGAAACGCAGTACAGGAAGAGGCTTTGAAGCAAGGTTGGCGATGGGGCCCATCCAGAATCCCCAGCTCCACACAAACCAGATGAAGTAATTCGGTAATTACACAAATGTTGGTTTAAAATTTACACTGTGGTCAGTTTTGTAATTGACATCATGGCTACTCTCACGTGATTCCTATTGCACCGCTGCTCTGCATCATAGAAGAACACACTCCTCAGCAGTCACAGCTTTCATTAACACCAGAATTTCCAATACATCCAAACAGAAAGTTCTGAGGTGGATTAAAACTGCTGTTCCATGCTAAAATTTATTTCCTAATAAGAGTTCTGATTATTGAGGGAGCAGCATTTCCATTACCGCATATTTGACAGGAGTTCATAAAATACAATTCCTAACGAGAATCAACAAGAAAAGCTATTTGTATTTCGTTTTGTCTTGAATATTTGTTTCCAAAAGTGATCCTTTCACAACGACTGCCATTATAGAAGCATCGATATTAAAATAATTTAAACTAATGTTAAAGAAGTCTGCAGCTTTCTGTAAGGATTAGCTTACATTTCAGTTATGCTACCACAATTCCCTTGCTTTAACACCTCGTCTGTCATCTGAACTAATACTTCATGAGTAAATGACTTTTTTTTGCTTTTTAAAAATCCTAGTAACTATTTTCAGTCTTACACTTTAACCGTAATCAGAACAAGTATTTTTAACGTTCTGCTTTAACATTAAGTTCCTAGAACCACGCTTTCTGTAACAAAAACGGTAATGCTGACCTTTATTTTATTAGCCTACAATTTGCTCACCAGTGTTTTCTTAAGCTATCCGCATGGCTTATGTACATTGACAACATCCCACAGATGGTTATGATTACATTTAACAGGACAACGCGCTCATTGAAAACTTTCACAGACGCTTACTTAATCGGATGTCACATTAAATCTGACACAGTAAGATAAAATAACTATATACTAATTATACCGTATCAAAAAGGTCATTTGCTAATGATACTCACAACGTTTCTAATGTAATTATTGACAGGACCGGTGTACCAACATACAGGTAGAAATGAGTTTTTATTTAAACGAGTGTGATTCTTACACCGGTTTCTTCTGCCAGAAGATGTCCTTGAATATACATAGCTGTCAACATCTTGGAAATAGATGCCCCTAACTACAAAACTCTGGTAAATGTCAGAATTCGATTTGACTACTTCTTACTTCCTCTCTTAATGCTTAATGACTAATTCCTTAGAGATACCCTTAAAAGCCCTAAAATGTTGTCCTTGGGTAGAAACTTTCACTCAGCAATCAATCGGGAGCAAATTAGATGATTGTGTTGAAATGTACTGCACTGTTTAAGCTAACAAATGAATGAAGAAAGGTAGTATATCGGAACATATGCCACTACACTGAAGTTGCTAAAAGGGTCTGTTGGAAGAATATTTGGTTTCCAGTGAAGCTAATATGCTATAAGAAGGGACAGCGATGAAAGAATACCAAGTCATATGGAAATCCAAATATAGTGACAGACACAATTATTTTACTAATTGCTAATGAATACAGTCAAGTGGCTTCAAAAAGCAAAACTTTGCTTGGACTACTTCAGGTTCTGACCTCTGCATGAGCAAATGCATTTCAAACTGAAGCCCACCAAAATTGATTAACGGCGCCAGCCAAGGCCAGCGTGTAGTTGAAGCTTTTTTCCATCTATCACATGGCCCCAAGGATAGTTAAATGAACCTTAAAATGGCTACAAACAGCTCAATGACTACACAGACTCCTGCCAATTAGAAATAATTAGGCAGTCATTTTGGTGGTAAGTCTTTTTAAGTGCATACATAATGATGCAATGATGCTTATTAGCGATCTCATATGAGCTATGCTCAAACAGCCTGGAATAATTATGCAACTATCACAAAGCCTTGCACATCTCTGTACTTCACCTTAATGCATTTAAAAATCCACTTCATTACCTCCAGTAATTAATCCTCCATTAATTGCAGGAAAAGCCCAGTTTACCGTGCTTCGTTTCTAATTATCTTATAAATAGTTATGGTTCTAATTAATGTGTTCATTAAGCTGAATATCTTTCTCAAAGCCACGCTCAGAGCAAAGGTTCCGCTTTTGAGAGAAAAAGCCTAACTAGCCATAAGGTGAGGCCATTTTGGTTGTATTTGCTTTTATTTTAGTATATTCAACCTCCTAATTGGCATTTAAAATCTAATTTGGAAGAACTTCAAGAAGACTATATGCTAGAAAAATAGGAAAAGGATTTTTTTTTACCCATTCTCCAATCAAGAAGCTTAGAGCTTTAACAGGAAAACTTTTAGCATACCTTTTTGATATAGGCTGCTAACAGATTTTCAGTCCTATACCACAGATTAATTTAAATCCTATTACAATTCAGCTTACCCCGCATGTGTCCTCAGAAGAGAAGCACAGACTATAGAAGACAACAGACATCTAACAATATATGCATAATTAAGAAATATACGGTAGCCCTTGCCTCCATTTTTGATATAAATCAGCAGTGCAGAATCACAAAAAAAATTAAAATCAGTTATTCAAGCCGAGCATAACGCATCGCTTTAAAGTCAATGAGATTTTTTCAGTCTGCCTTACTAGGAGTCGATATAACCCTATGAAAACCGCAACTGAAGAATATTTGTAAATAATATTTATGGATGAGGAAATTTGATATTGGAAGCATGTGTTTCACGGTATCTTGAGGTACGCTCATATGGATTTGCAGAAAATGTAAAGATTCAAAATAAAAAATTATATAGAAGTACATCCCAAATATTTTAGTATTAATATACATAAATATTAAAGTATTTTTAACCTGTTCCTATACTTTAAAAATCATTCTGAAAAATATGCATGACACTGAAATGCATCTCTCTCCAGTTATACCATGCAGAAACAAACTGAGGTTTCCCCATCTTTTCCTTTTGTAATGGCATATTTCACCTAAATAGAATATTTTGCTCAGGTAATTGCTTAAGCCCTACTTTGATGGTAAAAAGACAAAGGCTCTACAGATGCCTGAAGTTAACACTATGCCTTTTCTTTTTTTCTTTATACTTTTTTTTTTTTTTCCTACAACATTACACCTGAATTGACAACCTGGAATCACTGAAGTGCAGCTTTGTCACTGACTCCGACAGAGCCGAAGTTCCCCACCCACAGACCCATGCTGGGAGCAGATGAAGCGCCACCAGCTCCATAGATTTGTGCTCTGCATCCCAGGGAGAGGCAGCACCTTGCCTCGGAAGCCAGCAGCTCTCCCTCCCTGCTGCTTTACAATCATCTCTCACCTGATTGCAGCTGGAATGCCCCAGGCCCAACCCCTTTGTCCCCAGCCAACATCCTCCACCTGCAGGCATCTCTCCCCTTTGCTCCCTGCTCCACAAGTGAGCATTCAGACAGATCTGCCCCAGAACTCCCTCCCTGCACAGACGTGGGAGAGGACAACATCCTAAAAGATGAAGGGACGGCCAGGGATGTGTCACAGTAGCCCAGCTTAAATCACCTGAACCTGGCATGAAACTCGCCCCCAAACCACACTTTGTTCAGAATACCAACAAGGAGCAGGCAGCCGCCTATCTGCACCTTGAGGCACAATTGATTTTTGTAGGATGGGATTTACTCTTACACAGGCACCGAAAGCCCTGCGTGGCAGCTGCTGTCCTACTCGCTGCGTGCAGAGCAGCAGGCAGCACCGCTCTGCTCCCGAGCAGTCGCTCCAGCCCAAACCTGAGACAGAAGCAGGAACCGAAGGATTCTGAAACATGTACATGGATTTATTCAGAACAGTGATTAGCTCAGGTAAAATAGATGAAAAAACAAATGTTGGAACAAGTCAGCAACCACCATCTCTGACACAGAAGGACCCTGAAGGGCACGCGGCACAGCCAGGAGCAAAGAACCGTAACGCACCTGAGCAGGGCACTGGTCCCCAGGTCCCGGCTCCCAAGCAGCCTCCAGCAAGATGTTACAGATGAACAACATCTTATCTCTTTGGTAATTAATTTCTCCCAGGGCTTGATACGTTTCTAGCAACATATTTAACTTCTGGTTTGAAAAAAGCATCAGTCAGCACAGCAGACTTCAGAGCTACTGAGCCCTGATCCGAGGTGGGTTGCTACGGAACAACCACCTTGTTACAACTGCCTCACATGGCGCTGCAATAGTACCCTAAGACCAAGGTACAAAAATATTTGAGCAGGACCACTGCAACCGATCTATTAAATGTAAAGTAAATGTGGTAAGGAATCTGCGCAAGAAGCAGTCATCCATCATTAAAACCATCCTGAACAGGGATGCTAAGTGAAGGTTGTACGTGTAATCTTACCACTGGCTCAGGCAGCTGCAGTGAGGTTGACTTGGATACATTCAGCAAAATTCAGGGGGAATTTTTTGGACTAGGAAATGCTGGCAACTTCTGCACTCTGCTGCTACGGAGTCAAAATCCTACCGAGAGCAACGATCTGACAGACAGTAAACCTCTGTAGAAATAGATGTATTTCACCTGCATCTTTTTCAGGTAGGTACTGTGGCTCCCATGCTGTATTAGAAAGACAGGAATCAAGTACACAGCAAAACGCTTCCCCTAACTGCTACAAACTTCGCGTGTCACATGTCGATAGTCGCGTTCTAGGAGATACTGCTGGGCGCAGAACCCATTTAGCACAGCAGACAGCGACGGTCTTGGATTACCAACGCATCTTTAAGACATCTGCTCCGTGTTCATTCGCATAGCTGCCTCTGGAAACACGATCTCTGCGGCAAAAAACTAATAGATTCTATTTCATGGCCAGAGCTTTGGAGGAAGAGAGGATTAAAAAAGTAAAAATACGTAGTAGTTTAGGATACAGACACATCTAAATAATAAAGGCAGTTCTCCACTAAGGGGAATCAAATTATCCTCATCTTTCTTGAGCACCTTTTCGCTTTTCCCACACAGAAAACTGAACCATCCACCAACCTCTAATCAAAAAATAATAAGAAAAGCACCACAAGTACACCCTTTCCCAACGGGAGGAACAAAAGGGTTGAGAAAAATAAGAAGCTACATTTAAAACGCGTTCTATGTACATAACACCTGGACTGCTTTAGAAAAAGTTTTCATGCAATTAGACTCAATAGTTCGCTCTAAACGAACAGCAGACATGCATTCATATCTTTTAAGGCTTTTTTTTTTTATATATATACACCAATGAAAGGCATCAAAGCAACTGTCACTAGCAGCTAGCCGGCCTTATTGATAACTTAAGAGCCCCCGGCGTTGCCTTATGAAGTTTAATTTCCCAAAGCGGTCAATTAGATCCTGGTAATGTGCTCATTGGTGGGTCGTTGCTCTAGGATATCTGGAAAAAAACACCTCGGTGTTTTTTCCACTACATTCACATAGACAAGTTGTTAAAATTTCTTTTTTTAAAAAAAAAAAAGCATTGTTATTATATCTAAAAATACATATTTTTAGAGACTGCAGGTGTTGATTTGTTGGAAAAAAGAAGAAATATCATCTGCCATTACCATCCACAGGAAAACTAAGGTCACAGGAACAAACCCAATCTGATGCCACTGGTTCTCCTCTTCCCCAAGTCTTTGTTTGAAGCTTAACGCAAGAAATGCTACCTTTGTGAATCAAACATGCATTCTGATGGAAAGAACTGAAGAGCCCAGATTTCCCATCCCCAGCGCTAAGAGAAGAGACAGACACGTAACGTTCACACTCATCCCTTACCTGATTGCCTGGGTCTGTACAGCCAGTTGCATGTGACATGGTAAATTTGTGTAGCAAGGAGAGAAGGAAAAAAAATATCCCAGGCAGATCAAAACGGTAAAAAAAATAGTAACTCCAGTAGTGACTATCAGGCAATGAAACATTTCAAAAGAAATACTCTGATTAAATAGCATTCCTCGATTTCTTGCAGGACTTTTATCTGCTGCTCTGTGGAAAATTCTTGGATCCGTTTCCAAAGACGGTCATGTTGAAAAAGCCTTCCAATAGATTAAGACAGCTTTTCAACACCACCTGACAATTTGTGCCCAGCCTTGTTTTTCAGAGCTGTCTTGTCCTCATTCCCTGCTTTTTACAGCAGATGCTCAGGAAGAGTCATGCTTGTGCCCTCTCCCCTCGTGGCCATCTCATTGCTCTGAGCCACTGCTGCTTTTGTTACTCAAAACCATTACCTTCTAATTCCTTGCATCCCCTTCCCACCAGCCAGTAGCTCTCACTGTCTGATGCCTGGAGGACGGTCAGTTCAGAAAACCTTCACTTCCTTCCCTACAGCTCTCCTTCCCCAGACCCGCTATCACCATCTACAAGAACACCTGAAGCCCTGAGCAAGACTCCTGCTCTTTGACTGAAACCAGCCTCGGCTTTCATCCACACACCTGTGGCATACTGAAATTTAGTCTTGCTTCACAACTCTTAATCACAAAAATCAAGATTCCAGGTTCATGCAACTGCAATTCATCTTATGTATGTGATGCTTTTTGAACACTACTTGAGCCATTCCTTTTTTTAATTAAACTCTCCTCTACTTCTTCCTGTTCCTCCATCAGCTCAGCCTGATCTGCGAGACCCCTCGCAATTTTGCTCTTTGTCTGTCATTATCTCTTCTGCCACACGTTGCCGCTGACATTAATGCCTACCTCCAAACGTATAACCCTTTCATCTCCCTCTCTCCTAAGAGCCTTTATTATCTTTTCAGGCCGATGCAGTTAGTAGAAAACTCTTGCCAAAGTTGTTCATAATGGAGTCTGTCCCCTCGAACTCAAATTTATACACATTAGTAAAGGTTATGTCTTGATCCAACCTCTGTTATCAGCTGTAAGCTCTGCTAGGCCGGGCTTTATTTGGAAGAACTTAGCACATTAAAACTACCACGCTAAATAGTACAAATGGTGAGTACTAAAACTGAGGACTTCTGGCAAGCTGTGAGGGATGGATGTAAGATAATTCTAGTTTAAATTGCTAAGATAATGGCAACTTCCATCAACAATCTGCTTTTTGCTTCCAAAACCCAACTCTGTCCCAAAGCCGTCCACGCCGAATAGGTCATCCTGCCGCTGAGCGGCGATAAGATGCACTTATTGCAAAATTGAATCAATTACACTGGAAGAAAGCGAAGGAAATAACGTATGTAACATAACCACGTCCCCACCAACACAAAACAGCCACTGATCAGACGCTTCCTTCACTGAATTTTACAAATGGGACTGCCTTACGTGCTCTATTTTCTCTTCTTAGATTATCCATAGATGTGCTGTTAGCGTAACACCCTAAGTTGAACTGTTGAAGATATTTCAGGACAGCAGGTTTCCGTTTAACATAACAGGGAAAGCCAAAAGCACTTGGCAGACAATGAAAAACAAACTTGCATATTTAAAGGCAATTACAGGGAAATACTCTATAATCACAGAATTGTATGAAATCAAGGAATAAAGGTTAACATCTTTGGGGTAATTCTATTTCAAGCTACGTGAATTAAAAGATTGAAGTCAGGAGTTGTGATGTAAGATGAGTATTTTCCATACATAATTAACTTGCAGAACAATTGCAGTGAAAACTCAAAAAATATTAACAGGGCCCTAGTCACATACAAATTATGTGGAAGCTGAGTTCCTCCATGCCAGAGGAGCATAATATTCTAATAAGAACTATCCTAATCTTCACCCAGCAATAATTTCGAGATGATATTATTATTCTCATTTCCTTGAATAATATCCATACTCCAGGGCCATTTTCCTTCTCATATTCAATATCATGCATGCTTGTATCAAGATTCCTTTCTTCATATCCTGTCACAGTATCAATCACTGCCTCCTGTCCACTCAATCCACTTTTGATTTATCAGCCGCCGTCTTTCTGGACTCCATAACTCGACCCAAACCATTTTAGCAAGACATTGACAAATAGCACCCAGTATCACATCAACCTGTTCCACTTAGTAAACTAAGAAACAGTAACTGTGACATCTCTGCATAAAGTATTCCGTTCTATTCCCCAGACTGATGTATATTAATGAGGAGATGGTATTTGAAATGCTTCTTCCACATCAGCATCTAATATGATCAAATTAGGAAATGGGATGATTTATTAAATTTCGTAGAGCTGAAATATTTCTTTATATCACTCTATGTGTGGTTTCAGAAAGTGAGCTGTTGCTTTCAATTTTTCTACCGAGGATGTGCCTGCATTTCACAGACGAATTATTGTCTTTAAAAAGATTGCAAGAAGGCAAAATGTTATTAAGCAAATGCTCAGTAAAACAAACTAAATCGGTTTTAAAATTCCTAATTTAATGTAAATCTTGGTTGTTTTGCTGAAATTCAGTTTGTGATCTTATTAAGTCATATTTGCATTGTACTATCTTGCTGTAGGACAGCTTCAAATTTATAGCATTACTAGGAAGCCCCACTTTTTTGGCTCAAAAAAAATGCATCTAGAACAGTTAAAATACACACAAGTTTTCTCGTCTTCTAAAATAAAGTACAAAAAAATCACTTTAGATTACCAAAAGCTCAATGTATTATTATTACATGTCACTAGAAAAAGTCTAACTTTCCAAATTAAAGCTTGATATTTCAGTATTTCATCCAAATGAAATATTTATGCTACTGAAGTATTTAAAGAATTGCATTACAGCCACTAACATGGTCAGCACCTTGAAAAACAAGGTATCTAAATTTGATGGGGGACTGCAGGGACAAAAGGCGTTATGAGATAGAGTTTGCACTATCTGCGTGGCTTGCACCAAAACCAAACCCAGGGATTTACAGATACCACGTAAAGGACCTTAACTTCCACCATGAAACTAGTTTTCTAGTGTCAGTCCCATTTGCACTGGAAATCTCACAGCCGCCCAAGTGCTACAGGCGGTACTTTGAAAGTACAACAGTAACATTACAAACAAGAGGAGCGCAGAGAAGATCTTCACTTCACTGCTGAATGCTTCGGCGGGTGGCATGCTTGTTACCACGCTAACACAAGATGGCTGAGCTACTTCGAATCATTTTACTAGCTAGTTTATATACACGTTTGCTTCAGTACTTACCTTTAAAAGTTACATATGAAAATAAGCTGCCGCACCCTAAGCAAAAAAAATTAATGAATGACAGGTGCTAAATTCATATAAAAGTCCACAATGACTTCATCACAACACTGCAGTTCCCCAGGCAAATACTGTCTCTTCACCTTTAACAGCTTTGGATGGATTTTTCTTGCCTGACTCCTTTATCAACTCATTTAAATTTTGGGGATCCGCAATATCCAACAGCAAGGGCCTCCACATCTCAATTACGGGCTATGTAAGAACCAACAGACTTCCTTCGCTTGATGCTTGCCCTGGGTCGTACATTGCAGCAGACAGGAAACACTCATTTCTTAATCATCTTTCCACGTCATTCATTTTTTATACCCCTCCGTCATATTCCCTCTGTCCCCCACAATCTCTTTCACAGCCTGAGGAATCGTAAGGTACTCAGTCAGGCCCCTTCAGGAGCTATTCATACCTTCGGTCAAATGCACGAGACAGATTTTGAGTTAGGAAGGAAAGGAAGCATTCAGCACGGCTGCGATGGCCTCCATGCTAACAAGCAGGGAGAACACAGGCCTCCAGCAGCAGCTTTCTGCACCCGATTTAACTCTTCTCCAGAAGCACGATTAACCGTGGCTACACGGTGTAACATCACAACGGAGAGCAGACGTGAAAAAAAATAACAATGAAGGACTTGGTGTGACCCTTTGTTTTTAGTTTTAGGATTTTAACACGCTCAAAGAGTCTAAATTTTATAACTTAGGATGTTACTTATGAATACCTTCCCTAAAGAACCATGTCTGTGAATTGTAATATAAAGTGACCTGCAACTATATTTCATAGCTGTAGCACTGAAAAGCTGGCATATCTTATCTATGAAGTATTTGTACACGGTATGCCCTAGCACAAAATTAAAAACCTGGCTGCAATTCATTTTAAGTTTTTTAGCTGCATAATTTCCATACATTGCGGTGACAGCCAACACCCGTAAACCTTCTGGCTAACACGACCATTAGTATATTAGACTATGCCTAACAAATAACGCAATTTGTGCTTATTACAATAAAAGATCTTTAAAAACAGGTTATCATACTTACTGAGTATCTGACGTACTGGAAAACACCTTCATTGTCACCTTATTATTTTAATGTTTCACTGTTTTAAAACTGATTTGTTATGAAAACAGTGGGTATTTACAGGGGTATTTCTACACACAGCTCAGTAGCTTAGCTAGCGCTACAGCTACACGCAACGAGAACTCAGCCCATTTAAATAACCAAATTGCTACTACAAAAGCACTGCAGCAGTGAGAGTCCAGGCATCTATTATAATGAACAGCTGTGAATAAGTCACGACAGAATACAAATAGGAAAAAGTGAAACATGTCCTTCAACAAGAGCTTTCCCAATAACATCTAGATGGAACAGCTCGACTGATTTGATATATGAAAATAACATATTATAATTTTACTAAACTCTCGATATAGGCAGACAAAATCACCTACCTGATGATCAGTAAGGTAAACTTTGCAATCAGTAAACAGATGCAAAGAAAACAAGCTCTGATCTGCCTGATACACTAAATAATGAATGTAAATTCCATAGGAAATGCTAACAGTATTTCTGATATCCAAGGATAAACTTTATTTAAACTTATTAATTGAAAAATACACACCAAAAAATTGAAAAATACACACCAAAAAATTGAGCTTCTCTTAATCATAAAAGTATGAAACACTTTTCATAATACAATTTGCAAGAGTAGGATTTAAATTATGCTTATTATTGAAAATATTAATTTGTCAAAATTCAATTCATCAGGATTTTCACCACCACATATCTTTAAATACTAGGTAAAATTTGCATAATTATAAACACACATCCATTTCAAGAGAAATACTGATGAGAATATAATAGCTCAGTGTCGCCTTCACCGAGCCAATATTATGCGTGGAAGTTACAGAAATAAGTAATCAAAAAGACAAAATCCACGCAAAGTCTTCAGATGATTACAGCTAAACCAAAATAAGGTGACTTTATTAATTTTTTTGCACTTGCTCAAATGCAAAGGATATAACTTACTGTCAAATCCAACTGTTCCACCAGCTTAAATTAAAGACATAGTACATCAAAAGAGATTTCAACACAGAGATTTCAAATTAGGAAGAGTTTCAAGTGGCACGTCAATTAGACCACTTGCACCCATTTTTTCTAGTATATTCACAAATTTGGTAAGTATGTGGAGTTTTTAAATAAATGTTTTACGGTAGAGATATCAGTAATTCCTTCTGCTAGAAAAGTATCTTACCTTCTTGTTCTACTTTTTGATCTCGATCTTTGAGACCTGTAGGATTTGCCTCTGCCTCTGGATCGGCTACGACTGCGTTTTCTTCTAGACCCATATGAAGAACTACTGCTTGATCTGTGCCTGCGTCTACAACAAAACCATGCTATTAGTACACTAGTGCTTCTTAAAAAATATATATGCAAAACCATTTCTTGTATTACAAAATGTCTTAAAAGCCTCAACAAATACCAGCACTGCAGCTTCACAAGTAATTCACACGTACCTGGGCAGTGCCCGTCTGAAAGAGCTCACCTTCAAAAATACATATCCCAAGACAGAAAAAGGGCAGGAGGAGAAACAGAAGTTAACTGATATGCCTAAAATCATACGCTACTTGAAGGGCTAAGCCAGGAACACAACCCAGCTCTCAATGCATTTCAGTCCCGTGACCAGCATGTTGGAGCTCATTGACTCTTTGCCAAATCTAAGGTTACAAAAACATTCAGACTTACATTCTCAGCAGAATTTACACAGAAATGCATTGTATGGGATTGCTTTTCAATGTAGGGAACTATAATTCCACCGCTAAAAACAAAATTCAAAATGTCAGCTTCTGCACTGCTACTCTATGCAGTTATTTCCAGCCATTCTCTCTGCACACATGAAAAGCAAACACACACAAAATGTGTGTTAAATTACGTACACCTAAAAATAGTAAGTATATTTTTCTATATAAACAAGTTCTCAATTTTCATAAGATGCAATCTTTGTTATAGACGGACCTCTGCCCCACCCCTTCTTAGTACTATTAGTAATTAAATAATCAGCATTGATTTATTCATGTTGAATTTATTTCAGTTGAAGTTTTCTCTCAAGTTCCATCAGGAGTCAGACCGCTATCTTCTCCCTCTGCCCTCAACCCCCCTGTTTCATTTACTCAAATAATAACTTATTATATATACAGGAGAACAGTGAAAGAATACATGATAAATACCTAAATTAAACCAATTAATCCCCAAACCGCAGGAAGGATTCCCTCTTAGCCTTTTGTAAAATTTCCTCTCCACTCCCTCACAGCTAACAACTACAACCCTTCCAAGAACCTACGTATTTCTGGGCTTCGTGATGCTCAAGTAGCATTAAATAACACCATATTCCTGTAATTCGGGGTCTGGTCAGCATGATACACGCTTATCTCCGTAAGGAAAGGGGTGTATTACATACAACGAGGGCTGCAGTCAGGTGGACCGGTAAGGATTTTGAGGTTAACCTGGTCTTGATCTGACAAAGGAATGCTAAATGCTAGTGTTCCTGCTAAACAAAGATGAAAAGTCATCTTGGAGACTGCTGGTTTATATTCTTAAGGGTCAGGGATAAATCCAGCAGGACCACAGCGTGTTACAGTGACATCACTGCCAGGAGCAAATGTCCTAAACTGAGGGCAAAGCGGAGGTGCTAGCCAGATCCTAAAAGCAGACACTTTCGTCTTTTCTGGATTCAATTTAAGTCAACTGGTCTTCGTCCAGACTCTAATCTCCCTTCGAGCTCTGTTTTTATCTGCGAGATAGCCATGCCTGCACTGGACTAAAGAGATTCATAAAGCTGCATGTCATCAGCATATTGTTGGCACCGGAGCCCATGTCATCTCGCCGTGTCCCCTAAGGGCTGTATGTAGATGCTAAGCAGGAACAGAAGAAAGCGGGGATGGAAATGAACAAACAAGAAACCCCCCCAAAAGCAGCCAACTCGCTGAAACACTTCTACCAGCCACAGAAAGGCTGCCCAGGAGCCGATCCTAAGATATCTCCAGTGCAGCTAGACAAGATGAGCATCTTCCAGCTCCACCTATCCATGAATTGAACCACCACCTGCTCAGTTTGACCCCAGGATCACCTTAAGCCAGAGACAAACAGGCTATCTGAAGAGATCAGGTACTAAAAGGGGCCTCGCTGAGGAAGGAAACACGGTGTCAAGAAAACTTTGGTGGATACAGCCACACGATCTGTGTTCTCTACACCTGGCTGACTATTCTGGATCCTAAGAAAGTAGCAAGGCTGATGGTGAAAACTAGCCTTTACAGCAAAACCACACACCCACGGTAAAATCACCGTAACAATTCCCAATGAGAAAGCCTGCCTTGCTGTCTGGGAAGTGCTCCGTGGCTTTGGCAACAGAAAATTAACACAGAATAGTCTGTAACTCGTAAATGGAATTACTTTCCAAACTGACGTTAACGTATGAACCATTATCTTTCCAAAACGAGATTCCAGATTCATTAGACGGAGAATAAAGGAAGGATTTGGTTTGTTTATTTTGCGTTTTTTTAAAATAAGACATTTACCTTTGGATCTGCATATATATGGCATGTATGGTTTGTTTGGTTTTTCTTCTTCAGGTTTTGTGGTTGTTGTTGTTATGTTTTAATGTACATGGAAGTAGTGCCACCTCTGCCTGAGCAAACCTAGCTATACAGTTCTAAACTAGACGTGACCACACATGGCATTCACACACTTCTAGCTTTGTACCATAACACGAAAGAGCTCCATTTGTAAACAACTGCAACAGCCCGTAAATTACTGCCGACGCACCGTTTGTCATAAGAATGCGAGCGAGACTGGAGATCTCGGGACCGCGACCTTGACCTCGATTTCCTTCCAGATTTTTTGCGGCTGTACGTTCTGCTGTCCGAGGAGCTGCTCGAGGATGAACGCCGGCGGTGTTTCTTTTTCCTTCTGCTTCTGTTCTCTTCTTCTGTGTCCGAGGAGCGACGTCCCATTTTTAAACTAAGTAAAAAACAAGAAACCGTAAGGACATCTTGTGCCTGCGTTACATTTTCATACGCACATAAATATATATATATAAATGTGCGTGCTTGTATAAATACACATATGGTTATGCCATTTTAAAAGCTACCACGTGAATAGAAAATTTTGTTTCTATGTAAAAATTAAACCAAGATTTAAACAGAATGTCAACAAATCCACAACACCAAGTAACTATGAACTTATTTGCTGACAGCGTGAATTTACCGTGGTATTAGATGTTTGCTTTAAACTTTCACAAAAGATATTTCACAACCCTTTAGACGGATAAATACGCTAATAAAATCATTTTTGTGTGTTCATGACGTATTTCATCTTGGCTTATGTTTACACTTCTCAATTAGATACTTTTAAAGAAACATGGGGAGTAAATTCCAAAGCTATTTCTTGCAGGCTACTTCGTATTACACGTACCGAAGATGTCGTACGCCGACTGCACACAGTCCTAACTTACAGTTAGGGATGAAGATCCCTACTTGCCCAATCAATAAAACACAACCTAGTCCAGTCACTGACGTAACTCACTGCATGTTTTTACACTGTGCAATTAAAATAATGGATGTTTTTGCTCCGCTCGTCATAATTAAAACAAGCATTGAGAAAACGTTTTCTAGAAAGTTACCTTTGAATTAATTTATACTGGAGTTGGGTTGATTTGGGGTCTCAGTGTAAAACCACTCAGGTCGCTTTATTCCAAAAACCAGAGCTACAAACGGGTCTCGATTGTCCAAATAAGCACACTGGCAAATTCTTTAACACTTGTACGCTATGAGCGTTACGTAACGCCCGCCATTCTTTAACATTTGGATCAACAGCTAGATCATGGGTATGTTTTGTGACAATATCATCTGTCCATAGCCAACACTGAAACATTACAGCTCCTCATACTCCAGCACGCACAGGTTGAACGTGTTTCCTTTCTGCACGCCAGCTTTTGCCCTCTCTCACCCCTTTTACCACCCAGGCAGCAGGCCCTAATCTCCAGGGCAGAGACTTAGAACAAAAGAAGTTCACCATTAGGTGTATTTATGCTCAAATACATAAAAACTACGCCAGAGAGAAGCAGCGAGCCTGGAGGCGAAGCCCAAACCCCCGGCCGTGCCGGAGCTCACCCCAGTGACACCACAGCCCCAGGGACGCCCTCCTGACATCGGCCACCACCAGAGCTTCAGTGTTTATCATCCAACAAGCGCTCAACGCTAAATACGAGGTGGTCCCTTACGTCCCTGGGTGCTCTGTGGATCTGGCAGCACTTCAGGGCGCCGCTCGGAGCCAAGCACTCCCCCCCAAGCGCCGCCAAGTGAGCCATTGCCAAGCTTTGCCACCGCGAACCCCTCTCAATATTCCCTTCAGTTCTCCCAGTCTTCAGCACTTCGTGAGCTGAAGGACCAGCTCTCATCCAAGCCAAGAGTTTTGAAATATCCAGCTTAAAACAGTCAATCTCCCTGCACCCGAGCGGCAGAAGTTTCGGATGAACTGCTTTGCAGGAGCTCTCCTTTTTAAGTAAAGTTATTTTTACCGTATTACTGAAGTTATTCCTCACAGCCTTTGAAGGAGACAGAGGCAGTATTTTACAGGCTATTTTATGTCGTTTAAGGAAATATGACTTTAATTCACAGTTCTGTAGAGGAATGCCAATTTATATCAAGACACTACCTCGAGCAGTTATTTCTTTCCCCGCACACGCTGATAGCAAAAGACTTAAAGCTCCCGGGTGCTAACAGTTATTGTACAGTAAAATAAAGCTCTTCAAATATGTACTGATAGAGCCGGCTTCAAATGAAGATGAACCTGAATCTCAGACTCGAAATAAGCAGAAGGTGCTCAGAAAGATGAAACTCCGGCACACAGATTTTAAGCTCAAAGCTCACGGCCACAGCTCGTGACAGCAAGATTAATGGGAGAGCCCGGGGAAACACAGAGTACAAAAGGCATTTCTGCCACGACATCCACCGCTTGACGCGGGTATCATTATGAGGCAGAACATTGCACTTCACCGCGTATTTTGTCTGCTGTTTAACTTCCTCTTTTTACCATCAGCTTTCTCCCCCGTTTGGCACGTAACTGCATTAAGCGGCATACCACGGTAGTGAAACGTGTCGTGTAAATCTCAGTTTTGTGTCTTCAGGGCCAAAAACAAGCTACGTGCCATGGCCCTTCTCTATCTCAGGACGAGCCCAGCTGCAGCACATGGAGCACCTCTGCTTTACACACACTTGAGCCTCGGGAGCTCCAAGAAGCACCGGCTGTTGAGGAGCTGCAGGACAAAGGCACGCGGGTGACCGATGCTCTGCACGTTCTTGAGTTCCCAATGGGAAAGAAGCTGCCAGAAGCAGACCTGATCCTGGAACAATCCATGTACGCTCTCACCAGTGTCTTTGGGTGGTTCCCTCAGCACATCACACGCATCTTCCCATGAGGACACCTCTTAAAACACAGCACTTGAAAGCAGTCCGTTATTAAGGCCTTATTAAGAGTCAGATCAGAGAGGCAAAGCCTCCTCACCATCACATCAGCGAGGCTCGGACTGTTCTGCCACTCTGCCCTACCCTTCTCAATGGGATGCTCGCAGCTGGACCTGGCAAATTTCACGTCCCTGCTCTGGAGCAAAGGCGTGTTCCAGCACCTGACAGGTCTCCGGGCCTATTTTTAATACTTTGATTTTAAGTCTTCTTTCTTAAAATTGACACAGCAGCACTCTGGTTGACGTGAGAACAAAGCGCATGCTCTCACGCACACCTGTGCCAAGAGAAACGCCAACATCCCAAACTTCCAACCAACTACTTACATCTGGCAAAACGATAAACGTGCTCCCAAGCTCGCGGCAAGCAGCTAGGCAACCCCCCAGCCTGCACGCAAAAACGTGGAGCAGGCGTTAGGTACTAAGAAGCTTTGTGTAGGGCTGACGGGCAGCAATGGCCAACCGTAGGCACTATTTAGGGGCATCTCTACCAAGACGTGCGTGCCCACCTTTAGGAGAGAATGGAGAAGTCAGCGTGAGATATCACTTGATGAGCTCCAGCCAGGAAATCACGCTAATTGAAGTGAATTTTACTCCACATTACTGACAAACGGGCTCACCATGTAGGATTCAGCGTTACTAACGGTAGTGGTGTTCTCAGGGAGAGTGAAGAAGAGGGTGGCAGTCCCTCTCGGACAGCCTTTGTGTGCGTATAGGTGAGAGCATCTTCGTATCTACCTCTGCCAATCCTGTAGTCAGGTGGAAGCTCTCCCTGCTCTACAATTCAGAAAAAAACACTCTCAACTTGAGGAAGATTTGATTAGAAAAGGCAACGAGGCGACTCGTTCCTATGAGGACAGCATCTGTTTTCACATACTCATCCAGGGGTGTTTCTTTCCATTAGAAAAACTTCCAGATCGCTAAGGAGAAACATCCAAATGGGATCTGCAAAGACTTGTGCCATAGCTGGTCACCTTGGAAGAAAATCTCAAGACTGGAGAATCCCAGGAGCTCAGCTACTCCTTACAGTGCCTCTCTAGAAGCAAGAGTCCATGGACATCAAGCATGCCACGACTCTGTCTCCTGGTTAAATACGGGCTATTCTCTTTACAACTACAGCATCTTCTCAAAGTGTTATGGTATTGTGAAAAAATCATTAGTACTGAACTTCCTTCTGAACTGCTCATCTAGGATTTCGAATGGAGGCAATCTATAGCAACAGCACTCCTACATCCAACCTAGAACTCAGATTCCCAAGTTCAAGGGGGGAGGAACAAGGCTCGAGCAGCCCCAGGTGCCCACAGCCGCCCAGGCAGGCGGGGAGCGGTGCCAAGGTGTCGCAGCCCAGCACGGCGCCCACCTGAGCACCGCCACAGCTCATTTCTCGCTGCTCACCCTCCACCACGCGGCCTGCTCCTCCCCAGGACATGGCAAGTTCCACACGGGACCTTCCCGAGGGCGGTAGGAACCCCATCCCTCCTATTTCGGCTCAGCCCAAGGAGCTGCCTAAGGACCCGGCAGCATTTGTCCCGGTCAGTGCCTTCCACAGCAAGCCGAGCTCACCCGAACCGTGTCACGCAGCTCTGGGCGCTCAATTCACGCCCGGTTCTTTACTCACGGAGCAAAAGATTCCAGGGAGCCACTCAAAATAACACGTTTAGAGTTCGTGCTGGATCTCCGGAACGCAAACACCCCCCTACGTGCGCCAAGAGCCCCCTCAGGCTGAAGAAGCCGGCTCCCGGCCCCCCTCAGGCCCGCCGCCCCCCGGCCCCCTCAGGGCACCGCACCGCCCCCCCCGGGCCGTCGCCATAGCAACGCGGCCTGGCCTCGGGCCGCGCTCCCGGCCTGAGGCCGAGCCCCCCTCAGCCGGGCGCTGCGGGCCGCGCGGAGCTCCCGACCCTTGAGGGACGGGGCAGCCCGGGATGGGACACCCCCACCCGGCCCGCACCGTGCTGCCCTGCCCGCAGCCGGCCCCCCCCGGCGGCCCCGGCCTTACCGGAGCGGCACCGGGCGGCCGTTTGAGCGCAGCGCCTTCCTGGGCGGCGGGCAGGCAGCGGCAGCGCAGCGCCGAGCGCATCGAGGCCGCCAGGCAGCGCCGCCGAGCGCCGAGCCACCGATGCGGCCGGCTCCGGTCCCCGCTGGGGGGGGGGGGGGGGGGGGGGAAAGGGCGGGGGGGGGGGGCGAAGCCGGTACCCCGGGACCTGGAGCGGGGCCGGGGGGAGCAGCACTGAGAGGGGCCGGGCTGGGATAAGGGGGGCCGGGAGGGGCCGGGCGGGAGGCAGCGGCGCTGCCCCGGCACGGGTATGAGGCGCCCGGAGGGGCACGGGGGGGGGCCGGTGCCCCGGTGCCCCCCTCGGGGGCTGTGGGGCCGAGGGGGCCGCGGAGGGACCGGGGGCAGGGGCGGCAGCGGGGGCAGCCCCGGGACCTGCCCGTATCCAGCCTCCCGCAACGAATGCGGCCCCCCCGGGAGCCCCAAAGGGCCGGGGCAGCGCCGGGGGCACGGCGGGGGCTCGGCCGCCCTGCCCGGGGCTCCGCAGCCCGGGGGGAGCCGCCGCCGGCCCGGCCCCGTTGGTACCGGGCGAGGTGACGCCGGCAGCCTGCCCGGCCCCGCTTCGTGGCCCCGGGGGCGCCGGGAACGGAGTCAAAGCGGGATCGGAGCCCGCCGGGGTGCGGGGGGGGGGGGGGCATCGGGTCCTGCCCCGGCCGTGCCAGCCCCTGCGGAGGAACGGATGCCCGGGCGGGAGTGAAACAAACAACGGCGGAGAATTTATTGGGGTTCTGCCGGAGGTGCCACAAGAGACGGCTGCTGCCCACCAAAGTCCCGCTCTGACGGGATCCGGGCAACAAAGGGGGACATAACGTTAGCCACAAACGGCGCGATTCGCCCCGATCCGATGCCTCCGTTCTCCGGATGGGAAAACGTTCGCGAGCCGCCCTGGCCGGCGGCCCCTCGGCGCTCCGCGGGATCCACCGAGGAACTTTCCCGGTTCCCCCGGTGCCGGGGGCGCCGCGGGGGTCCCTGCCCGGCCCCCGCTCCCCGCGGACCCCGCAGCGGGTGCGGAGCCTGCGCGCCCCCCGCCGCCCCCCGCCGTGGCCACTCCCCTGCAGCTCCGGCCCCTCTCTCGGCGCTTCGCTCGCCCGGGACCTCGCGGCGGGCCGGCGCTTAATTAAATTAATTAGGGCGCCGAACGCGGCGGGCGAGCGGGCGGGCGAAGCGGCGGCACCCCCGTCCGCAGTGCCCCGCGGCGGGCGGCGCGGCCGGGCGGCGGAGAAGGGGCTGCGTACAGAGCTCCGAGGGGAGGTAATTCGCCGGGAACAAGGGGCAGGCGTTGCAAAGTATAAATAGTGCCACTTCAATCGCCGCGTCGCTATCAGACCCCGAGAGCCGGCGCGGAGAGCCGCCCCGGCCCCGCACGTCGGGCACGGCTCGGCACGGCTCGAAGGCGCGGCTCGGAGCGGCGCGGCACGGCTCGGCACGGCTCGGCACGGCAAGGCACGGCAAGGCACGGCGCAGCATCGCTCGGCTCGGCACGGCTCGGCACGGCCGCCGCCACCCCGCCCCGTGGATGCCCGCCCGGGGGGGCGGCACGGCGAGCCGGGGCAGCTCGCCCCTGAGCCGCGGCCATGGAGGAGCTGACGGCGTTCGTCTCCAAATCGTTTGACCCCAAGGCGAAGGAGAAGAAGGAGCTCATCACCTACCGCGAGGTGCTGGAGAGCGGCCCCCTGCGAGCCGCCGCCGGTCCCCGGGAGCCCGGCGGCCCCGCGGCGGAGCCGGGCCGCGACGAGGCGGGCAGCCCCGCGGGAAGGGCGGGCGCCGGGCGGACCCCGCCGAGGGAGCCCGACGCCGCCGCCGCCGAGAGAGCCGCCGAGGCGGCCACCCCCAAGCTCAGCGACGGTAACGGCGGCTCCGCGGGCGCCCCTTCCTCCGCGGCCCTTCCCTCCCCTGCCCGCCTTCCCCTTCCTCCCCCGTCGGGGCGCTGCCCGTTCCCCCGGCGGCCGCGGCTTCTTCCCCGGATCGCGGCCGGCCCAGAAGTTTGCGATACGATCCCGCAAGCGGCTTTTCACTCGAGCACCGCTCCTCCGGGGAGCCCGGAACGAAAGCCGAGCCCCGGGGGGCTGCCCCGTTCCCCCCCGCGGGTACCGGAGGCGCGGGGCGGTGCGGGGCGGTGCGGGGCCGGGGGCTCCCCGCTTCGGTGCCCCCGCGGTGCCGGGGGAGGCAGCGGCCGTCCGAGCCCGTCCTCGGCGGAGCCCCCCCGCCGTGCTCTGCCTCCCTTTTGTTTGGGTTTCTGTTTTGTTCCGAGCGCCGGGATGCCGGGAGCATCTCCGGAAAAGGCTCGGCAACTAATTTCTGCCAACGAGAACCGGGAACCGGGAACCGCAACCGGCCTGGGGTCGGCGGCAGCCCCGCGGCGCGCAGGAGCCGCGCACATCCCGGGAACGGAGCCCCCGCTACCGGGGACCGGCTCGGGGCTCGCAGCCCCCGGGAGCGGACCCACGGCCCCGAAGCCCCCCGGATCCCCCCGTGGGGAGCTTTTCTCGCCCCCCGGGGCCGCGGGGCGCAGCCGCGACCTGTTGCTGCGCTTCCCCGGGGCCGGGCTGCGGGAGGCGGCGAGCGGAGCGCGGAGCCCCGAGCCCGGAGCCGAGCGGCCGGGCTCGGAACGGCAGCGGCCGAGGAGGGCCTAGCACGGCCCCGGAGCTCAGGCCCGGCTTCCCGGCACGGCTCCGGGCCCGGCAGGAGGCCGGCTGCGGGCTGACCGCTCGTGTGGTGCCCAGTTTCCCCAGAGCTGAAGGAGCGCAAGGAGGATGCGAAAGGGATGGAAGACGAAGGGCAGACGAAAATCAAGCAGCGGCGGAGCCGGACCAATTTCACCCTGGAGCAGCTGAACGAGCTGGAAAGGCTTTTCGACGAGACCCACTACCCGGACGCCTTCATGCGGGAGGAGCTGAGCCAGCGGCTGGGGCTGTCCGAGGCCAGGGTGCAGGTAGCTCCGTGCGGGGTCGTGGGGGGCTCGGGGCAGCGCTGCGGGGACCCCCGGGCTCATGGGGAGGGCTCCGCACCCCGCTCCGCACCCGCTCGGGGCCCGCCGGGGCCGCGCTCCCCCGCTAGGGCCGGGCTGCGGGGCGGCTGCGGCTAAGTTGATGGCTGCAGGGGCTGGAGGGTGAATTAGGAAGGGCCGAGCCTGGGTGTTTTTATTGTCCGGCTCCTGTCGCGGCTCCTAACCCGCCGGGGAAGCAGCGGGGCCGCGCACGGGCTGGCTTTGTTCGGCTCGCTGCCGGCCAGAGGTCGGGAAGCGAAGCGCGATGCGAGCCCAGCCCCGGGCAGCCCCCGGAGAGCTCCAAAATCCGCTCCTGGGCTCGCTCCCGACGCTGCTCCGGGCTGGGATAAAGAGCAGGGCTCGGGCTTCTCCCGGCCGGGGAGGCAGGGAACTTGTGAAATCAGAACAACTGTAAGCGCTCCGCTGGATTTCCGTTCTGATAATAAAAGAAGAGAAAATGATGGGTCATTATTTGTCGGAACACATGGAGTAGTTTTAGGCCCCTGACATCTGCAGCTGCTAGGAAGCCCCGCTGGAACAGATCTCCGCGCTTGCAGGCCCCCATCTGCACCCAGCTCCGCGCCATCCTTGCGGGGCTTCCCCGCATCTTGCAGGGGGATAAGGCCAGGAGCGGAGCGCTCACGCTGAGAAAGTAACACCGAGCAGCTTTTGTCACCGCAGCCCGGCAAGAAGGAGCCTTCCTTGCCGCTCTCCCCCTCTCCCCTCGTCGCGTTTGGTTTTGTTGCGTTTTCTTTTTCCCTTCCCGGCCGAGGCAGCCACCTATTTACGCCCAACAAACCCGCACGAAGCCGGAGCCGGAGCCGCTCGGTTCCGGCCCCGCGGGGAGCCCCGGGCCGGGGGAGGCTCCGGGGGCTGCTCCCCGCTGCCGTCGGGTCGCTCGGGGGGCTCCGCGGCTGCACCCTGCGGAAATCGCCGCGGTTCTTCCCGCGGGAGGCTGCGGATTTTCTCTGGCGGGAGCAAATGACAGGGCAAGGGAAATGCGCATTTATATTTGTCTCCTCGAGAGAGACCTCAAAAAAAAAAAAAAAAAGGATGTATATATAAATATATATATATTTATTTACATTTTATTTTTGTTCCGCCCGCGGGTTGGCGGCTGTGGCTCGGAGAGGCACAACTTTGCGCTGGAAATGCGGCGATTTCATCCAACGACCTCATCCCCGGCACCAAACGCGTGCTCGTGGCCGGCGCGCAGCCTTTTCTGTGGGAGCAGACGGGATGATCACGATAATGAGACGATTATCACGATAATGAGACCATTATTCCGCTTCTGCGCTCCGCTCCGCTGCCCAGAGCAACGGAGAAATTCCAAACTTCGTTGCAGCGAAGCTTTTACGGCTGTAATTACCCCCAGCAACCCCCAAAAATAAGGGGGTCGTTAAACACTTCGCTTTTAGTTTCTCTCGAAGCTGAAGCTAATTGATATCGCGGGCTGTTAACGAGCTTGCAGTGCCTAAACCCCGCGTTAGATAGCGGGGGGCAACTGATGGTGTGGAAAGGCGAGACTTTCCTGGCCTGGAAAGGCGAGACCGGGGCTGAGAAAGCCCCTTACGGACCAGGAGCCCCCCGCCCGGCTGCCCCGTCAGGGCTCCCCCCCGCCGGGCTCCCCTTTGTCTCGGCGCTGCTTTGGGCGCTGCGTTTTTTGGGGCGATTTCTCTCGCTCCCTCGGCGCCGCGTGAAGCCGGCCCCCCCTTTTTTTTTCCCCGCAGGTCTGGTTCCAGAACAGGCGAGCCAAATGCCGAAAGCAAGAAAACCAGCTCCACAAAGGTAAGGGGGCCGGCGGCGAGCCGCGGGTGGCTGGGCCGAGCAGGGGGCCGCAGCGCTGACCGCCTGCCCTCGGCCGCAGGGGTGCTGATCGGAGCCGCCAGCCAGTTCGAAGCCTGCCGGGTGGCCCCGTACGTGAACGTGGGAGCGCTGAGGATGCCCTTCCAGCAGGCAAGGGGGCACGCGTGGGGATGGGGTGGGGTGGGGGGGGGGGGGTGGGGATGGGGGTGGGGAGGGGGATAGGAATAGGAATGGGGATGGAGTCGGGGATAGGGATGGGAATGGGGTCAGGGATTGTGTCAGGGTTGGGGATGGGGA